>WOVY01010957.1:0-11062 GCA_013436015.1 Rhipicephalus annulatus
CCCCACCTTGAGTTCTGCGAGGTGCTTTTGCACAGTGGCCAAGTCCTTGCCAGGTTCTTTGCAGCGTTGAGCTTTTTCTGTGCAGCTTCAAGCCACTGGACGAACTTTTGTTTGGCCTTGTCGAACTCCTCCTGGCTTCCGAGAGTTCTCTGCAGCTTGGTCACATTCTCCTAAACAAACAAAATAAAATATTCAGGAAGGTCAACTCATAAGTAATGAGAAGAACATATAATAAACGTATTCTTCTCTTTTAGGGTATTATATTGAAGAACGGTTCAGCTAAAGGATGTTTCGTGGGTAAAACCACCAGTAAATGCAGGAACATCGAAGATTTGTTAGGACACCAGAACATTCAATCCTCATTTCTATGGCCAGTGACAGCCTTTGTGATTGCTGTGATCATACAATCAGCAACAAGCAGCATATCTAGTCATAAAGTACAGCGGACACCCAATATGCAGGCAAACAGATGAAGCTGTCAATACAAGTCGCAGTTTTCGGAATCTGGAAATCGCACTAACCTGAAGAGACGCCACGAGAGACGTTGTAGAGCGTGGACACAACTTGACAGCCTGGTCTCGAACTGGTGTCTGAGCACTGAGAAGGAGAAGGCGTTCGCACTCCTCGTTCATCTCCTCCATGTCGGGCTTGTGAAAAGAGGCTTCTTCCAGAAGGGCCTGCGTCGGCGGTGTGAGCATTGGAGCATGGAGCACACAGTCACATGTCATGTGAAGTCGTTCCCAGCGTGTGTACACCAATGTGGTGTACCTGCACTGAGACCACAAGCCAGAGCAAAATTCTGGCTTGTGGTCCCATCTAAATAACTAGCATTGAAAGTTGGGAGTTGGGTGAGTTGGTATGGAGGTCTTCATCTAAGAAACTATGCAGCAGGACACAACACAAAGAGATAAAGAAGAGAAAACAAGGGCAGTGCTCATTTGTCTCTTCAGTGTTCGTTTGTTTTTCTCTTCGTTTTTCCGTCCTGCTGTGCAGTTTCTTAGGAGATGGCTCCATGTAAAACTAAAATGTGTAACAGATAAAAGAAAATACAGTAGACTCCCAGTAAACGGAACCTTAAGGGATCGGAAAAATATATTCTATTTAGTAGGAGTTCCTTTTACTGAGAGGTGAACATGGGCGCAGAATACAAGCCCAAAACCAAGCATTGCAGAGGCAATAGTTCCGTTTAAGCAGTAGTTCGTTTAACAGATTTCCGTTTACTGAGAGTGTACTGTATCATCATTCTATCTGATTAACTGTACCAGCTACTCACAGCCTGCTGCAAAAGCTAACGTTATTGAGCAAAGTGAGGCAATGAAATCCATCTCACTTACCTTCAGCTGCTTCAGGTGGTCGGCATCAACAGCGGTAGATGCCAGGGCGGGCCTGGCGTTTCCTTCGAACTGCGACAGCCACTGAGACATCGTGCCGTAGAGCTCTCCGAAGCGCTCCCAGCACTGCAGGCACTCGTCGAGGGCATCCTGAGCATCCTCGACGCCGTGCTCGAGCTGCTCTAGGTCCTGGCGCAGCTCTTGCAAGTTCTCCTGGAGCCTCTCTCGGCCCGACTGATTCAGGCACGGGGATACCTCCTCCGTGCACTGAGCAACGTCCTTGACGAGGGCAACTCCGGTTGGCAGGCTTTCGCGGAGTTTCGAAAGCTGGGTTGCCTTCTCGCGGACGACGGCCTGGCTGCCCGTCGCGTCCGAGCACTTCTGCAGCTTCAGCTTGGCCTCCTTCAGCCATTGGACGGCCTGAGCGTGGACAGACCGCTGCCTCTCCAGGGCTTCCACTTCCTTCTCCAGGCGTGCGGCCAGCTCTTCGGCCTCCTTCTGAAGTTCGGAGAAGTCCGCGATCATCTTCTTCCGTTCTGGTGTGTCCAACTGCTTTGTCTCCTTGAGCCGTTTCTTCCAGGCTGGCTGCCGTGCCAGACTTGGAGGCAGCGTCAGCTGCAATGGACTTGATTTTGTCGAGACGCGTCTTCTTCTCCACAGCACCAGAGGCTTGTTCCCCGCGGACTTGGCCTCAGCGAGCTGTGTGCGAGCTTCGGCAAGCCATGCCTCAAACTGCTGAAGCTCCTGGGCGAGCTCTCCCAGGGCCGACAGCTGCTCAGAGAGCGCAGAGCGTGCCGGCAGAGACCTCCTGCAGTAGCCGCTCGAACTCGACAGCTGTGTTGTCGGCACTCTCACGGATCGTCTTGATGCCTTCGGCGGACGTTGTTTCAATGACTTTGTCCGTAAGCTCCATCATGTAAGACACCTAAAAGAAAGTGCACAGAAATATTAAACTGAATTTAGAGATTCGCATGAAGTAGCGTCTGCTCTCATATATAGTGCGCATTTTTGCATCTCAGCCAAGCATTTACACTTGCGCTATCTGCTCCGATAGGACAAACTTCATAGTACAAATAAAGGATGTCAGTCAATGTATTTTGCACACAAGCTCCGATAAGTTGAAGCTCCGATAAGGTGATGAGAAACATGATATCAGCTAAAAGAGTTAGTGCTGCCTGCTATTGTAACGTAAAGTTAAACAAGATGAGAAAGAATGATGTCTGTATAAGTGTTTCACACCAACTGCTGCAATATGGTAATCTTAAATAAGACACAAAATAACTGTCTATAAACGCACCAAATTTACACCACAATATTTTAAGACACTCAATATTCTATTGCAACAGGATAATCCCATCATACATTGATTTATATGTTTTTATAGTAATTCATTTTATTAAATTGTAAATAAGTATATATTTGTTCTAAGGTCAGTGATGTGTTTTCACATAAATATAATAAAAATTTTAGACAGGAAGTAGTTTGCAAGTAGGTTTTGATTGTATTTGTTTCCAGCAATGAAAAATTATACTTCTCTGAGGCTTGCGGAAAATGGCGCACGGAACAACTCGTCAAGTGTGATAGTGCCTTTGGTTTAAGCAATCATGTGCGACAGCGCACTGCAAAATTCAGTTAAATGAACACACGTTTATTTTGCAGGAGGTTCAATTCACCAACAGGTCAACATATCTTGCTCATTCGTAGCCCCTAGCCCAAACAAACCAGTGAAAAAATTCCGTATCGATTGGCGTAGTTATAAATCCTGTGATTAATGCAGCTCCACTGCTATGACACCGGAGGAAGTAAGTAGCAACGGGCACCAAGTGATTCTCATTGTAGAGTTTCAACTGCTCCATTAGCGAAACAGTCGATGACGTCAATGTTGAGGTCCGCACGAGTAGAATCTTGTTAGGAAGATTCGCGAACACAGAGTGCACCATGCATGCCACTTTTTGCTGTGCTTTATCGACTTCCTGCTTGATGTGGCACTTGAGATACACTTCGTCTGCCATGAGTTCCATGAGGTTGTTTCTTTTTCCACTGTAGCGACGAAGGCGCCAGACACGATATTGTGGGAGGAGCAAACGTGCTCGGCGAGGCAATGGTGCCCTCTCACAGGCATTAGCAGCATGCTTCCAGAGTTCTTAGCAAGTTTAAGTCAATTGTTGCAATGACTTCTTGGTTATTTCTGTTATTTAGACCTTTTTTTGTTTATTTTAACTCAGTTTTGAGCTTTGCTAGCCCTGTTTAAGGCCTGTATAAACCACTTCGTTTTGAGACTGATCTCGCCACAAGACGCACGGACGACAAGCTGGGCCCGTAAGTGCTATATACTTAACGCAAGTCATATACACAAGCGTGTACAAAAGCATCTCAAAGAGCTAACACGGTACCACCTGATGCCATAAGATGGACTCAAACAAAACAAACAGGACCATATGAGAAAGACAAGAGCAGACCTTGTTCCGACCCTGCTGCAATGTTGCCCAGAGCAGGTCGAGGCTCCTGAGGCGCGACTCTGCGTCGTCCAGGGTCGCCGAGGGCTTCTGCAGCTCGCGCAGGCGTTCCTGGGTGCTGTCGAGCAGCTCGGACAGCTCGCTGTACATGCACTGTTGCTGCTGGTGCTCCTGGTAGTGTTGCTCGAGCGCGTGCAGCACCTCCTTTGCCAGCGACAGCAGGCTTGTGTAGCGTGCAGACAGCTGCGTGAACTGGTTGCATATGCTCGAGTCCGAGTAGGTCTCCAAGAGCAGCTGCGCCTTAAGGTTGAGCGTGTCGAACTCGGACTGCCACTCGAACACAGTCTGCAGCAGGACCTGAGTAGACAAGACAGCCAGCAACGCTCTGATTAATGATAGCCAATTAAGGGGGGACGCGGGTCCTGGTGACAAAAAAAAAAAAAAAAACGCCCAGAAAATCGATTTTTCAATTTGTGATTTTCGTTCTCTTCACATCACTGCGCGCCGACCAGCAAAAAAATCAGCTCGGAATGACACACCGTTTTAGCCTAAATAGACCGTATTTATGCGTCGCAGCACTTGATTTTGCTCACGAAATCGACCCTGTTTTGCCTTGCTCGTCTTGCGCTAACCACTCATCAGAACGCGGCCGTCTTACCCTCATTTGAAAGAGCATCTTTCTGGCTTGCTTTCCCACCAAAAACGAACCTCCAATGCTGCTGCCAACGTGCACTACCAGGCAAAAGCAAGTGAAAGAACCGCGTCGTATCATTGGCCCATAGCGATCACGTAAGCGAACGGTGCCTCATGATTGAAGAGCGCGGACTGACAACACTGGAGATCATGCGTGCTGGGTCGCTATTACGCTCGTTCACCGCGATTCCTGAAAGTTTTGCGATTGGAATCGAGATGCCAAACCATACTGTATATACGATGTAAAATATTAATATTGTTTTTGTTAATTCTGCTTTATGGTTATGCCATTCAAAATTATTTCCCGACTCGAGCCAAGCTGTGTTTGCACAGATTTGGCAAAAAAGAAATGAAACATTGGAGACCCCTGCTGACGAAATAATTGGTAAGCTTGTGGGTGACTTACCTGGACTCTTCGAGCTTGACCCGCTTGGACTCGAGGTCAGGCTGCAGTTGCTGGAACGAGCGAACCTGCGGCTCGTGCTGGTTCAGCCAGTCCTGGCAACGGCGGAACTGCTCCTCGTACTCGTCCCACTTGACCAGGCCCACGTCTAGTGCAGATTTGACCTACAATGGACCAATGACGATGTTTCAAAAGCATTAGAAATTTTTTAGAGCATTGAGGAGGCTGAATAGAATGCTGATAGTTACACAAACCATCATTGACTAAAAGAGGAAAATTCGTTCCTACATATATGGAGCAAGTTTGAAGCTGCTCTTAATGCTTTACGAAAGAAAGCTTTTACATGCAGAGAAAAAGTACTCACGCAATTAAATGCAATTTCAGTATAAACGCCCACTATGAGCAACTGCTTGTGATAATCACGTCACATCACCGTAATTTTGAAGGTAATGGTCACACTGATGTGAATTTTCGGGTCAAAACTATGCCAGTACGACATACTATGGACACTGGAGATGAAAGTCTGATCATTACATAGCGCTAAATTTTTATGTTTTTCTCCATAAGAAATGGCTTCAAAGCAGTTGCATTGTCTTTGCAATGCACATGTACTGCAAATGAACAATTGGAACAGATTGAGAAAACAAAAGCTGTTTTTATTGATTGGATAGTATCAATCCTGCCAAAGCATAAAGCAAGCTTTGTCGGCCTAACAAACACGTTAAGTAGACATGAAATACTTTAGACAGAAAGTGAAACCCTCTTATGAATATATTTATATATCTACGTGCATATGTAAGTATGTGTGCTGAATCATGCCACGCTTCGTGGGCAACAGGTTTAGCTTTATGGTAGAATACTTGTCTCGACCTTAATACTATAAGAACTAGCATTAACCCAGATGACACCCCACCGGTAATGATAGAAGAAGTCAGAAAAGCTTTGGAGAGCATGCACAGAGGCAAAGCTGCTGGTTGAGGATCAAGTAACATCAGATCTGCTGAAAGATGGAGGACAGATTGTGTTAGAAAAACTAGCCACTCTATTTACGAGGTGTCTCCTGACGGAAAAGTACCAGAGTCTTGGAAGAACGCTAACATCATCTTAATACATAAGAAAGGAGATGACAAGGACTTGAAGAATTACAGGCCGATCAGCTTGCTCTCTGTAGTATACAAGCTATTTACAAAGGTAATTGCTAGCAGAATAAAGAAAAACATTAGAATTCAATCAACCAAGGAACAAGCAGGATTTAGAACAGGCTACTCAACAATTGACCACATTCATACTATCAATCAGGTAATAGAGAAATGCTCAGAGTATAACCAACCACTATACATAGCCTTTATAGATTACGAGAAGGCGTTTGATTCAGTAGAAATATCAGCCGTCATGCAGACACTGCGGAATCAGGGCGTAGATGAAATATATATAAACATTCTGGAAGAAATCTACAGGGGATCAACTGCTACCATAGTGCTTCATAAAAAAGCAACAGAATACCAATAAAGAAGGGTGTAAGGCAGGGGGACACAATCTCCCCAATGCTATTCACTGCGTGCTTACAGGACGTTTTCAGAAGCCTAGAATGGGAACAGTTAGGGATAAGAGTTATGGAGAGTACCTCAGTAACCTGCGCTTCGCCGATGACATTGCATTGCTGAGTAACTCAGGGGACGAATTGCAACTCATGATTACGGAGTTAGACAAGGAGAGCAGAAAGGTGGGTCTTAAAATTAATCTGCAGAAAACGAAAGTAATGTACAACAAACCTCGGAAAGGAAGCAGCGCTTTGCGATAGGTAATAGTGCACTTGAAGTTGTAAAGACTATGTCTACTTAGGGCAGGTAATAACCGCAGAGCCTAACCACGAGATTGAAGTAACTAGAAAGAATAAGAATGGGGTGGAGCACATTCGGCAGGCACTCTCAATTATGACAAGTAGATTGCCACTGTCCCTCAAGAGGAAGGTATATAACAGCTGTATCTTGCCGGTACTTAGCTACGGAGCAGAAACCTGGAGACTCACAAAGAGGGTTCAACTTAAATTGAGGACGACGCAGCGAGCAATGGAAAGAAAAAATGGTAGGTGTAACCTTAAGAGACAAGAAGAGAGCAGAGTGGATTAGGGACAAACGGGAGTTAAGGATATCATAGCTGCAATACAGAAGAGGAAATGGACATGGGCCGGGCATGTAGCACGTAGACAGGATAACCGCTGGTCATTAAGGGTCACCAACTGGATTCCCAGAGAGGGAAGCGGGGTAGGGGGAGACAGAAGGTTAGGTGGGCAGATGAGATTAAGAAGTTTGCGGGTATAAATTGGCAACAGCAAGCACAGGACCGGGTTAACTGGCGGAACATGGGAGAGGCCTTTGTCCTGCAGTGGACGTAGTACAGGCTGATGATGATGATGATGATGACTTGTCTCGAAGACATTACTCACACATAGATACAGTAGACTTCTTTTCAATGAAACCTGAAGGGACCAGGAAATTGTGCTTCCTTTAAGGGGAGTTTTCTTTATTGAGAGATAAACAGGGGTATAATATTCCAGTACGAAACCAAACATATTACGGGCAGTTGTTCCATTTAAGCAGCAATTTCATTCAATAAGAGTCTACTGTATATATTTTTTCCAGCACGCAAATGCTATCAGGCACGTAGCCATGAATTGAAGAGAACGAGGCCATGTAGCATCCGCATACATTAATTGCGAGAGAAGTCGATTCACCTGTGCCATGCGTTCTTCGAATTCCGCCACAGCCTTGACCAGCTGTCCGGCCTCTTGATCGACGTGCTGCTGTTCCACTTCGTCCTCCATGAAGCCACGTGCCGTCTCTGCCAGGGCAAGCATCAGCTGGAGCCGCTTCTGTCCTTCCTCCTGTTCGGCCTCCAGCACCTGTCGTGTTTGCAAGTGATGTGGCTCAACTTCGGTACACGAAAAACTTCAAACATCGTAAAAAAGGTGACTTTCTAGATAGCACATGACCACAAAAATGTACACCTTGTATTAATTCCAACTTCAAAGGACCACGCCGTTTTCAAAAGTTTTTTGAACAGCCTCAATTGAGAGGCTTGTAGAAATATGACTTCTTTGATGTGAAGTGAAGTAAAAGCCAAGTGACAATGAGTAACACAGAACTTCCAAGAAAATTCAAATAGTTGCCAAGCTTAAGTTGTCGTAGGGTGCGAGTTATTAGTGGTAAAATGTGTTACTTTTCAAAAGTTAGCTATACTTAGTTAGCTATACAATAAACCTGCATCACACTCTTTTAAATTAAAAGAAATTAATTGGAGTGCAGGTATTATGTTCACTCAGCCCTGAAACGTATTAGCAGTGCGAATTTTTCTGAAGTAGGTGGCTTCATGGCATAGTAGCCACAGGCTGCAGCAAAATGACCCTTTGAGGTGGTCTATACGCAAGGTAGGACACATCCATCCGTTCATTTCATTACTTCAAAATTTTGGAAGTTCGAAGTTCAGCTCAAAGTGAAGTAGAATATCATGATACTCCTTCGAGCATTCAATGCGCTCGGACATTCGCACAGGCCAAATAAAAAACAAAACAAAAAACGGCAAAATTGTGGAACACGTTTGGAGTATTCTCACTACCTTTTGTGTTATCTCATGTCATTTGTGTATGAATTTCCAGTAATGTACCAGTACAGTACTCATATGCGTAGGCGTGACAAGTAACACCACCCCACAGATTGTATTCATCATGGCGACGGCAAATACAGAAAATGTTGCAATGATATATACAGTCGAACCCCTTTACAAGAGACACTAGTGTAAGAGATAAACAGGTATAAGAGACACCAAGGTGGCTACATTGAAATAAGAGGTTGACAAAAAAATTTATACATGATACCTTACTTATGAGAGACACCTCATATAAAGCACAGGAATTGCCGTCCAGTGATGCCTTTTATAAAGAAGTTCAACCGTGGTCACAGCCTAGCAAAAAGCAAGCAGGATTACCTTCAGTGTGCCGTGCTTGCTTCTCAGCTCGTTGCGGTCACCCGACGGCTCGGCGCACTTGTTCAGCTTTTCCTGTGCCTGTTCCAGCCAGGAGGTGAGATTAGCGCAAGCGTCCATGAACTCTTGCAGATGGCCCATGACAGACTTCTGCTGCCGCAGAAATTCCTGCAAAATCGCAGAAGCAGAATTTTCATTTAACGACACTTCAAGAAACAAGCCAGTGATCAGTAGACATGTCATCTGAATCAGTAAATACGATCATGAATGCAGCATGAGGGCTCACTACCAAGAATCGTGAGAATAAAAAGACGAATTAAGACAATCGCTACATTAGTCGACAACATGACAAAAGAACTACAGCCAAGGGATGGGAAGAGTACCGTATATACTCGTGTAAGGGCCGCACTTTTTTTTCGAAAATTTTGCTAGGTGCGGCCCTTACACGAATCAGGCCGATTTAGTACAGGCAGTACAGGCCAAAGGTCTGTACTGTTTATGCAACAGTAGCAGAGTGCAAGAGTCACAAATGACATGCCAGAAATGTTTTTATTCGGATTCCATTTCGCTGTCCTCGTTCTCGGAGGAGCTCGCCTCGGCGTCCGCGTCTTCCCAGAGACGGTCATCTTCGGTGCCGTTCATGGAGTTCGAAATTCCCGTTACTTGAAGCTTTTAGCAACTACTTCTACTGACATGGCACGCCACGCATTCAAAATCCATTCACACACCTGTGGAGCGACGCCCGCTTCAGCCGTCCTGTAGGGGTCTTCTCGTGGACGCCTCCAGCCATCCATTCAGAGTAACATCGGCGAAATTCCACTTTGAATGGTCTGTTGACGCATACGTCGAGCGGCTGCAGCACACTCGTCAGGCCACCGGGAATGACGGCCAAGTCCGTACGAGTTGCGGCAACTCGGTTCTTGACGCGGTCGGTCAAGTGGCCCCTAAAGCTGTCCAAAACAAGGAGGGCTTTCCGTTGTAACAGCCCTCCAGGTCTGTTTGCCCAGACGGTCTTAATCCAGTCAACGACCAGTTCCTCGGACATCCAGCCCTTCTCTTGCGCACGTACGACGATTCCCTGAGGGAACTTCTCTTTTGGGAGAGTCTTCCTTTTAAATACGACGTACGGCGGAAGCCTCCTGCCGTCTGCCGTGATGCACAACATCACAGTGCACCTTTGGCGTTCTGCACCAGTCGTGCGCACAGACACACTTTTCGCACCTTTTAAATCCACTGTGGTGCTTTCCGGTGCATCGAACCACACAGGTGTCTGGTCCGCATTCCCAATTTGGGACAGGTCGTATTCATGCTCCCTCCTGAGAGCATTCACGAAGCGATGAAACTTAATGACGTGGTCTTCGTACTCGCGCGGCAGTTTTTGGCAAATCGTCGTTCGGCGCCGAATAGAAAGCTGGTTACGGTTCATAAACCGCGTAGCCCAGCCCGACTTGCCTTGAATTGTGCCGGGGGTATTTCCATGTGGCGAGCGATGCTGAGGGCTTTGACGCGTATCATGTCAGTCGATACGGCGTAGCCGTCCCTTCGTGTGTCGACGACGTAGTTGACGAGCTCGCTTTCGAGTTGCGGGTACTTGCACTTTTTCCCGCGAAACGCCTTTCGGCTCCTGTTAGTAGCGGCGAGGGCATCTTTCTGATTCATCCAGTAACGCACGCGCTTCTCATCGACGTCGTACTTTCGTCCAGCTTCCCGCTTCCCGTGCTCTCGGCATAGTCAATCACTTGCAGCTTAAATGCTGCAGTGAATGATCTCAGATGCCGGCCCATCGTCCGTCACGTGCGCTGGCTTCTGCAGGGTTCACTACAACCAACAAAGTGACACCGACGACACCGATCTGAAGTCGCGCTGCCAACGTATCGACACGATGCTAGGAACGATGCCAACAAAGAGGCCGCACAAGGCAAATATGGCGGCGCGCTGTCAACAGCGTGGTCGGCGCGTCGGCGGAGTAGAATAAAAGCGGAAAAGCGTGCAGCGCCATCTGGCTGTAAATGAACTAACTACACTTTCTGGCGGGACATTTTGAACTTTGTTTTTTTTTTTCGACGAAATATCCGCTTTCAAAGTTGGGGTGCGGCCCTTACACGAGGGCGGCCCTTACACGAGTATATACGGTAAACACAATAATTCATAGAAGGGAGCATTGTGGGCTGTGAGTGTTCACTCTGTCCAACTGCACA
>WOVY01010958.1:0-298286 GCA_013436015.1 Rhipicephalus annulatus
GCCGTACTTCTTTTGAAGGTCACTAGCTCGCTGGTTACGGCGCCCGACGTGGTGCGTGGGGTGCATACTCGTGGAAGGGGCGGCGGAACAATTAGGCGGTCGCGAACCGAGGCAGGAAACATCCGCTTTTTCTCCCTGCTGAGTGTGGTCCTGAATGTTGAAGTTGTTTTTTTTTGCGTGTTTATTAACTATTTCGCGTGGCAGAGAAATTACAAAAAAAAGAGAAGAAATAGACAACATAGACGATGAGGGGTGTTCTGCAATGAAAAAAATCAAGGACCGTATCGAAGCTGTGTATATGGGCACGAAGAGATTATTGGCAAGTGGATTAGTCATGCCCTGAACGGTAGCTGTGTTGGACAGCCTGCATAAATCTGCCTCGCTCACGACTACCAACAGTTTACGCCCCAGGAATGCGCAAAGATGCTTCACATGAGGTAAGTCAGGTAGTTTTACGGGCCGCGTCACCGTTACGAAGGGCGAGGGCAAGCCGGCCGTGCGCCAGCGAGAGTAACCTGCAGCCCCAGAAGTCTGACGTGGTGGAAGCAGGGGCTACGTCACTCAGCTGCCGACCGGAAGGTCGCGGGTTCGAACCCGCCCGCGGAGGTTGCATTCCGCTGAAGGCGCGATGGTAGAGGCCCGTGTACTGTGCGGTGTCAGTGCTCGTTAAAAGAACACCAGGTGGTTGAAATTTCCGGAGCTCTCCATTACGGCGCTCCTCATAATCATAGAGTGGTTTGGGGGAGTAATTACAGGTGTTAATATTAATATTATGCAGTCACAGGAGCGGTTTATCTACACACTCTTTTGAGTATTTCAGATTTAGGCTTCAATGAACTCGCTGCTCATGGCTGGCATCCGGGTCTTCTTCGCGGCGTAGGATGTGTTCACGGTTTGACAGGGGCGTCCGATACATAGAAGAAACAGCAGAATACACGGGGTAGTCGCCATCGAATATTCTAGCGCTACCGCTACCGGCGACGTAGGTTCCAGACAAAACTGTAACGTTCACGAAGTGGGCGTATTCTTAACAAAACGATATACTACAGCCTCGAAGCTTCTCAAACATCGAAGGCGCAGTTTGCACTGAACGTAGTGTAACGTCCACCGAGCTGAACCTGCTTGCGTGCAACTTGGCACTACTTTAACGTTGTCATTTCCCCGGATGTAGAATATTGGGTGAGTTGGTTCATCGTACTCGAAGTGGCAAAGCGCATTACGGGAAATAAGAAACGGCTCAGTGGACAGAGAACTCTGTCCTTTGTGTCGGCTCCCTCGGCCTTTCCTTTTTTTTTTCGTAATGCGCTATGACCATTTCAAGGGCGATAACATCGTCAGCAGGTAAAATTAGGCTCAACACCTGAAAATTGAACTTCGCGCACCGTGATGCCAACCAAACGTTGAATTCCACGACAACTACGCAGCAAGGCGAGCAGCAGGCGCATCCTATAAGTGACGTGAAAACGACCGCAGCGCTAGCCTCTCCAGTGGAGGCCCTCGCGGCCAATACAAACGCGCCTGCAGCAGCCGGACGGGGTGGTCGTTCTGTTGTGACTCTTATCTCTACAACGAGTATTAGACAGCCGTGGTCGCGTTTTAGTAGCACGCAAGCTTGTCGCTGAGCAACGAGTGGGACGCCGACTTTATTGTTCGGCTCGCCGATCGCCTCGGAAGTGCTTCTGTGCTGTGTGGGGATTTCAACTCCCATCACACGGCGTGGGGGTGCGCGAGTGCAAACGCCAGTGGCCGCGCCTTAATGGATGCCGCCCTGCACGCTGGCCTACACATCATAAACGATGGCAGCCACACATTCGTGCGCTTCGGTGCTGAGCGCAGTGCACTTGACCTCACCCTCGTGACGGAACGACTGCCCCTACTCGTGGCGTCGCGGCCGGACACTGGGGGCTCGGATCACTATCCGATTTTCTTGGAGCCCTTTTATACCGGCGCTCCGCGCGCCAGTGTGTACAGTGTTGTGAACTGGCCCCGTTTCCGCGAACTGTGTGCTGCAGTTCCAGTCGCGGGTGACTTTCTCCAACACATTGTGCAGTGCCCGAGTGCCGCCACGTCGGTGTGTCGAGTGTTGACGGGCACGCCCATGCCTGACATTAAGCTCCTCAACCTTCGCGCAGCTCACCGACGGGCGCAGCGCAAAGCGGAACGTTCGGACAAGGCAGAGCACTGGACTGTTTACAACCGCATCGACGCGGTTTCTCGACGCCACGCCCACAAGCAACAAGATCACGGCTGGTCTAGCCTCTGCCGCACGTTCGACGACCCCCGCTACCAGCAGCGTGCCTGGCGCGTGTTCCAAGCCCTCCTCCGCCCCCGTGTGCCCCAGCATCCGGAGCTCTCCATCGCGGTCACGCTTGGAATCGGCACCGCGCAACTCGCCGAACTGCTGACTGACACTTTCGCGAGTGCGCCCACTACCAGTGCAGCTGTTCCCGTGCCCGCGCTGCCGCCACATGCACGGCCCGAACTCTTTGCGCCCTTTCGCTTCTTGCCCACACCAGCCATCGTGTAAGTGATCGGCGAGCTGTGCACGGCCGACTTCAGCATCCGGGAGCTTCGCGATGTGCTCGACTCTCGGGGGCGCCGCTCAGCACCAGGGGGTGGTGGCATCAAATATCAGATGCTCCGAAACTTGGATGCCAGCCAGCTTCGAAATCTGGATGGATGGATGGATGCTATGAGCGTCCCCTTTATAACGGGGTGCCACCAGTATGCCACCAGGCGCGATGCCTACAACGCCATCTGGTGCACGGGGGCGCTACCATCCTCGTGGGGGGAAAGGAAGCCATGGTGATTCCCATCCACAAGAAGGGGAACCGGAGTCCGAACCTTCATCGTACCGATCAGTTTCGCTCACTTCGGCCGCGGGGAAAACGTTCGAAGCTATGGCGCTCCGGCGTCTTCAATGTATTGCTTCTGCTCTAGATTTCCTCGCGACTGAACAGTCCGCCGGTTTCAGAGCACATCGAGTGACAACGGACTCGATTTCGGACGTCGTGTGCCTTCTTGAGGAAGCCAAGCACCGCGGGGAGGCGGGATACCTCGTGCTTTTCGACGTCAAGAGTGCGTTTCACTCGCTCCCACACAACACCAACCTCGACGCCCTTCGTGAGATGCGTGTGTGCGGGAACATGCTCCAATACGCCGAGGCCTTCCTCAGTGGCCTGTCTTTTCGTGTGCGCGTCCCCGGCGAACTCAGCGGTCCTCGGGTGGTGTCAGCGGTTGTGCCGCAGGGCAGTGTGCTGAGCCCTTTTCTCTTCAAAGCAGCTCTCGCACGCCTCATCGACCACATCCCGCGAAACACTGCTTACGAGCTTACGAGGTGCGTGCTGCTGTTTACGCTGATGACATCGCCCTCTTCTCCAGTGGCCCCACCCTTCGTGGTCAACAACTCCGCGAGGGACTCTAGGCTGCCATCGATGCAGTGGACGGTTTCATCACAGGCATCGGACTCCAGCTCTCAGCCGCCAAGATGAAGGCCATGCACGTCCATCCGAAGCGCACGGGGCGCTTCTTCGGTCCGCAGCTCGTCCTTCGCGGCCACCGGCTGCCGTGGAAGCGCAAAGTGCGCAATCTTGGTCTCACAATCGACCACCGGCGTAGCTGGAGGCCCGCGCTGGCGTCCATTCGCCGCGACACACGTAGGATTGGCGGCATGGCCTCCTGCATCCTCGCCAGTGGCAGGGCCTGCTCCCCGCACATCGCGCTGCTTTTCTTCAACGTGGTAGCGTCGGCCAGGGTCCTCTATGCCGTCCCGCTCGTCGCGCTACGACCCGCGCAATGGGACGCGCTGGACATCCTCCACCGTGACGTCATACGCCGCCTGTATGGCCTGCCGTGCTCGTCGCCGATCGGCTCCACCCTGGCGGAGGCTCTCGAGACGTCCCCTCTCACTTCGGGTGAGAGGCAGTGCGTTGTGCCACATTCACCGCATGTACCTCACGTCCGAGGGACGACGCCTGGCTGGACGACTCCTTGATCGTCCCCACTTGGGCATGGGTCAGCGCGCTTTGGAGTACGCTGCGCTCGTGCCCGACCCGCCTTACTGCGGCTTGCTCCCGATCCCGCCGCACCAGGATCCCGGTCTCGAGATCAAGATACCATCCCCGGCATCAGATCGAAAAAGCACACGCCCCTGTCAGCCCTCCACCAGGAGACTGCCGCGATGATAGAGGAGCGGCTCGCCGGCCGAGTTCTACTGTACACTGACTGGTCAGTCACTGCGGACGGTTTCGGCGGCAGCCGCTTGTTTCGCCCTAACCCTCGGCCTCTTTGCGAAGTGCCGGCTTCTCATAAGTGCCTTCTCCACTACTGCTGAACTTGCCGCGATTGATCTCGCGGCAAATCAACTCGTTGACTTCCTTCACCAGTCGGCAGCAGTGGTGTGTGACTCTCGTGCCGCCCTTCTCACACTTGCCCGCGGAGAGCGTGGCGCCCCCGTTACGCAACGGCTCGCGCGGAAGTTCGCAGTAATTGTGCGGAATGGTTATGATGTTGTGTTTCAGTGCGTGCCGTCTCATGTTGCACTACTCGGAAACGAGACAGTGGACGCGTTCGCCAAGGAGGCAAACCATTCCAGCACACCCATTTCATTGTTCGTCCGCGCGAGCGATGTTGCGCACCTTCGTATTGCGCGCCATGTGCACGCTTTACACCCGGACTCACATGTGGCTACAAGAAACCCCCCGCGACCGCTGCCGAGGACCGGCATCAGCAGGCGTGCCCGGGCCTTGCTGCTTCGGCTTCTCACCGACTGTTCCCGCACCGCTGCGAGGCGGTTTCGCTTCACCAACAGCGGGAGTCCTTCGTGTGCCGAATGCCCGGCAGAGGAGACCACCGAGCACATCCTGTTTCAGTACCCCGGCTACACAGTACAACGCTGGCGGCTCTTCGACGCCTACGGTCGTCTGGGACTCCCACACGTGAGCCTCGACCACCTCCGGTTTCCCCAGGCCCACCGCTTATGGCTCATGCGGGCCTTCGAGGCCCTACTTGAGTTTTTCGGCGATGCCGATCTGATCGCGCGCCTCTAGCGCGGCCCGCATCCACGTGTACGTAATTGTTTACGTGCCGGGCCACGCCCACCTCCTCTGACTCTCGCCACTTAGTGCTCCTGTTCTCTCCCCATTCCGGCTCGCCTGACTGCTCTCCCTTTCCCGGCGGCAGCGCGAGCCCCGTCCGACACAGTCGTCTGCGTCCTTTCCCTCCTATACTTTTCTCCTCAATCTTTACCTCCCACAATCCCCGCGCGGAGCCGTGTCGGTGACTTCGTATTGAAACACAATAACAGCTCGGCGCTTTTCTCTCCACTTTCGTCATTCAAGAACCTCTACCGCCGAGCTACCTAAGTGCTCTCCCGCAAGCATCCCCCCCGCCACCATGAAGGGGTTGAAGGGTGGCGAGGACCATGGTCACAAGAGATCGTGTTCATCGTTTTGGCACTCACTATCGAACCACTGATTGGCGCCGTCAGCTGGTGATGAGTGGAGTGCACGGCTTCGAAAAGTGAGCCACAGGAAAATAATGAAGAACGCGTGCGAATGGTGGTCGTGGCAGAAGACGACGATGGTGAAGATTTAAACAGCGAGAGCACGAGAACGCGTGGCGAGACGTCAGTAAAACAAAAAAGAAGACCTTATCCAACGGTAAAGAAACACGAAGATGTGAAGGGCCAGTCAGTGGTTAACGCGACAACTTCGCCATCTCTAATGGGAAGCCGACGAGTGGCATTTGGGGAGAGAGGAAGACCAAGCAGAGAAGAGCAAAGGAGTTCGAGGCCAACAAGACAAGAAGAAGGCCGTACCTGGGAGCTGAAGACAGGCAGTCGGGTGGTGGACCCGAGCCTTCTGGACTTCACCCGGCTTGGGCCTCCGAACAGTGCCTTCCAGGGACTGCGAGCAGCCACAACGTTCGAGACCAAAGCCTGCAGATTCCGGTGCAGTTGGAGCAACGGTGGTAGGGTAACGGGCCTGAGCCTTGCATCCAGCCGCCTCATCGGACGAATCTGGGCCACCATGGGCGTCACTGACCGAGCTCTGTTCCATCGTCGCCGCCAGCGAGCATCGGTACACGCCACCATTCAAGCAGCAATGCTTTCGTGAGATATAACTTACTGTCTTCCCTGCTCCGCCGAATAGCAGCGTCAGAACTGGATCTTGTAGCCATGACTTTCATCCGACACTTTGAAGATTTTAGACATTTTGTTTTCGGTTTAAAGCCAACCTTTAGCCAAGTCCTCATTTTGTTTTTGAGTTTTCGCTTTTTTAGTAAATGTTTGGGTGTTCTTTGTTAAACGAATGGCTTTGTGCTTAGTAATAAAGCTCTCCGAGACACAGCCTAGGAGAAAGAAAACAGCAAGAAAAACCTGCATCACACAGCCTCGCATTGATGCGGGCGTCATGAGCGAGAGGTTACTTGCTTCTACCCGATCGTAGACACATACTTAATTCATATATGAGTATATCAGAGCATACAGTGTTTCTATAATCTCGCAATGACCCGCGCTTTGCTCAACTTGCGTTAAAAGAGCTCAGGATTCTTGGCATTCTGGTGGCAATGAACGCGACTGCAGAGCACGGTGCATCTATAGGAGTGACATTCCGTCGCGAAGAAAGAACAAAGCAAAGAAAAAATCACCAAGCGAATGAGTCGAAGTAGTGGGCCCTAATTCTAACGAGACGGTTTGCGCACGACCCCCGGACCACGGCGGTGGGGCGTTACGTATTCTTCCCGCGAACGCGAACAATCCGGAATAATTGCTTTCCCGCCGAGGTAGCCCCGTTATTACAGTTATAGCACTCGCGTCAGAGTTCTTTTTTTCTGTCTCTTTTTTTTTTCGCCTCTCATTGTCAGCCGCGTGGGGCACACGTTGAACACACGCGCGTCGTGAGGGGCGCTACGCAAAGGCCAGGGTCAGTGGCGGAGTCAAATGAGGATGCTTTAACCAGGCGATTACGTGCTGCCGTGAGCGCTTACTGAATGCCCAACGAGGCGCCGTGAGCAGGGTGCGCAATTCGAGACCTTCGGGCACCACCATCGCGAGGAACTCACCCCTGCAGAGTCAAGGGCCTCGCGTCTGCGCGAGCAGGAAGCACGCGGCCTTGCTCTCTTCCTCCTTCGGTGTCCTTTCTGGGCTCGTCGCCCTCTTGCTTTGCAGCCAGTTATCCCAAATCTTTTCTGCCACCCTTTTCCCTACCTGAGGTCTCCGTAATTGACTTTCCC
The DNA here is from genome assembly GCA_013436015.1 of Rhipicephalus annulatus. Classification (NCBI taxonomy): domain Eukaryota; kingdom Metazoa; phylum Arthropoda; class Arachnida; order Ixodida; family Ixodidae; genus Rhipicephalus; species Rhipicephalus annulatus. The sequence continues at coordinate 7,237 of WOVY01010958.1, forward strand.
GAAACGTTGATGAGAGAAGCGAGAAGAAACCGCTCCGTCATATAGCGCTTAATGGCGATGATAGTGCAACGTACGGAATGATAGCGGGACTCAAACGCTGTACAAGGCTCGTTGTTGCCCACAGTGCAGCTTTGCTTCACTGGTAGTTCAAGCTGGAGAACCATGAACATCTCAGAGAGAGATTCAGCTGAAGTGAGGAAAAACGTCATATCCGTGGCGCTGGTTGGGAGCACGGTTCCGCAGCGTCTGTCGGGGAAGTTAAGGAAGGGAACGAAAAAAAAAACATGTCAAGTAGTCAAGAGCGAATATCGGCGTGCAGGACATAGCGCGTAGCCTCTACAGCCGGTAATTATCTCCAAGAAAGTTGAAGACTGTCTTGTAGATCGATGTGTGATTTCCGGTAGAGTGGAGCATGGTTCTTCTGTGCAACCACAAGTAGACACCAACAATGAACGGTGGCGACCACGGATGATTGACACGTTATTGGCGTCTCCCATATTATATTAAATTCGGCGAGATGCAGATAAAACAAGAGACGTACGGGCGCTTCACACAGGTCTCTAGCTTCAGTGTTCATCTCTCGTACGCCTTGAAAGAAAGTTATAGTCAATTAAGGACTAGCTCCGCTTACGCGATATCGATCGATTCAGAAGTCGTGCTGGCTGACGATGAACAGACCGCTTTTATGTGCAGCTTATATCAAGAGTGTATGGCTGTAGCGAACGGGAGGTTCAAAAGAAAAAGAGTAACAACGTGAACAACTGCACAAGACAGAGATGGACGTTGAGCAGGCTTTCAAACAATAATTTTATTGCAAACTGAGTCAATCGTGTATGCGCAGCAACTTGAAAACGTATTAGGGTGAAGAGAACGGTTTGAAGTAGGAACACGTGACAGCATATCCCTGTTCAAAAGGAGCATAACAAATAGAAGACCAGCCTTCCTAATGGTCCTTCATACACGTGAAAAGTACGAAAGTTAGGAGGAGATTTCAGGTTATATAGCACGCATCTGCAGTATACGCTCGCAAGCAATACAGCTAGCACTCGCTATAGCTTTTCAACCAAGCCGAAGCAGCAAAACAAAAAAAAATCGAGCTTAACTCTGAGTTATCGCTTCAACACATCAAATGTGGCTCCATCGAGATGAGCTGTAACTCCAGCAATTGAAGCCTAACGAACACATGCGTTAGTTATAAGCACTGAATACTAGTACAGTGTTCGTATATTCAACTAAATATATCTTACTATCTCGATCGCACAGAAGCTACGCGTATATTTTCACATCCTATTTGACATTTTCTCGTCACCTATGCGATAAATAATTATGTCCACGGATCTGAGTATTCGACCGAAGCCTGAGCCGTAGGCACTTCACTAGTTCTGCAATAACTGAACTATGAATGCAGCCGCAATGGCTTCATTAGGTATATTCTCTAGGCAAGCCATTTCGTACGGTACATCAATATACTGTTAACGATGGTGCGAGAAAAAAAAAAGATAGCGCAGACCGAATAAAACTAAACAGAGCACACATTACGAAATGTGCTATCTTTTTCTTTCGCGTACCACCGTTAAGATGGCTTACGAACTCGCACAGCAGTCTGATCTTCCTAAGTCTCTTTGTCGTGTCAATCAACAAGTCGAAGTAATACCTAGTAAAAAGGGCCCTTCGGTTGGTCAGTCCCTCATCTCCTATACAGATTACCTGCCACTCAATGGAAGCTTCACTGAAGGATTAACTACTGCCTCATACAGTATAACGGTGAGTGTTTTCTCTACTCAACAGGCTGCCGACATCTTGATTGACTGAATGGTGGAAACAAGCGATTTGCTTTCACTGGAGTGGCTGGAGTTGATCAACCAGAGTATAAATGTTGGGTGAGAATCGTGAGATACATGTGTACAGCGAAGGGGTAATCCTCGTGTTAACTGACTGGCAAGGGCAATATAACACACACACACACACACACACACACACACACACACACACACACACACACACACACACACACACACACACACACACACACACACACACACACGCACACACAGTAACATGTTGATGCATTTGTAGAGCGCAGCGTAGTAGGCGCGTCAGACCAACGTTCCTTAACAGTACTAGCGGCACACATACACACAAACACCGCGACGCAACACGGCTTCGCGCATTTCAAGACAAATTCACTCCGACGTTCTTGCTGCCAAATGTTCCTGATAAGGAAGTGAACTGCTTAGCTGAAAATTTCCTGGCTCTCTCGTACATTGGTTTACATTTAGGCTTGACCATTCCACCAGGATAGTAGATTAATTAGATGTTCTAGCTACAATCTTACGCATGGCTGCAAGACACAATCGAGCAAACTAATCATCACATTGTGCACGTACTCGTCCATATGCAAACGTCATTGTTTGCTTTCAATAGGCGAGATTAGTTTTGATATTTGCTTCGCTTATGAGGCCGCGGTGTGACCACGACACAACAGGCTGGTGCGCCTCTTGCGGCACGCCACGTGGCGCCATCTCTTCAAAAAAGCGAGAAGTCACGCCTAAGATCTAGAAGCGGTCGCGTTCAGACGAAGAACATTATGATGCAATATCAGCCTAAGTAACGTCAATATTATTATAGTTGATTAAAAATTCATTGTCTAGATGAAAACAATCATGGTGTACATGTGAACAAGCACATATACAAATTTAGAAGCAAAACAGTTTGTTGTTTCTTTTGAGTGTAGGCTAGACCACGTTATGCGGTCCGTACGAAAAGGCTTCAGGCAGAAGCTGGTCTTCATCGTTCTTCCGACATGCAGTAGTCAAGCTGTCGTGGTACACCTTAAAGCACCCGTTGTGTGCAAGCAATGTTCTACGGGACGGCTTGAAGCTCTCCCATAGTAGAGTACCCTGTGCTCTAAATCGTTACCCCCCCCCTTTTTTTTTAACCCCCTCCTCCCGTTTGAAAACGAAGGCACGACACCAGGCTTTCCCATAGCAGAGTACCCCGTGCTCTGAAGTGTCAAACATTCGTTATCAACACTAAGCCAGTGAACCTAAAGCTGCGGTGGCTGCAATACTGATGGATGCGGAAATGTAGGCTCGTGTGCCCAGATTTGGGTTCACGTTAAAGGACGCCAGGTGGTTGAAATTTCCGGAGCACTACGCCGTCTCTCATAATCATATGGTGGTTTTAGGACGTTAAATGCTACATATCAATCATTCAGTTTACTTAAACCAGTGATGACTGATTGAAATTGTCACCGACTACACCTTTATTTTTCGTGTGATATTTAAACGAGATCTTGTTCGGTGCTTTCAAGGTTATGGACCTCAAACAGATAATCGGCACACGCATCTGCCTGAGGTGGCGTAACATTAGAGTTTTCCTACCGTTTAGAATGACCGGACATTTGTGCCTTCGTACTCCACACACACGTATACGTAACACCTCTTCGCTGCCTTACATTCGCACACACACATATATATATATATATATATATATATATATATATATATATATATATATATATATATATATATATATATATATATATTACGTAGTCAGAATGGGCCGGACGGCTACCAAACAACATCGTAACTTATCATGCGTTCTCCTGGTTACCTTTGCGATCTGCAGCTTATTCTTTTCTGCAGCGCGTTTACGTTCGTCATTCCACATAAAACTAAATTAGGTACCTTCGCTCACAATGGGTGCGCTCAGAATGCGTTCTTTAAACGGGCGTGTAAATGTGGAGTTGCCGTGACAAAACAGCTACAAGAAAATACACAAGATCCCCGATCCAGAGCTACCAAGCGTATCATCTTTGTCGTGAGTCGCTACAGTATAGTGTTCGAATGACGCAATAATAGGGAGTTTTAAAGTACCGTTTGCAAGCGCTGCGGGTGTTGTGGGCGTAGAAGGCGCCATATGAGTTTTAGAATAGCGTTTGCCCTGATGCAGCGCAACGCACGATCACAGTGACCCCGTAGCCTCGAAACCAGCGCTTGCGGACCACACGCGGGCCGTGATCGCCGCACGCAATTTCAGATTTTCTGCGTGCGGTCCGCGAACGCGAACGCCGACTCGCGTTACGACGCATGCGCAATGGCAGCGACCACACCGCAAGTGCTCGCGGATTGCTATTTTAAAACTGCTTAATAAATCTTGTCCATATAACCGCAACGTTGGCTAATAGCGGCCGATATATCACGCGTGTAGTAGACGCCCGCCGGCGGCTTTTACCGCGCAGAAATCTAAATTGCATGAATGCATTGAAAAGGCTGTAGCCTTTAAATCGGGCGGCGGATAACGCCACCTAGCCCTAATGCCCAGTGAACCAAAAACAGCCCCGCCATGGTGGTCTAGTGGGTACTCAGCTGCAGACCCGCCCGTCGCGGCATCAAATCCCGGCGGTGGCGGCTGCATTTCCGATGGAGGCGGAAATGTTGTGGGCCCGTGTGCTCAGATTGGGTTGCACGTTAAAGAACCTCAGGTGGTAAAAACTTCCGGAGCCCTCCACTACGGCGTCTCTCATAATCAAATGGTGGTTTTGGGACGTTAAACCACACAAATCAATCAATAATTCAATCAACCAAAAACTAGATTTATCTTCTTTTTCTTTAAATAGTGAAGCTGAGGACTGGTACTTTGCAGTGAAGGGTTTAATTTTCACTCGTGCCTTGACTTTAGTCACTCATCGGATAACCTCCTTCTAGTTGATTCTACCCGCTTAAATTCTATTTTGCCCTCCCTTTACCTCAACCCCAGTGCTTTGAAAAACTCTGCGTCATCCTCCTGAACTATAGAGTGAAACCCTTTACAGAACATTATCAAGTGTTCGGCAGTTTCCTCGTCCTCTCCACATGCACTGCATACCGTGTCTACCCCTTCGTATTTGGCCCGATATGTCTTCGTTCGCAATACCTTCGTCCTGGCCTCAAACAGTAGAGCACTACCTCGAGTATTATCATAGACCTTTTCCTTGGCAATTTCCTTCTTAAAAGTTCGATAGACCTCTAGTGCAGACTTCTTAATCATGCCGATTCTCCACATATCGGTCTTTATTTCCTTTACCTTCTTCTTAACTGATAGCTGTTTTTGGTTTGGCCCCAGCGTTTTTTAAGTATTTACGCGTCAATTTTCTGGTTCTCTTCCTCCATTTTGTATCAACATTCCTCAAGTACACGTAGCTGAAAACCTTCCTAGCCCAACGCTCCTCCCCCATTTCTCTCGATCGTTTCTCAAATTTTATCTTGCTGCTAGCTTCCCTGCCTTCAAATGATGTCCATCCAATATCACCTTGTACTCCCTGATTTGGTGTATTCCCGTTAGCTCCTAAAGCAAGCCCACCTATTCCAGGTTGTTTAATTTCTAAGCTTGCTCGAATGTCTCATCTCATGCACAGGACCGCATTGCCGAACGTCAGTCCAGGAACGATGACCCCTTTCCAAATTCTTCTCACAACATCATACTTATTCTAATTCGACAGTGACCTATTTTTCATCACTGCTGTATTCCTGTTACCATTAGTCGTCACGTATGTTGCGTGTTTCCTTAGGTACTCGGTCCCGTTGCTTATTTATACGCCCAGATATTTGTACTTATCTGTTATCTCGAGCGTGACCTCCTATATCCTAAGCTCAATACCTTCATTATCATTAAAAATCGTGACTGCTGATTTTTCAGGTTCGGTATCGCAGCGCCGCGGCACGGGAGGTCACTGCAAAAGACCCTCACTCCTGCCTCGTATTCGCGCGGCGCTTTGCACACTCTCCCTATTTTAGGTCCCTCTAGTTTCGACCTTCACCGGCACTGCGACACCAACCAGTGTTGTGGACATTCATCTCACCGATGGAAAGAGACATAACGCGGACAGAAAAATTCTGTTTTAAAAATTTCTACCTACTTTCCAGAGAAACCGCTGCAAGGTTAGACACTTCACATGGTACGCTTTTTATTGCGGCACAAAACAGAAGAGCAATTAATGATTGTATACAGTCCATTTAACCTGAATTTGTTTTAAATTTTCAAACCCTAATAATATACTGCAAGAAAAACTACTAACAACACCCGCACTGTTTTCTTTGGCTTCATTGACGGTTGGCTTCATTACAGCTGTGGGTAACCAAGAAACGAACCCTTGGGTCCGGAAATTCATCTTATTTCGTTCATTTCCTGACTTTTTAGGGTGACCTGAAAAAAAAAAACCGTAAATCTCTGCGATCAAAATAGCACTAGGCGTCACGACGTTGTTTTTGTCCAAATACAATAGCAAAAAGACATTACTTCGCAAATGGTATGACAATCTGAATGCGAACGTTGAAGCGTATATATATAAAAAAATCTGTTATCTCTGAACCACGAATAACGCCCGATTTTTTCTACGCAGAAAAGCCGGGCGTTTGTACTCATATTATCTGCTTCCTTCGAGCCTCGCTCCGAGGTAATTTGAGCACTATTGCAAGGCAAACGTCTTTCGCCTTTATTTGTTTCAACAGATGCACACACATAAAGATATAGCATCGAGTACTCCTGTGCCTCGTTGAGGGTAAATATACTCCGACATTTTGAAATATGCGTGTAACAATGCACCACGTCAATTTACGCTGGCAACATTGAATTTTTCTGAAATAGTAAAAACAATAAAATAGGATGGAGAAAACAACTGCCACAGTGGAAAAAAAAGCAAAAGCAGCGTCTCTTTATCGGCAGTGTTTGCGCACCCTCGCAGTGAATTGTTACAACTTGCGTTTTAATCTTATTTTTCTTTTTCACGTTCTTTCGAGATATCCCTGCAGTATGGAGCGCAGAGAAGGTGCAGACATGAAGCGGCTGCGTCGAAATGCTGCAGTATAGGGACAAAAGGTGCATGCCCCGAAGCAGAGACGAGGCTTGCGCAGTGCGAAAAGAGCTAGACGGGTGTTTTTTTTTTGTGTGTGCACAGAAATAGCTCGCTCGCAGTGCATGCCTCGAAGAACACGCGAGAACAAGCACGATCCTAAAGTGGTTTGGCCCGATCGTTCAGCAGAAAGTGGTCGAAGCTTTTTGTACGTATACTGGTGCAGTTTAGACTGCACCTTGCGCGTCCGTTATATAATTACCAATGAAAGAACGCAAGTTAATTTCCCGCACATGGAACTAACTCTTTATACTGAGAAAAGCGTAAGAGGTGTGAAAAGAGACTGTAGAAAGACGGGGACTGTTGAGACAGGCTGCACGGTGTTTTGTTGTGGCAAGCATTATTGATATTGAGTTTCTGAATATTTTACATGAGTGTCGGGTAAGCTCTGGGAAACTTGTAACATTCTGACGTATATTTAAATTTTATTAGATGGTTTTACGTGCAAAGACAACGATTCTTCACTGTATCTCACGTTTCGGGGGGGGGGGGGGGGAATGATAGATCATTTTTGGCCTCCTGGTGTTCTTGCTCATTTGCCAAAGTACACCTGTCAGCCACGCTGGGAAAGTAGTTATGGTGCTCGGCTGCTGACACAAAGGTTGCGGGTTCTGACCATGCCGCCATGGTCACACTTCCACAAAGCCAAAACGCTCGATGCCCGACTGCTGTGCGATGTCAGTGAAGCTTAAAGAACACCAGGTGGTCAAAATTCTCAGAATGCTCCACTGCGACGTCTCGCATATTCTTATAGTGGTTTTGAGTAATGAGCCCCGAGATAATATTACCTAAACAAACCTGCTTGGGTGTTATCCCATAATTCCCTACGTTGAAATGCGGTTCCCACGGCAGCCAATAGAACCTGCACTGTCGACCTCAGCAGGGGGACACGTCACCTGCACGGCGGGGAGAAAATATCCGTATGTAATATTTGCGTGCGTACACGTACCACAGTCTCACCAGCCTCTGCCATGAATGTTGGCCTAGAAAATATCCCTGGATGGCTACCGGGGCTCACGAGTCTCACTACATGTACAGACCGAATTTGCATTTGCAGCTCTCTTCTGGGACACCACTCGTGCTTAATTTATTAGACACGTTATTCTGCTGCTTGTTAGTATCTATGTAAACCCTTCCAGTACTGCCATGTCGCCAAAGATGACTGCATTCGTTATGTTTGACAGCTACCGCCGGGCTTATACGGCAGACCGATAGCCCATCTCGCAAGTAAATGTTTTACGAATATGACGCGACATTCGCACATTTTAACGAGCTTATTTAGTGCTTCAAAGCGTAAAACGACGTTTTGTGACAAAGAAACTATAACGCTAATGCATTTCTGTAAAAACGTCGCCTATTAATATCTCGGTACTGGTGCAAGAATTCGTTGTGATTAGATTCCCGTTGTATACTCCATAGGTAAGCTTTGAAAACTTCAATATAGGTCACAACATTATTAGAAAAAACCTAATAGGTTATGTTGGTATTTGAATGTGCATTCCAAGTTTTTGTACTCGTAAAATACGCCGCTTTGAGGAGACCAGTTCTTCAACTATAACTTTAATAACTGCCGCCGGCCGGCTTTAAGAAAGTGATTGTGTTCGCTGAAAGAGCCAACTTTCAAAATTTTTTAAACTGCTTACTGGAACACCCTGTATATTAGTTTGGTTTTGCTGTTGAAAAAATTATTTTATTTTCTACAAGTCCTGCTTTTTTTGTCGGAAGTTGAAGTTGTTTTTTTGCGTGTTTATTAACTATTTCGCGTGGCAGAGAAATTACAAAAGAAAAGAGAAGAAATAGACAACATAGACGATGAGCGGTGTTCTGCAATGAAAAAAATCAAGGACCGTATCGAAGCTGTGTATATGGGCACGAAGAGATTATTGGCAAGTGGATTTTAGTCATGCCCTGAACGGTAGCTGTGTTGGCTCACAGCCTGCATAAATCTGCCTCGCTCACGACTACCAGCAGTTTACGCCCCAGGAATGCGCAAAGATGCTTCACATGAGGTAAGTCAGGTATGTTTTACGGGCCGCCTTCACCGTTACGAAGGGCGAGGGCAAGCCGGCCGTTCGCCAGCGAGAGTAACCTGCAGCCCCAGAAGTCTGACGTGGTGGAAGCAGGGGCTACGTCACTCGGCTGCCGACCGGAAGGTCGCGGGTTCGAACCCGCCCGCGGAGGTTGCATTCCGCTGAAGGCGCGATGGTAGAGGCCCGTGTACTGTGCGGTGTCAGTGCTCGTTAAAAGAACACCAGGTGGTTGAAATTTCCGGAGCACTCCATTACGGCGCTCCTCATAATCATAGAGTGGTTTGGGGAAGTAATTACAGGTGTTAATATTATTATTATGCAGTCACAGGAGCGGTTTATCTACACACTCTTTTGAGGTATTTCAGATTTAGGCTTCAATGAACTCGCTGCTCATGGCTGGCATCCGGGTCTTCTTCGCGGCGTGGGATGTGTTCACGGTTTGACAGGGGCGTCCGATACATAGAAGAAACAGCAGAATACACGGGGTAGTCGCCATCGAATATTCTAGCGCTACCGCTACCGGCGACGTAGGTTCCAGAAAAAACTGTAACGTTCACGAAGTGGGCGTATTCTTAACAAAACGATATACTACAGCCTCGAAGCTTCTCAAACATCGAAGGCGCAGTTTGCACTGAACGTAGTGTAACGTCCACCGAGCTGAACCTGCTTGCGTGCAACTTGGCACTACTTTAACGTTGTCATTTCCCCGGATGTAGAATATTGGGTGAGTTGGTTCATCGTACTCGAAGTGGCAAAGCGCATTACGGGAAAGAAGAAACGGCTCAGTGGACAGAGAACTCTGTCCTTTTGTGTCGGCTCCCTCGGCCTTTTCTTTTTTTTTTTCGTAATGCGCTATGACCATTTCAAGTGCGATAACATCGTCAGCAGGTAAAATTAGGCTCAACACCTGACAACTGAACTTCGCGCACCGTGATGCCAACCAAACGTTGAATTCCACGACAACTACGCAGCAAGGCGAGCAGCAGGCGCATCCTATAAGTGACGTGAGAACGACCGCAGCGCTAGCCTCTCCAGTGGAGGCCCTCGCGGCTAGTACAAACGCGCTTGCAGCAGCCGGACGGGGTGGTCGTTCTGTTGTGACTCTTATCTCTACAACGAGTATTAGACAGCCGTGGTCGCGTTTTAGTAGCACGCAAGCTTGTCGCTGAGCAACGAGTGGGACGCCGACTTTATTGTTCGGCTCGCCGATCGCCTCGGAAGTGCTTCTGTGCTGTGTGGGGATTTCAACTCCCATCACACGGCGTGGGGGTGTGCGAGTGCAAACGCCAGTGGCCGCGCCTTAATGGATGCCGCCCTGCACGCTGGCCTACACATCATCAACGATGGCAGCCACACATTCGTGCGCCCCGGTGCTGAGCGTGCACTTGACCTCACCCTCGTGACGGACGACTGCCCCTACTCGTGGCGTCGCGGCCGGACACTGGGGGCTCGGATCACTATCCGATTTTCTTGGAGCCCTTTTATACCGGCGCTCCGCGCGCCAGTGTGTACAGTGTTGTGAACTGGCCCCGTTTCCGCGAACTGTGTGCTGCAGTTCCAGTCGCGGGCGACTTTCTCCAACACATTGTGCAGTGCCCGAGTGCCGCCACGACGGTGCGTCGAGTGTTGACGGGCACGCCCATGCCTGACATTAAGCTCCTCAACCTTCGCGCAGCTCACCGACGGGCGCAGCGCAAAGCGGAACGTTCGGACAAGGCAGAGCACTGGACTGTTTACAACCGCATCGACGCGGTTTCTCGACGCCACGCCCACAAGCAACAAGATCACGGCTGGTCTAGCCTCTGCCGCACGTTCGACGACCCCCGCTACCAGCAGCGTGCCTGGCGCGTGTTCTAAGCCCTCCTCCGCCCCCGTGTGCCCCAGCATCCGGAGCTCTTCATCGCGGGCACGCTTGGAATCGGCACCGCGCAACACGCCGAACTGCTGACTGACACTTTCGCGAGTGCGCCCACTACCAGTGCAGCTGTTCCCGTGCCCGCGCTGCCGCCACATGCACGGCCCGAACTCTTTGCGCCCTTTCGCTTCTTCCCCACACCAGCCATCGTGGAAGTGATCGGCGAGCCGTGGAAGGCCGACTTCAGCATCCGGGAGCTTCGCGATGTGCTCGACTCTCGGGGGCGCCGCTCAGCACCAGGGGGTGGTGGCATCAAATATCAGATGCTCCGAAACTTGGATGCCAGCCAGCTTCGAAATCTGCGCGATGCCTACAACGCCATCTGGTGCACGGGGGCGCTACCATCCTCGTGGGGGGAAAGGAAGCCTTGGTGATTCCCATCCACAAGAAGGGGAACCGGAGTCCGAACCTTCATCGTACCGATCAGTTTCGCTCACTTCGGCCGCGGGGAAAACGTTCGAAGCTATGGCGCTCCGGCGCCTTCAATGGATCGCTTCTGCTCTAGATTTCCTCGCGACTGAACAGTCCGCCGGTTTCAGAGCACATCGAGTGACAGCGGACTCGATTTCGGACGTCGTGTGCCTTCTTGAGGAAGCCAAGCACCGCGGGGAGGCGGGATACCTCGTGCTTTTCGACGTCAAGAGTGCGTTTCACTCGCTCCCACACAACACCAACCTCGACGCCCTTCGTGAGATGCGTGTGTGCGGGAACATGCTCCAATACGTCGAGGCCTTCCTCAGTGGCCTGTCTTTTCGTGTGCGCGTCCCCGGCGAACTCAGCGGTCCTCGGGTGGTGTCAGCGGTTGTGCCGCAGGGCAGTGTGCTGAGCCCTTTTCTCTTCAAAGCAGCTCTCGCACGCCTCATCGACCACATCCCGCGAAACACTGCTTACGAGCTTACGAGGTGCGTGCTGCTGTTTACGCTGATGACATCGCCCTCTTCTTCAGTGGCCCCACCCTTCGTGGTCAACAACTCCGCGAGGGACTCTAGGCTGCCATCGATGCAGTGGACGGTTTCATCACAGGTATCGGACCCCAGCTCTCAGCCGCCAAGATGGAGGCCATGCACGTCCATCCGAAGCGCACGGGGCGCTTCTTCGGTCCGCAGCTCGTCCTTCGCGGCCACCGGCTGCCGTGGAAGCGCAAAGTGCGCAATCTTGGTCTCACAATCGACCACCGGCGCAGCTGGAGGCCCGCGCTGGCGTCCATTCGCTGCGACACACGTAGGATTGGCGGCATGGCCTCCTGCATCCTCGCCAGTGGCAGGGGCTGCTCCCCGCACATCGCGCTGCTTTTCTTCAACGTGGTAGCGTCGGCCAGGGTCCTCTATGCCGTCCCGCTCGTCGCGCTACGACCCGCGCAATGGGACGCGCTGGACATCCTCCACCGTGACGTCATACGCCGCCTGTATGGCCTGCCGTGCTCGTCGCCGATCGGTTCCACACTGGCGGAGGCTCTCGAGACGTCCCTCTCACTTCGGGTGAGAGGCAGTGCGTTGTGCCACATTCACCGCATGTACCTCACGTCCGAGGGACGACGCCTGGCTGGACGACTCCTTGATCGTCCCCACTCGGGCATGGGTCAGCGCGCTTTGGAGTACGCTGCGCTCGTGCCCGACCCGCCTTACTGCGGCTTGCTCCCGATCCCGCCGCACCAGGATCCCGGTCTCGAGATCAAGACCACCATCCCCGGCATCAAATCGAAAAAGCACACGCCCCTGTCAGCCCTCCACCAGGAGACTGCCGCGATGATAGAGGAGCGGCTCGCCGGCCGAGTTATACTGTACACTGACTGCTCAGTCACTGCGGACGGTTCGGTGGCAGCCGCTTGTTTCGCCCTAACCCTCGGCCTCTTTGAGAAGTGCCGGCTTCTCATAAGTGCCTACTCCACTACTGCTGAACTTGCCGCGATTGATCTCGCGGCAAATCAACTCGTTGACTTCCTTCACCAGTCGGCAGCAGTGGTGTGTGACTCTCGTGCCGCCCTTCTCACACTTGCCCGCGGAGAGCGTGGCACCCCCGTTGCGCAAAGGCTCGCGCGGAAGTTCGCAGTAATCGTGCGGAATGGTTATGATGTTTTATTCCAGTGGGTGCCGTCTCATGTTGGACTACTCGGAAACGAGACAGTGGACGCGTTCGCCAAGGAGGCAAACCACCCCAGCACACCCATTTCATTGTTCGTCCGCGCGAGCGATGTTGCGCACCTTCGTATTTCGCGCCATGTGCACGCTTTACACCCGGACTCACATGTGGCTACAAGAAACCCCCCGCGCCCGCTGCCGAGGACCGACATCAGCAGGCGTGCCCGGGCCTTGCTGCTTCGGCTTCTCACCGACTGTTCCCGCACCGCTGCGAGGCGGTTTCGCTTCACCAACAGCGGGAGTCCTTCGTGTGCCGAATGCCCGGCAGAGGAGACCACCGAGCACATCCTGTTTCAGTACCCCGGCTACACAGTACAACGCTGGCGGCTCTTCGACGCCTACGGTCGTCTGGGACTCCCACACGTGAGCCTCGACCACCTCCGGTTTCCCCAGGCCCACCGCTTAGGGCTCATGCGGGCCTTCGAGGCCCTACTTGAGTTTTTCGGCGATGCCGATCTGATCGCGCGCCTCTAGCGCGGCCCGCATCCACGTGTACGTAATTGTTTACGTGCCGGGCCACGCCCACCTCCTCTGACTCTCGCCACTTAGTGCTCCTGTTCTCTCCCCATTCCGGCTCGCCTGACTGCTCTCCCTTTCCCGGCGGCAGCGCGAGCCCCGTCCGACACAGTCGTCTGCGTCCTTTCCCTCCTATACTTTTCTCCTCAATCTTTACCTCCCACAATCCCCGCGCGGAGCCGTGTCGGTGACTTCGTATTGAAACACAATAACAGCTCGGCGCTTTTCTCTCCACTTTCGTCATTCAAGAACCTCTACCGCCGAGCTACCTAAGTGCTCTCCCGCAAGCATCCCCCCCGCCACCATGAAGGGGTTGAAGGGTGGCGAGGACCATGGTCACAAGAGATCGTGTTCATCGTTTTGGCACTCACTATCGAATCACTGATTGGCGCTGTCAGCCAGTGATGAGTGGAGCGCACGGCTTCGAAAAGTGAGCCACAGGAAAATAATGAAGAACGCGTGCGAATGGTGGTCGTGGCAGAAGACGACGATGGTGAAGATTTAAACAGCGAGAGCACGAGAACGCGTGGCGAGACGTCAGTAAAACAAAAGAGAAGACCTTATCCAACGGTAAAGAAACACGAAGATGTGAAGGGCCAGTCAGTGGTTAACGCGACAACTTCGCCATCTCTAATGGGAAGCCGACGAGTGGAATTTGGGAAGAGAGGAAGACCAAGCAGAGAAGACCAAAGGAGTTCGAGGCGAACAAGACAAGAAGAAGGCCGTACCGGGGAGCTGAAGACAGGCAGTCGGGTGGTGGACCCGAGCCTTCTGGACTTCACCCGGCTTGGGCCTCCGAACAGTGCCTTCCAGGGACTGCGAGCAGCCACAACGTTCGAGACCAAAGCCTGCAGATTCCGGTGCAGTTGGAGCAATGGTGGTAGGGTAACGGGCCTGAGCCTTGCATCCAGCCGCCTCATCGGACGAATCTGGGCCACCATGGGCGTCACTGACCGAGCTCTGTTCCATCGTCGCCGCCAGCGAGCATCGGTACACGCCACCATTCAAGCAGCAATGCTTTCGTGAGATATAACTTACTGTCTTCCCTGCTCCGCCGAATCGCAGCGTCAGAACTGGATCGAGTAGCTATGACTTTCATCCGACACTTTGAAGATTTTAGACATTTTGTTTTCGGTTTAAAGCCAACCTTTAGCCAAGTCCTCATTTTGTTGTTGAGTTTTCGCTTTTTTAGTAAATGTTTGGGTGTTCTTTGTTAAACGAATGGCTTTGTGCTTATTATTAAAGCCCTCCGAGACACAGCCTAGGAGAGGGAAAACAGCAAGAAAAACCTGCATCACACAGCCTCGCATTGATGCGGGCGTCATGAGCGAGAGGTTACTGGCTTCTACGCGATCGTAGATACATACTTAATTCATATAAGGGTATATCAGAGCATACAGTGTTTCTATAATCTCGCAATGACCCGCGCTTTGCTCAACTTGCGTTAAAAGAGCTCGGGATTCTTGGCATTCTGGTGGCAATGAACGCGACTGCAGAGCACGGTGCATCTATAGGAGTGATATTCCTGTCGCGAAGAAAGAACAAAGCATAGAAAAAATCACCAAGCGAATGAGTCGAAGTAGTGGGCCCTAATTCTAACGAGACGGTTTGCGCACGACCCCCGGACCACGGCGGTGGGGCGTTACGCATTCTTCCCGCGAACGCGAACAATCCGGAATAATTGCTTTCCCGCCGAGGTAGCCCCGTTATTACAGTTATAGCACTCGCGTCAGAGTTCTTTTTTTCTGTCTCTTTTTTTTTCGCCTCTCATTGTCAGCCGCGTGGGGCACACGTTGAACACACGCGCGTCGTGAGGGGCGCTACGCAAAGGCCAGAGTCAGTGGCGGAGTCAAATGAGGATGCTTTAACCAGGCGATTACGTGCTGCCGTGAGCGCTTACTGAATGCCCAACGAGGCGCCGTGAGCAGGGTGCGCAATTCGAGACCTTCGGGCACCACCATCGCGAGGAACTCACCCCTGCAGAGTCAAGGGCCTCGCGTCTGCGCGAGCAGGAAGCACGCGGCCTTGCTCTCTTCCTCCTTCGGTGTCCTTTCTGGGCTCGTCGCCCTCTTGCTTTGCAGCCAGTTATCCCAAATCTTTTCTGCCACCCTTTTCCCTACCTGAGGTCTCCGTAATTGACATTCCCGAAACGTTGATGAGAGAAGCGAGAAGAAACCGCTCCGTCATATAGCGATTAATGGCGATGATAGTGCAACGTACGGAATGATAGCGGGACTCAAACGCTGTAGAAGGCTCGTTGTTGCCCACAGTGCAGCTTTGCTTCACTGGTAGTTCAAGCTCGAGAACCATGAATATCTCAGAGAGAGATTCAGCTGAAGTGAGGAAAAACGTCATATCCGTGGCGCTGGTTGGGAGCACGGTTCCGCAGCGTCTGTCGGGGAAGTTAAGGAAGGGAACGAAAAAAAAAAAACATGTCAAGTAGTCAAGAGCGAATTGCGGCGTGCAGGACATAGCGCGTAGCCTCTACAGCCGGTAATTATCTCCAAGAAAGTTGAAGACTGTCTTGTAGATCGATGTGTGATTTCCGGTAGAGTGGAGCATGGTTCTTCTGTGCAACCACAAGTAGACACCAACAATGAACGGTGGCGACCACGGATGATTGACACGTTATTGGTGTCTCCCATATTATATTAAATTCGGCGAGATGCAGATAAAACAAGAGACGTACGGGCGCTTCACACAGGTCTCTAGCTTCAGTGTTCATCTCTCGTACGCCTTGAAAGAAAGTTATAGTCAATTAAGGACTAGCTCCGCTTACGCGATATCGATCGATTCAGAAGTCGTGCTGGCTGACGATGAACAGACCGCTTTTATGTGCAGCTTATATCAAGAGTGTATGGCTGTAGCGAACGGGAGGTTCAAAAGAAAAAGAGTAACGAACGTGAACAACGGCACAAGACAGAGATGGACGTTGAGCAGGCTTTCAAACAATAATTTTATTGCAAACTGAGTCGATCGTGTATGCGCAGCAACTTGAAAACGTATTAGGGTGAAGAGAACTGTTTGAAGTAGGATCACGTGACAACATATCCCTGTTCAAAAGGAGCATAACAAATAGAAGACCAGCCTTCCTAATGGTCCTTCATACACGTGAAAAGTACGAAAGTTAGGAGGAGATTTCAGGTTATATAGCACGCATCTGCAGTATACGCTCGCAAGCAATACAGCTAGCACTCGCTAGCTTTTCAACCAAGCCGAAGCAGCAAAACAAAAAAAAATCGAGCTTAACTCTGAGTTATCGCTTCAACACATCAAATGTGGCTGCATCGAGATGAGCTGTAACTCCAGCAATTGAAGCCTAACGAACACATGCGTTAGTTATAAGCACTGAATACTAGTACAGTGTTCGTATATTCAACTAAATATATCTTACTATCTCGATCGCACAGAAGCTACGCGTATATTTTCACATCCTATTTGACATTTTCTCGTTACCTATGCGATAAATAAATATGTCCACGAATCTGAGTAGGCGACCGAAGCCTGAGCCGTAGGCACTTCACTAGTTCTGCAATAACTGAACTATGAATGCAGCCGCAATGGCTTCATTAGGTATATTCTTTAGGCAAGCCATTTCGTACGGTACATCAATATATTGTTAACGATGGTGCGAGGAAAAAAAAAGATAGCGCAGACCGAATAAAACTAAACAGAGCCCACATTACCAAATGTGCTACCTTTTTTTTTTTCGCGTACCACCGTTAGGATGGCTTGCGAACTCGCACAGCAGTCTGATCTTCCTAAGTCTTTTTGTCTTGTCAATCAACAAGTCGAAGTAATACCTAGTAAAAAGTGCCCTTCGGTTGGTCAGTCCCTCATCTCCTACACAGATTAACTGCCACTCAATGGAAGCTTCACTGAAGGATTAACTACTGCCTCATACAGTATAACGGTGAGTGTTCTCGTCTATGCAACAGGCTGCCGACATCTTGATTGACTGAATGGTAGAAACAAGCGATTTGCTTTCACTGCAGTGGCTGGAGTTGATCAACCAGAGTATAAATGTTGGGTGAGATACATGTGTACAGCGAAGGGGTAATCCTCGTGTTAACTGACTCAATATAACACACACACACACACACACACACACACACACACACACACACACACACACACACACACACACACACACACACACACACACACACACACACACACACACACACACACACACACACACACACACACACACACACACACACCACACACACACACACACCACACACACACACACACACCACACACACACACACACACCACACACACACACCACACACACACACCCACACACACACACACACACACACACACACACACACACACACACACACACACACACACACACACACACACACACACACCACACACACACACACCACACACACACACACACACACACACACACACACACACACACACACACACACACACACACACACACACACACACACACAGTAACATGTTGATGCATTTGTAGAGCGCAGCGTAGTAGGCGCGTCAGACCAACGTTCCTTAACAGTACTAGCGGCACACATACACACAAACACCGCGACGCACACGGCTTCGCGCATATCAAGACAAATTCACTCCGACGTTCTTGCTGCCAAATGTTCCTGATAAGGAAGTGAATTGCTTAGCTGAAAATTTCCTGGCTCTCTCGTACATTGGTTTACATTTAGGCTTGACCATTCCACCAGGATAGTAGATTAATTAGATGTTCTAGCTACAATCTTACGCATGGTTGCAAGACACAATCGAGCAAACTACACATCACATTGTGCGCGTACTCGTCCATATGCAAACGTCATTGTTTGCTTTCAATAGGCGAGATTAGTTTTCATATTTGCTTCGCTTATGAGGCCGCGGTGTGACCACGACACAACAGGCTGGTGCGCCTCTTGCGGCACGCCACGTGGCGCCATCTCTTCAAAAAAGCGAGAAGTCACGCCTAAGATCTAGAAGCGGTCGCGTTCAGACGAGGAACATTATGATGCAATATCAGCCTAAGTAACGCCAATATTATTAATGTTGATTGAAAATTCATTGTCTAGATGAAAACAATCATGGTGTACATGTGAACAAGCACATATACAAATTTTGAAGCAAAACAGTTTGTTGTTTCTTTTGAGTGTAGGCTAGACCACGTTATGCGGTCCGTACGAAAAAGCTTCAGGGAAAAGCCGTTATCAATCGTTCTTCCGACACGCCGTAGTGGAGGCGTTTAACCGTTTCGTGGCGTTAGCGACCTTTATTGGGACGGCTTTAAGCTCTCCCATAGTAGAGTACCAAGTACTCTAAATCGTTACCCACTTTTTCTAACCCCCCCCCCCCCCCCGCCATTAAAGCACCCGTTGGGTGCAAGCAATGTTCTTCGGGACGGCAATGTTCTACGGGAAATGCAGCAACCATTTCCGACGGAGGCGGCGATGTAGGCTCGTGTGCCCAGATTTGGGTTCACGTTAAAGGACTCCAGGTGGTCGAAATTTCCGGAGCCCTCCACTACGGTCTCTCATAATCATATGGTGGTTTTAGGACGTTAAATGCTACATATCAATCAATCAGTTTACTTAAAGCAGTGATGACTGATTGAAATTGCCACCGACTACGCCTTTATTTTTAGTGTGATATTTAAACGAGATCTTGTTCGGTGGTTTAAAGGTTATGCACCTCAAACAGATAATCGGTACACGCATCTGCCTGAGGTGGCGTAACATTAGAGTTTTCCTACCGTTTAGATTGACCGGACATTTGTGCCTTCGTACTCCACACACACCTATATGTTACACCTCTTCGCTGCCTTACATTCGCACATATTCAATAGTGTATATATATATATATATATATATATATATATATATATATATATATATATATATATATATATATATATATATATATATATATATATATATATATATATATGTACCGTAGTCAGAATGGGCCGGACGGCTACCAAACCAACATCGTAACTTATCATGCGTTCTCCTGGTTACCTTTGCCATCTGCAGCTTATTCTTTTCTGCAGCGCGTTTACGTTTGTCATTCCACATAAAACTAAATTAGGTACCTTCGCTCACAATGGGTGCGCTCAGAATGCGTTCTTTAAACGGTCGTGTAAATGTGGAGTTGCCGTGACAAAACAGCTACAAGAAAATACACAAGATCCCCGATCCAGAGCTACCAAGCGTATCATCTTTGTCGTGAGTCGCTACAGTATAGTGTTCGAATGACGCAATAATAGGGAGTTTTAAAGTACCGTTTGCAAGCGCTGCGGGTGTTGTGGGCGTAAAGGGCGCCATATGAGTTTTAGAATAGCGTTTGCCCTGATGCAGCGCAACGCACGATCACAGTGACCCCGTAGCCTCGAAACCAGCGCTTGCGGAACACACGCGGGCCGTGATCGCCGCACGCAATTTCAGATTTTCTACGTGCGGTCCGCGAACGCGAACGCCGACTCGCGTTACGACGCATGCGCAATGGCAGCGACCACACCGCAAGTGCTCGCGGTGTGCTATTTTGAAACTGCTTAATAAATCTTGTCTATATAACCGCAACGTTGGCTAATAGCGGCCGATATATCACGCGTGTAGTAGACGCCCGCCGGCGGCTTTTACCGCGCAGAAATCTAAATTGCATGAATGCATTGAAAAGGCTGTACCGTTTAAATCGGGCGACGGATAACGCCACCTAGTCGTAATGCTTAGTGAACCAAAAACAGCCCCGCCATGGTGGTCTAGTGGGTACTCAGCTGCAGACCCGCCTGTCGCGGGATCAAATCCCGGCCGTGGCGGCTGCATTTCCGATGGAGGCGGAAATGTTGTGGGCCCGTGTGCTCAGATTGGGTTGCACGTTAAAGAACCTCAGGTGGTAAAAACTTCCGGAGCCCTCCACTACGGCGTCTCTCATAATCAAATGGTGGTTTTGGGACGTTAAACCCCACAAATTAATCAATCAATCAATCAATCAACCAAAAACTAGATTTATCTTCTTTTCCTTTAAATAGTGAAGTTGAGGACTGGTACTTTGCAGTGAAGGGTTTAATTTTCACTCGTGCCTTGACTTTAGTCACCCATCGGATAACCTCCTTCTAGTTGATTATACCCGCTTAAAGTCTATTTTGCCCTCCCTGTCCCTCAACCCCAGTGCTTTGAAAAACTCTGCGTCATCATCCTGAACTATACGGTGAAACCCTTTACAGAACATTATCGAGTGTTCGGCAGTTTCCTCCTCCTCTCCACATGCACTGCATACCGTGTCTACCCCTTCGTATTTGGCCCGATATGTCTTCGATCGCAATACCTTCGTCCTGGCCTCAAACAGTAGAGCACTACCTCGAGTATTATCATAAACCTTTTCCTTGGCAATTTCCTGCTTAAAAGTTCGATAGACCTCTAGTGCAGACTTCTTAATCATGCCAATTCTCCACATATCGGTCTTTATTTCCTTTACCTTCTTCTTAACTGATAGCTGTTTTTGGTTTGGCCCCCAGCTGTTTTTAAGTATTTACGCGTCAATTTTCTGGTTCTCTTCCTCCATTTTGTATCAACATTCCTCAAGTACACGTAGCTGAAAACCTTCCTAGCCCAACGCTCCTCCCCCATTTCTCTCGATCGCTCCTCAAATTTTATCTTGCTGCTAGCTTCCCTGCCTTCAAATGATGTACATCCAATATCACCATGTACTCCCTGATTTGGTGTATTCCCGTGAGCTCCTAAAGCAAGCCTACCTATTCCACGTTGCTTAATTTCTAATCTTGCTCGAACTTCTGATCTCATGCACAAGACCGCATTGCCGAACGTCAGTCCAGGAACGATGACCCCTTTCCATATTCTTCTCACAACATCATACTTATTCTAATTCGACAGTGACCTATTTTTCATCACTGCTGTATTCCTGTTACCATTAGTCGTCACGTGCGTTGCGTGTTCCCTTAGGTACTCGGTCCCGTTGCTTATCCATACGCCCAGATATTTGTACTTATCTGTTATCTCGAGCGTGACCTCCTATATCCTAAGCTCACTACCTTCATTATCATTAAAAATCGTGACTGCTGATTTTTCAGGTTCGGTATCGCAGCGCCGCGGCACGGGAGGTCACTGCAAAAGACCCTCACTCCTGCCTCGTATTCGCGCGGCGCTTTGCACACTCTCCCTATTTTAGGTCACTCTAGTTTCGACCTTCACCGGTGTCACACAGGTCCCGTTTATTAGGGAGGCGATCGCTGGGCTAATTCCAAGAGCCGAAGTATCGGCCCCCCGAACCGCACCACGAAAGCGTGGACAATTTAGAAGTGGCCCTTATCGGCGCGCCAGCAGACGCCGGCTGTGGCCCAAAGAACAAGTCAGAGCCGAGAGTTGATAAACAAACAAAATTATATTCTCAATAATGGCAGATCGAAAACAATATACGAGTATGCACACTCCACAATAGTTGAGTACGATATGTCACCAATCAACCAACGTACTACACAGTACAATCAGCCACACTCAAAACAACGGACACAGACAACAATTCACACTACAATGCAGTCGCATGCATTTAACAACCAAGACACTTAAAGACTAAAGAGATAGAAAACCTATTCAGTCCAAAGTCCTTGGAACAAAAGTCGGAATGATACTCTTCCGAGAATCACTCACTCAAAGTCCAACGTTGTTGTCGTTCCGCTGCCCCCCTGAAGTTTCGCTTCCAGGAAACCTCGCGTCTTCAATTGGCCACTCTTCAAGCTTCAACTTCTTCGCCAGAAACACGTCGGCTTCACACATAGCTGTTGCCACGCGTCTTCGCTCGATAGCGGTAAACACACGCTCTTGCCTGTAGCTCGAGCCTTCACCCCCCAGGTGGAAATCCTCTTCTTCTCCTGCTTTGTCGCTACGGACAAAACCTTCGCCGACTACACGGCAGAATCCCTACGCGCTCTGGCGCTAACTTCCGTCTTCTCCTGCTCTCTCGTCTCGGCCGCTCGATTAAATACCTTCCACGCGAGATTCCAGAAGGTTCTCGTCATTTCGTCGGCGTGATACGCAGCGAAGGCTGGGGAGAGGGCGAGACGGTTCGACTGTTCTCCGCGTCGGATGACTCAACTCGGCGTGACCACGCCTCTTTCGTTCTAGAAATTTCGCGGGCTTGCTGGGCCACCGTTGTGGGGTGAGGAGGTTCGTCGGCGAAGCCACGCTTCCGAGGGGAGAGCGCGCGCCCGGGGAGCCTTGGATGTTTGTTTTCTTTTTTTTGACCTCGCGGCGTTTTTCCCGCCCGTTATCGCAAGAATTTGGCGGCGCGCCCATTTTTAGCGCTCGTTCTGTGACACTGCCCCCCACTTTAAGAATATTATCTCATAATATTCAAAACCACACAAACGAGCGCGAACAGTCACCACACACTCTGAAAAGACTGTAACACAACCGTCGCTCATGACACTTCACATTCGCAATAGATCGCTCAATACAATCCTACATTGTAGTTCGATTCCACAACACATGAAATATAGCCACAGGTACATGACTACAACATTTCATCACTCTTTCCAAACAATGCAAACATAGAAAGTTCTCTCTATACAACAATTATACAACACTATACATCACACCACAGCACAGACACTTCGACACTTGTGACACAGGATAACACAACATTAACACAACATATGGCACTCAACACTGCCAAACACATTCTGATTCGACTTCAGCACTTATCCTGTGTACTTCGAGCATCGCTTGCGTCCTTTCTTGCGGTGCTCGCTCGATTTCTTTTTGTTTTTCCTTGTTCTTTTTCGGCGAGCCTTTTCCAACGACGATATCTGAGGCGGCGTCTCAGCCATCGTTGTCACTTCCGACACCGTTAACGGGTCATAACGTTCGACGGGTCCTATCTGTTTATTTACCAGCTCGTTCATGTCATGGCATTGGGCTTGGCTGGCCAACTCCGTCACCATTATACTGTCGGTCGGTTGGGGTCGTGCCGACGTACGTCCAGCTGCCCAGCACGTGAACTTATTCGACACGATCGTCTTCTCCTTCGCTGTCTCTTGCGCCGCGGCTTCACCTTGGGCTCTAGTGAGATCCGTCACGGGATGCTCCTCCCTTGTATCTCGCGGCCGCTGTGTTGGCGAGGGCTCTATCTTCGGGTCTTCTCCCAAACATTCTGGATCATTCGGCCCTCGCGCCCCGTCGATGTTTCCGATGACAAGGTCATACAGGGGGGTCGTCATCCATAAAGCAGTAACCTTCCCGCTGAAGTACGGGGTTTCTACCTCAATTTCTGCTTCGGGAAGCATCCGAACCGTACGGTCTATTAAGCAAACCGGTTTCGTTTTGCCTGTTAACTCTCTTTCCCGTACCAAATTTCTCCGCACGATAACAGTGGAACTGCCGGTATCTCTTAACACCGTAATCTTTTTGTCCGCAACTTTTCCAGGCAGCGCTGGCATTCCTTTCGTAACACCGGTTGGCTGTTTTGACATTACAGCACCCACAATAGGAATTTTCTCCCCATTTTTCAACTCTACAAATCCGTCGGTGACGGCATTATCATCGGATTTTGGTGCTGCTAGCACACAGGATACCTGGTGAGTTTGACTCGCTCCGTTTCGACATGCGTCTGCTTTGTGCCCAGTCTGACCACACTTAAAACATTTTAATACCGTAGGGCTCGTAAAGATCGTTCGACAGTTTTTCGCGCGATGACTCACTCGGTTACACAGAAAACATCGCGGAATGCTCTCTGGTGCACGCTTCTTTTCTTCGGGAGCCAATTTCTTCGAATCATCGGGACAATCCTTCTTGACCTTGGCCAAATTAGTGCCACCTTGCGCTTCCAAGAATTGATCAGCCAATTCAAGCATGTCTTCAAGTGAGTCAGCCTTCCTCTCTTTCAAGTACAGTGACAGACTTGGGTGGCAACTAGTAAGAAATTGTTCTCTAATTAGGAGCTCTCTAAGCTCATCGTACTACTGCGCTGTCCCTGAAAGTTCAATCCATCTGTCGAAATAGTGGCAAAGTCGGGCAGCATACTGCGTAGCCGTCTCCCCATCAGCTGGTTTTCCTGTCCGAAATCTGTCCCGGAATCCTTCCACAGTAAATCTAAATCGCTTCAGCAAAGCAGCTTTCACCTTTGCATAGTTGGCTGCATCGGTCGGCGTCAGCCTACCGTACACACTGAGCGCTTCACCACTCAAGCTGGTACTCAAAGCAGTTGCCCAATGATGTTCCGGTCAATTCTGGCTCCTCGCAATCGTCTCAAATCGGTGCAGGTACGCGTCAAGGTCGTCCTTCCTTTCATCAAACGCTACGAGTAGCTTGCTTGGGTTAAGCGGAAGCCGTGGTGCTCCCGTTCGCTGCTTTCAACTCTAGCCTGGACGAGAGTTTCACTTCGCTTTTGCAAACGGAGCCGCTCGAGTGCCATCTCGTGCTGTCGCTGCCGTTCCCTTTCCTCTCTTTCTTCTTTCGCCCTCTCAGCTGCCAGTCTTTCTTTCTCCAGCTCCAACTTCAATTGCAGCGCTCTTTCTGCTTTCAGCTGTCGCTCCTTTGCTTCTCTTTCTTCTCTCGCCCTTTCAGCTGCCAACTTTTCTCTCTCCAACTCAGCTGCTTTTTCTTCCTTGGCCCTCTCAGCTGCCAACTTCTCTCGTTCCAACTCAGCTTCTTTTTCCGCTTCGGCTCTTTCGACCGCCAGCCTTTCTTTTTCCAGCTCAGCTGCCTTTTCTTCTTTGGCCCTCTCTTTTTCTTCTTTTTCCTTCTGGGTGACCCACTTTCGTAGTTCGGCGCCAGAAAGACCCATCTTTCACCAAGAGCGACTAACTTTTCGAGATCCATGGTGTCTCGCAAATAAAACCTTGCCGCGTGCAAAAAGTATCTGCCTAAAACAGTCTATCGGAACACTCCCTGCACAGGTCACGAGAACTCTGAACAACACACAAATCGTTCCGATAGCACTATCACAACTCGAGGCTCTTTCTCACTACTTTGGACACACTGTGCACCAAAAGGTCCTGTCGCGGACGCCAGATTAATTGTCACACAGGTCCCGTTTATTAGGGAGGCGATCGCCGGGCTAATTCCAAGAGCCGAAGTATCGGCCCCCCGAACCGCACCACGAAAGCGTGGAAAATTTAGAAGTGGTCCTTATTGGCGCGCCAGCAGACGCCGGCTGTGGCCCAAAGAAGAAGTCAGAGCCGAGAGTTGATAAACAAACAAAATTAAATTCTCAATAATGGCAGATCAAAAACAATACACGAGTATGCACACTCCACAATAGTTGAGTACGATATGTCACCAATCAACCAACGTACTACACAGTACAATCAGCCACACTCAAAACAACGGACACAGACAACAATTCAGACTACAATGCAGTCGCATGCATTTAACAACCAAGACATTTAAAGACTAAAGAGATAGAAAACCTATTCAGTCCAAAGTCCTTGGAACAAAAGTCGGAATGATACTCTTCCGAGAATCACTCACTCAATGTCCAGCGTTGTTGTCGTTCCGCTGCCCCCCTGAAGTTTCGCTTCCAGGAAACCTCGCGTCTTCAATTGGCCACTCTTCAAGCTTCAACTTCTTCGCCGGAAACACGTCGGCTTCACACACGTAGCTGTTGCCACGCGTCTTCGCTCGATAGTGGTAAACACACGCTCTTGCCTGTAGCTCGAGCCTTCACCCCTCAGGTGGAAATCCTCTTCTTCTCCTGCTTTGTCGCTACGGACAAAACCTTCGCCGACTACACGACAGAATCCCTACGCGCTCTGGCGCTAACTTCCGTCTTCTCCTGCTCTCTCGTCTCGGCCGCTCGATTAAATACCTTCCACGCGAGATTCCAGAAGGTTCTCGTCATTTCGTCGACGTGATACGCAGCGAAGGCTGGGGAGAGGGCGAGACGGTCCTCCGCGTCGGATGACTCAACTCGGCGTGACCACGCCCCTTTCGTTCTAGAAATTTCGCGGGCTTGCTAGGCCGCCGATGTGGGGTGAGGAGGTTCGTCGGCGAAGCCACGCTTCCGAGTGGAGAGCGCGCGCCCGGGGAGCGTGGGATGTTTTCTTTTTTTTTTCTTTTGACCTCGCGGCGTTTCTCCCGCCCGTTAGCGCAAGAATTTGGCGGCGCGCCCATTTTTAGCGCTCGTTCTGTGACAACCGGCACTCCGGCACCAACCAGTGTTGTGGACACTCATCCCACCGATGGAAGGAGACAGAACGCGGACAGAAATATTCTGTTTTAAAAATTTCTACCTACTTTCCAGAGAAACCGCTGCAAGGTTAGACACTTCACATGGTACGCTTTTTATTGCGACACAAATCACAAGAGCAATGAATGATTGTATACAGTCCGCTTAACCCGAATTCGTTTTAAATTTTCGGACCATAATAATATACTGCAAGAAAAACTACTAACAACACCCGCACTGTTGTCTTTGGCTTCATTGACGGTTGGCTTCATTACAGCTGTGGGTAACCGAGAAACAAACTCTTGGGTCCGGAAATTGATCTTATTTCGTTCATTTCCTGACTTTTTAGGGTGACCTGAAAAAAAAAACCGTAAATTTCTGCGATCAAAATAGCAGTAGGCGTCACGACGTTGTTTTTGTCCAAATACAATAGCAAAAAGACATTACTTCGCAAACGGTATGGCAATCTGAATGCGAACTTTGAACCGTATATATATATATATATATATATATATATATATATATATATATATATATATATATATATATATATGTTATGTATATAGTATATATATATATATATATATTATATATATATATATATATATATATATATATATATATATATATATATATATATATATATATCTGTTATCTGTGAACCACGAATAACGCTCGATTTATTCTACGCACAAAAGCCGGGCGTTTGTACTCATATTCTCTGCTTCCTTCCAGCCTCGCTCCGAAGTAATTTGAGCACTATTGCAAGGCAAACGCCTTTCGCCTTTATTTGTTTCAACAGATGCACGCACATAAAGATATAGCATCGAGTACTCTTGTGCCTCGTTGGGGGTGAATATACTCCGACATTCTGAAATATGTGTGTAACAATGCCCCCCGTTCATTGCACGCTGGCAGCATTGAATTTTTCTGAACTAGTAAAAACTATAAAGTGGAGAAAGCAACTGCCACAGTGGAAAAAAAAAAGCAAAAGCAGCGTCTCTCTAGCGGCAGTGTTTGCGCACCCTCGCAGTGAATTGTTACAACCTGCGTTTCAGTCTTATTTTTCTTTTTAACGTTCTTTCGAGATATCCCTGTAGTATGGAGCGCAGAGAAGGTGCAGACATGAAGCGGCTGCGTCGAATTGATGCAGTATAGGGACAAAAGGTGCATGCCCCGAAGCAGAGACGAGGCTTGCGCAGTGCGAAAAGAGCTAGACGGGTGTTTTTTTTTTCTTGTGCACAGAAATAGCTCGCTCGCAGTGCATGCCTCGAAGAACACGCGAGAACAAGCACGATCCTAAAGTGGTTTGGCCCGATCGTTCAGCAGAAAGTGGTCGAAGCTTTTTGTACGTATACTGGTGCAGTTTAGACTGCACCTTGCGCGTGCGTTATATAATTACCAATGAAAGAACGCAATTTAATTTCCTGCACATGGAACTAACTCTTTATACTGAGAAAAGCGTAAGAGGTGTGAAAAGAGACTGTAGAAAGACGGGGACTGTTGAGACAGGCTGCACGGTGTTTTGTTGTGGCAAGCATTATTGATATTGAATTTCTCAATATTTTACATGAGTGTCGGGTAAGCTCTGGGAAACTTGTAACATTCTGACGGATGTTTAAATTATAATAGATGGTTTTACGTGCCAAGACAAGGATTCTTCACTATATCCCACGTTGTTGGGGGGGGGGGATAATGGATCACTTTTGGCCTCCCGGTGTTCTTGCACATTTGCCAAAGTACACCTGTTAGCCACGCTGGGGAAGTAGTTATGGTGCTCAGCTACTGACACAAAGGTCGCGGGTTCGGACCACGCCGCCATGGTCACACTTTCGTGACGCCGAAACGCTCGATGCCCGAGCGCTGTGCGATATCAGCAAACCTTAAAGAACACCAGGTGGTGAAAATTTTCAGAATGCTCCACTGCGACGTCTCGCATATTCTTATAGTGGTTTTGAGTAATGAACCCCGAAATATTATTACCTAATCAAACCTGCTAGGGTGTTCTCTTACAATTCACTACTTTGAAATGCGGTTCCCACGGCAGCCAATACAACCTGCGCCTTTGACGTCAGCAAGGTAACACGTCACCTGCACGGCGGGGAAAAAAATATCCGTATCCAATAACTGCGTGCGTACACGTACCACAGTCTCACCGTCCTCTGCCATGAATGTTGGCCTAGAAAATATCCCTGGATGGCTACCGGTGCTCACGAGTCTCACTACGTGTACAGAGCGAATTTGCATTTGCAGCTCCCTTCTGGGACGCCACTCGTGCTAATTTAATAGACACGTTAATCTGCTGCTTGTCAGTGTCTATGTAAGCCCTTCCAGTACTGCCATGTCGCCAAAGATGACTGCCATTCGTTATGTTCGACAGCTACCGCCGGGTTTATAAGCAGACCGATAGCCCATCTCGCAGCGAACTGTTTTACGAATTTGACGCGACATTCGCACATTTTAACGAGCTTATTTAGTGCTTCAAAGCATAAAACGACGTTTTGTGACAAAGCAACTATAACGTAATGAATTTCTGTATAAACGTCGCCTATTATTATCTCGGTAAATTTGAGAGCAAAACAGTTTGTTGTTTCTTTTGAGCGTATGCTAGACCACGTTATGCGCGCGCGGTCCGTACGAAAAGGCTTCAGGCAAAAGCCGTTATTAATCGTTCTTCTGACACGCCGTAGTGGAGGCGTTTAACCGTTTCGTTGTATTAGGTCACAACATTATTAGAAAAAAAAACCTAATAGGTTATGTTGGTATTTGATTGTGCATTCCAAGTTTTTGTACTCGTAAAATACGCCGCTTTGAGGAGACCAGTTCTTCAACTATAACTTCAATAACTGCCGCCGGCCGGCTTTAAGAAAGTGATTGTGTTCGCTGAAACAGCCAAATTTCAAAATTTTTTAAACTGCTTACTGGAACACCCTGTATATTAGTTTAGTTTTGCTGTTGAAAAAATTATTTAACTTTCTACAAGTCCTGCTTTTTGGTCAGTGGTTGACGTTGTTTTTTGAGTGTTTAATAACTGTTTCGCGTGGCAGAGAAATTACAAAAGAAAAGAGAAGAAATAGACAACGTAGACGATGAGGGGTGTTCTGCAATGAAAAAAATCAAGGACCGTATCGAAGCTGTGTATATGGGCACGAAGAAATCATTGGCAAGTGGATTTTAGTCATGCCCTGAACGGGAGCTGTGTTGGCTCACAGCCTGCATAAACCTGCCTCGCTCACGACTACCAGCAGTTTACGCCCCAGGAATGCGCAAAGATGCTTCACATGAGGTAAGTCAGGTATGTTTTACGGGCCGCCTTCACCGTTACGAAGGGCGAGGGCAAGCCGGCCGTGCGCCAGCGAGAGTAACCTGCAGCCCCAGAAGTCTGACGTGGTGGAAGCAGGGGCTACGTCACTCGGCTGCCGACCGGAAGGTCGCGGGTTCGAACCCGCCCGCGGAGGTTGCATTCCGCTGAAGGCGCGATGGTAGAGGCCCGTGTACTGTGCGGTGTCAGTGCTCGTTAAAAGAACACCAGGTGGTTGAAATTTCCGGAGCTCTCCATTACGGCGCTCCTCATAATCATAGAGTGGTTTGGGGAAGTAATTACAGGTGTTATTATTAATATTATGCAGTCACAGGAGCGGTATATCTACACACTCTTTTGAGTTATTTCAGATTTAGGCTTCAATGAACTCGCTGCTCATGGCTGGCATCCGGGTCTTCTTCGCGGCGTGGGATGTGTTCACGGTTTGACAGGGGCGTCCGATACTTAGTAGAAACAGCAGAATACACGGGGTAGTCGCCATCGAATATTCTAGCGCTATCGCTACTGGCGATGAAGGTTCCAGAAAAAACTGTAACGTTCACGAAGAGGGCGTAATCTTAACAAAACGATATACTACAGCCTCGAAGCTTCTCAAACATCGAAGGCACAGTTTGCACTGAACGTAGTGTAACGGGGCGATAACAAAGCTTTACAAAGAAACGTGGCAATATGCCACTCACGATAGAGATTAGATTGCTTTTGGTATAGCGCTTGCGGTAAAAATAGCAAGATTGCTATAGATCTGCAGTGCGTGAAATGTCATTGCTACAAACGTATACAGTATAGGCGACGTAAACGATGAGAGCGGGTGAGTGAGTGCCCTTGCATAAAGCACTAAAACACACCGTTGGTTCCTATGGCCCTGTAATAGCAGCGCGTTCCGCATGGCTCAAGACCTCGTACTACATGGAAGCTCCAACTTTATCGAGGAAGCTTGGAAGCAATGTTTACATTTCTTGAGCCGCAATATAACCTCGGGGACATAGCGTGGCGCTAGCTACGTGGTGACGTCACTCATAGGATGCCGGGTTGTGTCGTCTGCTAGAACGCCGCTTTTTCTGCGCTTTTGGCAACACGCGTTTTTGTTGCGGACACTGCGCCTGCTTTCTCTTGTTGGTTATTACCTTAAGAAAGGCCATGACCTCAAAATCCCGTCAAACAAACCACGAATTGGTTCCCCCGTGTCGAATTTGCGTGATAAAATTGTAACCGGCACAGCTGACGCCATAAGGGCGACAGCTGTGGTGTCACGAAATCTAATCTGCTAATATATCATCTAATACTTTCCCGTAAAAATAATCACAGCTTGTATAAAACAAACGAATGAACTTGCAGCAAGGAGCTAAAGGTGCCACTGAACAGTATAGTACTCACCATGCATGCTGTGCACATTCAGTGTTGTCAACAAATATTGTGAGGGGAGTGAATCTCGTGAGATGCATAGAAATACTGGTAATATCTCTACAGGGGCTGTTTATTTTCGTTGAGTTCCGATATGATTGACGATAATCACTGTTTTGTTTTTGTTTTTTAATGCGAAGCATTTCTTAGCCAATTTCGGCGACTTTGAGCGTATCTCTCTATCTATCTAGCCGCCTACGACTTTTAGCTGTCGTGGCCGTTTTGATATTGGTAATGATGCCAAACTTATTGTGGCATAACTTGACTGCATGAAAAGCATAGGTGACTAGTCATAACATGAAAATCATCACATGTATGTCACGATTGTCATGATTTACGTTCCATGGTCTTGCTGCTCTTATGGTGGTTTTGTTCACATGAAATATTGCGAAGCTCATATGGTATGACATGACTGCATGGGGAACATGTATAGGTGTAAGACACTAACGTTAAAATTGCGACATGCATGTCATGTAAGTCATGACTACACACCACGCTCATGATGCGCTCGCGGCTGTTTCACTAGCTTCACATATACAAAGTTTGGTATCACGTGACGTGAACGGACGACGAGGGTAACTGGACACGTTCAAATATGATAATCATGATATGCGTGTCATGTACAGCATGACTAGGTGCTGCGCTCATAGCCCACTTGCGGTCGTTTATCTAGCTTCACATGTACTAAAGTTAGTGTAATGTGACTTCAATGAATGACAAAGCTATGAATGGTGCAAAAATGATAATTATGACATGCCTGTCATGTAAACTGTGGCTACATGCTTCGCATATAGCGTGCTCGCGGCCGTTTCGATAGCTCCACTTATAGTAAATTTGGTATCACGTGACGCGAATAGATGACGAAGGTAAATGACACGTCCAAACATGATAATCAAGACTAGGAAGTCATTTACGGCATAACTTAGGTTGGCCTCGTAACGTTGTCTGATTTTAAAGAGGCATATCAAACTTCCTCATTTGCGCTTCGCATATCACCGTACTCCATGCTACGTGAAGCTGCGTTTTTTTTTACTATACTGCACGTTTACTTTTTGCTTTGGTTTGCAGTTGTCAGCAACGTATTGAATTAGTTTTCAGTGATTTTGATTCGAGCGCGAACTTGGCAAAAAGTTTATTTCATAAATTAAGAACCAATTTCTGGCTGTTTAGTTGTAATATGATCTTAATTATGATAATGAGCGTATCGATTGTTGTTTTTTTTACTACTTATACGTTTACATTTCGCCTTGGCCTACTCTTGTCGGCAACACTTCCAAGTTATTTTTCTCCGTGAGAGCATCTCAGACGCGGGTGCTTTAATTTAGACTTATTTGATTTATTTTCAGCAGGTGTAGGTTTTGAACTCGCATAGACTAGCAGGCCACATTCGTGAAATTAAGCCCCTGAGAGCCGAGACGGTTAAAAATATAATTGCTAGGGTTACGGCTTGGGAGAGATGGTTCATGCATAAAGAGAAAAAAAACTGCGCAAAATTCAGACAGACCCAAGTTGAAGAAAGCACGACACGAGCGCTGTGTCGTGGGGTAGAGTTTGAAAAGTACGTTAACGCTGTCATTTGAAAGGAGTATTCGGAAAACATATATACCTACCGATTTCCAAGGTAACTAAAATTTGTTTACGGTCATTGTGAAATACATACAGTAGGTTTTGTTCCATGGTTTTATTTCTACGCAAGATGTGCCTAACGCAAGAAATACGTGGCACTAGTGACGCTTGAGCAGCATTAAATTATAAAATATGAACAAATAGGGAGACTAAGACAGTCCAGTGTGGGCCACAGGTCCCTAGAGAACCACATGCTGAGCGCGGGCCACGTGTTTGAGACCCCTGATTTACAGTGAATCTTTCATTTCTAGCACCAATTAATTCATCGGAATAAGTCATGGACGAGCTGCCGGGAGCACTCGCGAGCACATGTGAGCTTAGCGAACAACTTTACTTTGGCGCCGTACATGAAATTTTCGGGAAGAAAGTGCTTGCTACAGACCCGCGAGTTAGAGTTGGCGTCTTTAACATTTTCGGCTTTACCAGCCTAGTATCGCGCATTTCTTCGCACTTGGGGTAATGGAAACTAACAGTGGGGTCTTCTGCATACGCGTATGGCACTGCGGCATCGAACAGTCCACCGAGCTGAACCTGCTTGCGTGCAACTTAGCACTACTTTAACGGTGTCATTTCCCCGGATGTAGAATATTGGGTGAGTTCGTTCATCGTACTCGAAGTGGCACATCGCATTACGAGAAAGAAGAAACGGCTCAGTGGACAGAGAACTCTGTCCTTTTGTGTCGGCTCCCTCGGCCTTTCCTTTTTTTTTTCGTAATGCGCTATGACCATTTCAAGTGCGATAACATCGTCAGCAGGTAAAATTAGGCTCAACACCTGACAATTGAACTTCGCGCACCGTGATGCCAACCAAACGTTGAATTTCACGACAACTACGCAGCAAGGCGAGCAGCAGGCGCATCCTATAAGTGACGTGAGAACGACCGCAGCGCTAGCCTCTCCAGTGGAGGCCCTCGCGGCTAGTACAAACGCGCTTGCAGCAGCCGGACGGGGTGGTCGTTCTGTTGTGACTCTTATCTCTACAACGAGTATTAGACAGCCGTGGTCGCGTTTTAGTAGCACGCAAGCTTGTCGCTGAGCAACGAGTGGGACGCCGACTTTATTGTGCGGCTCGCCGATCGCCTCGGAAGTGCTTCTGTGCTGTGTGGGGATTTCAACTCCCATCACAAGGCGTGGGGGTGCGCGAGTGCAAACGCCAGTGGCCGCGCCTTAATGGATGCCGCCCTGCACGCTGGCCTACACATCATCAACGATGGCAGCCACACATTCGTGCGCCCCGGTGCTGAGCGCAGTGCACTTGACCTCACCCTCGTGACGGACGACTGCCCCTACTCGTGGCGTCGCGCGCCGGACACTGGGGGCTCGGATCACTATCCGATCCTCTTGGACCCCTTTTATACCGGCGCTCCGCGCACCAGTGTGTACAGTGTTGTGAACTGGCCCCGTTTCCGCGAACTGTGTGCTGCAGTTCCAGTCGCGGGCGACTTTCTCCAACACATTGTGCAGTACCCGAGTGCCGCCACGTCGGTGTGTCGAGTGTTGACGGGCACGCCCATGCCTGACATTAACCTCGTCAACCTTCGCGCAGCTCACCGACGGCCGCAGCGCAAAGCGGAACGTTCGGACAAGGCAGAGCACTGGACTGTTTACAACCGCATCGACGCGGTTTCTCGACGCCACGCCCACAAGCAACAAGATCACGGCTGGTCTAGCCTCTGCCGCACGTTCGACGACCCCCGCTACCAGCAGCGTGCCTGGCGCGTGTTCCAAGCCCTCCTCCGCCCCCGTGTGCCCCAGCATCCGGAGCTCTCCATCGCGGTCACGCTTGGAATCGGCACCGCGCAACTCGCCGAACTGCTGACTGACACTTTCACGAGTGCGCCCACTACCAGTGCAGCTGTTCCCGTGCCCGCGCTGCCGCCACATGCACGGCCCGAACTCTTTCCGCCCTTTCGCTTCTTGCCCACACCAGCCATCGTGTAAGTGATCGGCGAGCTGTGCACGGCCGACTTCAGCATCCGGGAGCTTCGCGATGTGCTCGACTCTCGGGGGCGCCGCTCAGCACCAGGGGGTGGTGGCATCAAATATCAGATGCTCCGAAACTTGGATGCCAGCCAGCTTCGAAATCTGCGCGATGCCTACAACGCCATCTGGTGCACGGGGGCTCTACCATCCTCGTGGGGGGAAAGGAAGCCATGGTGATTCCCATCCACAAGAAGGGGAACCGGAGTCCGAACCTTCATCGTACCGATCAGTTTCGCTCACTTCGGCCGCGGGGAAAACGTTCGAAGCTATGGCGCTCCGGCGTCTTCAATGTATTGCTTCTGCTCTAGATTTCCTCGCGACTGAACAGTCCGCCGGTTTCAGAGCACATCGAGTGACAACGGACTCGATTTCGGACGTCGTGTGCCTTCTTGAGGAAGCCAAGCACCGCGGGGAGGCGGGATACCTCGTGCTTTTCGACGTCAAGAGTGCGTTTCACTCGCTCCCACACAACACCAACCTCGACGCCCTTCGTGAGATGCGTGTGTGCGGGAACATGCTCCAATACGTCGAGGCCTTCCTCAGTGGCCTGTCTTTTCGTGTGCGCGTCCCCGGCGAACTCAGCGGTCCTCGGGTGGTGTCAGCGGTTGTGCCGCAGGGCAGTGTGCTGAGCCCTTTTCTCTTCAAAGCAGCTCTCGCACGCCTCATCGACCACATCCCGCGAAACACTGCTTACGAGCTTACGAGGTGCGTGCTGCTGTTTACGCTGATGACATCGCCCTCTTCTCCAGTGGCCCCACCCTTCGTGGTCAACAACTCCGCGAGGGACTCTAGGCTGCCATCGATGCAGTGGACGGTTTCATCACAGGCATCGGACTCCAGCTCTCAGCCTCCAAGGTGGAGGCCATGCACGTCCATCCGAAGCGCACGGGGCGCTTCTTCGGTCCGCAGCTCGTCCTTCGCGGCCACCGGCTGCCGTGGAAGCGCAAAGTGTGCAATCTTGGTCTCACAATCGACCACCGGCTTAGCTGGAGGCCCGCGCTGGCGTCCATTCGCCGCGACACACGTAGGATTGGCGGCATGGCCTCCTGCATCCTCGCCAGTGGCAGGGGCTGCTCCCCGCACATCGCGCTGCTTTTCTTCAACGTGGTAGCGTCAGCCAGGGTCCTCTATGCCGTCCCGCTCGTCGCGCTACGACCCGCGCAATGGGACGCGCTGGACATCCTCCACCGTGACGTCATACGCCGCCTGTATGGCCTGCCGTGCTCGTCGCCGATCGGCTCCACCCTGGCGGAGGCTCTCGAGACGTCCCTCTCACTTCGGTTGAGAGGCAGTGCGTTGCGCCACATTCACCGCATGTACCTCACGTCCGAGGGACGACGCCTGGCTGGACGACTCCTTGATCGTCCGCACTTGGGCATGGGTCAGCGCGATTTGGTGTACGCTGCGCTCGTGCCCGACCCGCCTTACTGCGGCTTGCTCCCGATCCCGCCGCACCAGGATCCCGGCCTCGAGATGAAGACCACCATCCCCGGCATCAGATCGAAAAAGCACACGCCCCTGTCAGCCCTCCACCAGGAGACTGCCGCGATGATAGAGGAGCGGCTCGCCGGCCGAGTTCTACTGTACACTGACTGCTCAGTCACTGCGGACGGTTCGGCGGCAGCCGCTTGTTTCGCCCTAACCCTCGGCCTCTTTGAGAAGTGCCGGCTTCTCATAAGTGCCTTCTCCACTGCTGCTGAACTTGCCGCGATTGATCTCGCGGCAAATCAACTCGTTGACTTCATTCCCCCGTCGGCAGCAGTGGTGTGTGACTCTCGTGCCGCCCTTCTCACACTTGCCCGCGGAGAGCGTGGCGCCCCCGTTGCGCAACGGCTCGCGCGGAAGTTCGCAGTAATCGTGCGGAATGGTTATGATGTTTTGTTCCAGTGGGTGCCGTCTCATGTTGGACTACTCGAAAACGAGACAGCGGACGCGCTCGCCAAGGAGGCAAACCACCCCAGCACACCCATTTCATTGTTCGTCCGCGCGAGCGATGTTGCGCACCTTCGTTTTGCGCGCCATGTGCACGCTTTACACCCGGACTCACATGTGGCTACAAGAAACCCCCCGCGACCGCTGCGGAGGACCGGCATCAGCAGGCGTGCCCGGGCCTTGCTGCTTCGGCTTCTCACCGACTGTTCCCGCACCGCTGCGAGGCGGTTTCGCTTCACCAACAGCGGGAGTCCTTCGTGTGCCGAATGCCCGGCAGAGGAGACCACCGAGCACATCCTGTTTCAGTACCCCGGCTACACAGTACAACGCTGGCGGCTCTTCGACGCCTACGGTCGTCTGGGACTCCCACACGTGACCCTCGACCACCTCCGGTTTCCCCAGGCCCACCGCTTGGATCTCATGCGGGCCTTCGAGGCCCTACTTGAGTTTTTCGGCGATGCCGATCTGATCGCGCGCCTCTAGCGCGGCCCGCATCCACGTGTACGTAATTGTTTACGTGCCGGGCCACGCCCACCTCCCCTGACTCTCGCCACGTGGTGCTCCTGTTCTCTCCCCATTCCAGCTCGCCTGACTGCTCTCCCTTTCCCGGCGGCAGCGCGAGCCCCGTCCGACACAGTCGTCTGCGTCCTTTCCCTCCTATACTTTTCTCCTCAATCTTTACCTCTCACTACCCTTTCCCCGCGCGGAGCCGTGTCGGTGACTTCGTATTGAAACACAATAACAGCTCGGCGCTTTTCTCTTCACTTTCCTCATTCAAGGACCTCTACCGCCGAGCTACCTAAGTGCTCTCCCGCATGCATCCCCCCCCGCCACCATGAAGGGGTTGAAGGGTGGTGAGGACCATGGTCACACGAGATCGTGTTCATCGTTTTGGCACTCACTATCGAACCACTGATTGGCGCCGTCAGCCGGTGATGAGTGGAGCGCACGGCTTCGAAAAGTGAGCCACAGGAAAATAATGAAGAACGCGTGCGAATGGTGGTCGTGGCAGAAGACGACGATGGTGAAGATTTAAACAGCGAGAGCACGAGAATGCGTGGCGAGACGTCAGTAAAACAAAAGAGAAGACCTTAT
Source organism: Rhipicephalus annulatus (assembly GCA_013436015.1). Taxonomy (NCBI): domain Eukaryota; kingdom Metazoa; phylum Arthropoda; class Arachnida; order Ixodida; family Ixodidae; genus Rhipicephalus; species Rhipicephalus annulatus. The sequence goes on from WOVY01010958.1 coordinate 45,263, forward strand.
CCAACGGTAAAGAAACACGAAGATGTGAAGGGCCAGTCAGTGGTTAACGCGACAACTTCGCCATCTCTAATGGGAAGCCGACGAGTGGAATTCGGGAAGAGAGGAAGACCAAGCAGAGAAGGGCAAAGGAGTTCGAGGCCAACAAGACAAGAAGAAGGCCGTACCTGGGAGCTGAAGACAGGCAGTCGGGTGATGGACCCGAGCCTTCTGGACTTCACCCGGCTTGGGCCTCCGAACAGTGCCTTCCAGGGACTGCGAGCAGCCACAACGTTCGAGACCAAAGCGTGCAGATTCTGGTGCAGTTGGAGCAACGGTGGTAGGGTAACGGGCCTGAGCCTTGCATCCAGCCGCCTCATCGGACGAATCTGGGCCACCATGGGCGTCACTGACCGAGCTCTGTTCCATCGTCGCCGCCAGCGAGCATCGGTACACGCCACCATTCAAGCAGCAACGCTGTCGTGAGATATAACTTACTGTCTTCCCTGCTCCGCCGAATAGCAGCGTCAGAACTGGATCTTGTAGCCATGACTTTCATCCGACACTTTGAAGATTTTAGACATTTTGTTTTCGGTTTAAAGCCAACCTTTAGCCAAGTACCTCATTTTGTTTTTGAGTTTTCGCTTTTTTAGTAAATGTTTGGGTGTTCTTTGTTAAACGAATAGCTTTGTGCTTAGTATTAAAGCTCTCCGAGACACAGCCTAGGAGAAAGAAAACAGCAAGAAAAACCTGCATCACACAGCCTCGCATTGATGCGGGCGTCATGAGCGAGAGGTTCTGGCTTCTACGCGATCGTAGACACATACTTAATTCATATATGAGTATATCAGAGCATACAGTGTTTCTATAATCTCGCAATGACCCGCGCTTTGCTCAACTTGCGTTAAAAGAGCTCAGGATTCTTGGCATTCTGGTGGCAATGAACGCGACTGCAGAGCACGGTGCATCTATAGGAGTGACATTCCGTCGCGAAGAAAGAACAAAGCAAAGAAAAAATCACCAAGCGAATGAGTCGAAGTAGTGGGCCCTAATTCTAACGAGACGGTTTGCGCACGACCCCCGGACCACGGCAGTGGGGCGTTACGTATTCTTCCCGAGAACGCGAACAATCCGGAATAATTGCTTTCCCGCCGAGGTAGCCCCGTTATTACAGTTATCGCGCTCGCGTCAGAGTTCTTTTTTTCTGTCTCTTTTTTTTCGCCTCTCATTGTCAGCCGTGTGGGGCACACGTTGAACACACGCGCGTCGTGAGGGGCGCTACGCAAAGGCTAGGGTCAGTGGCGGAGTCAAATGAGGATGCTTTAACCAGGCGATTACGCGCTGCCGTGAGCGCTTACTGAATGCCCAACGAGGCGCCGTGAGCAGGGTGCGCAATTCGAGACCTTCGGGCACCACCATCGCGAGGAACTCACCCCTGCAGAGTCAAGGGCCTCGCGTCTGCGCGAGCAGGAAGCACGCGGCCTTGCTCTCTTCCTCCTTCGGTGTCCTTTCTGGGCTCGTCGCCCTCTTGCTTTGCAGCCAGTTATCCCAAATCTTTTCTGCCACCCTTTTCCCTACCTGAGGTCTCCGTAATTGACTTTCCCGAAACGTTGATGAGAGAAGCGAGAAGAAACCGCTCCGTCATATAGCGCTTAATGGCGATGATAGTGCAACGTACGGAATGATAGCGGGACTCAAACGCTGTACAAGGCTCGTTGTTGCCCACAGTGCAGCTTTGCTTCACTGGTAGTTCAAGCTGGAGAACCATGAACATCTCAGAGAGAGATTCAGCTGAAGTGAGGAAAAACGTCATATCCGAGGCGCTGGTTGGGAGCACGGTTCCGCAGCGTCTGTCGGGGAAGTTAAGGAAGGGAACGAAAAAAAAAAAACATGTCAAGTAGTCAAGAGCGAATTGCGGCGTGCAGGACATAGCGCGTAGCCTCTACAGCCGGTAATTATCTCCAAGAAAGTTGAAGACTGTCTTGTAGATCGATGTGTGATTTCCGGTAGAGTGGAGCATGGTTCTTCTGTGCAACCACATGTAGACACCAACAATGAACGGTGGCGACCACGGATGATTGACACGTTATTGGCGTCTCCCATATTATATTAAATTCGGCGAGATGCAGATAAAACAAGAGACGTACGGGCGCTTCACACAGGTCTCTAGCTTCAGTGTTCATCTCTCGTACGCCTTGAAAGAAAGTTATAGTCAATTAAGGACTAGCTCCGCTTACGCGATATCGATCGATTCAGAAGTCGTGCTGGCTGACGATGAACAGACCGCTTTTATGTGCAGCTTATATCAAGAGTGTATGGCTGTAGCGAACGGGAGGTTCAAAAGAAAAAGAGTAACAACGTGAACAACTGCACAAGACAGAGATGGACGTTGAGCAGGCTTTCAAACAATAATTTTATTGCAAACTGAGTCAATCGTGTATGCGCAGCAACTTGAAAACGTATTAGGGTGAAGAGAACGGTTTGAAGTAGGAACACGTGACAACATATCCCTGTTCAAAAGGAGCATAACAAATAGAAGACCAGCCTTCCTAATGGTCCTTCATACACGTGAAAAGTACGAAAGTTAGGAGGAGATTTCAGGTTATATAGCACGCATCTGCAGTATACACTCGCAAGCAATACAGCTAGCACTCGCTAGCTTTTCAACCAAGCCGAAGCAGCAAAACAAAAAAAATCGAGCTTAACTCTGAGTTATCGCTTCAACACATCAAATGTGGCTCCATCGAGATGAGCTGTAACTCCAGTAATTGAAGCCTAACGAACACATGCGTTAGTTATAAGCACTGAATACTAGTACAGTGTTCGATATTCAACTAAATATATCTTACTATCTCGATCGCACAGAAGCTACCCGTATATTTTCACATCCTATTCGACATTTTCTCGTCACCTATGCTATAAATAAATATGTTCACGGATCTGAGTAGGCGACCGAAGCCTGAGCCGTAGACACTTCACTAGTTCTGCAATAACTGAACTATGAATGCAGCCGCAATGGCTTCATTAGGTATATTCTCTAGGCAAGCCATTTCGTACGGTACATCAATATACTGTTAACGATGGTGCGAGAAAAAAAAAGATAGCGCAGACCAAATAAAACTAAACAGAGCCCACATTGCCAAATGTGCTATCTTTTTTTTTTCGCGTACCACCGTTAAGATGGCTTACGAACTCGCACAGCAGTCTGATCTTCCGAAGTCTCTTTGTCGTGTCAATCAACAAGTCGAAGTAATACCTAGTAAAAAGGGCCCTTCGGTTGGTCAGTCCCTCATCTCCTATACAGATTAACTGCAACTCAATGGAAGCTTCACTGAAGGATTAACCACTGCCTCATACAGTATAACGGTGAGTGTTCTCTCTACTCAAAAGGCTGCCGACATCTTGATTGACTAAATGGTGGAAACAAGCGATTTGCTTTCACTGCAGTGGCTGGAGTTGATCAACCAGAGTATAAATGTTGGGTGAGATACATGTGTACAGCGAAGGGGTAATCCTCGTGTTAACTGACTGGCAAGGGCAATATAACACACACACACACACACACACACACGCACACACGCACACACGCACACACGCACACGCACACACACACACACACGCTAACATATAATGCATTTGTAGGGCGCAGCGTAGCACGCGCGTCAGACAATCGTTCCTTAACAGTATTAGCGTCACATATACACACAAACACCGCGACGCAACACGGCTTCGCGCATATCAAGACAAATTCACTCCGACGTCCTTGCTGCCAAATGTTCCTGATAAGGAAGTGAATTGCTTAGCTGAAAATTTCCTGGCTCTCTCGTACATTAGTTTACATTTAGGCTTGACCATTCCACCAGGATAGTAGATTAATTAGATGTTCTAGCTACAATCTTACGCATGCGAGCAAACTACACATCACATTGTGCACGTACTCGTCCATATGCAAACGTCATTGCTTGCTGTCAATGGGCGAGATTAGCTTTGATATTTGCTTCGCGTATGAGGCCGCGGTGTGACCACGACACAACAGGCTGGTGCGCCTCTTGCGGCACGCCACGTGGCGCCATCTCTTCAAAAAAGCGAGAAGTCACGCCTAAGATCTAGAAACGTTTGCGTTCAGACGAGGAAAAATATGATGCAATATCAGCCTAAGTAACGTCAATATTACTATAGTTCATTAAAAATTCATTGTCTAGACAAAAACAATCATAGTGTACATGTGAACAAGCACATAAACAAATTTGAAAGCAAAACACTTTGTTGTTTCTTTTGAGCGTTGGCTAGACCACGTTATGCGGTCCGTACGAAAAGGCTTCAGGCAAAAGCCGTTACAAATCGTTCTTCGGGCACGCCGTGGAGGAGGCGTTTAACCGTTTCGTTGCATTCGCTACCTTTATCGGGACGGCTTTAAGCTCTCCCATAGTCGAGTACCAAGTACTCTAAATTGTTACCCACTTTTTCCAACCTTCCCCCTCGACTAAAAGCACCCGTTGGGTGCAAGCAATGTTAATGCAGCAACCATTTCCGATGGAGGCGGAAATGTAGGCTGGTGTGCCCAGATTTGGGTTCACGTTAAAGGACGCCAGGTGGTCGAAATTTCCGGAGCACTACGCCGTCTCTCATAATCACATGGTTGTTTTAGGACGTTAAATGCTACATATCAATCAATCAGTTTACTTAAAGCAGTGATGACTGATTGAAATTGTCACCGACTACACCTTTATTTTTAGTGTGATATTTAAACTAGATCTTGATCGGTGCTTTAAAGGTTATGGACCTCAAACGGATAATCGGTACACGCATCTGCCTTAGGTGGCGTAACATTAGAGTTTTCCTATATATATATATATATATATATATATATATATATATATATATATATATATATATATATATATATATATATATCATAGTCAGAATGGGCCGGACGGCTACCAAACCCACATCGTAACTTATCATGCGTTCTCCTGGTTACCTTTGCGATCTGCAGCTTATTCTTTCTGCAGCGCGATTACGTTTGTCATTCCACATAAAACTAAATTAGGTACCTTCGCTCACAATGGGTGCGCTCAGAATGCGTTCTTTAAACGGGCGTGTAAATGTGGACTTGCCGTGACAAAACAGCTACAAGAAAATACACAAGATCCCCGATCCAGAGCTACCAAGCGTATCATCTTTGTCGTGAGTCGCTACAGTATAGTGTTCGAATGACGCAATAATAGGGAGTTTTAAAGTACCGTTTGCAAGCGCTGCGGGTGTTGTGGGCGTAGAAGGCGCCATATGAGTTTTAGAATAGCGTTTGCCCTGATGCAGCGCAACGCACGATCACAGTGACCCCGTAGCCTCGAAACCAGCGCTTGCGGACCACATGCGGGCCGTGATCGCCGCACGCAATTTCGGATTTTCTGCGTGCGGTCCGCGAAAGTGAACGCCGACTCGCGTTACGACGCATGCGCAATGGCAGCGACCACACCGCAAGTGCTCGCGGATTGCTATTTTAAAACTGCTTAATAAATCTTGTCCATATAACCGCAACGTTGGCTAATAGCGGCCGATATATCACGCGTGTAGTAGACGCCCGCCGGCGGCTTTTACCGCGCAGAAATCTAAATTGCATGAATGCATTGAAAAGGCTGTACCCTTTAAATCGGGTGGTGGCTAACGCCACCTAGCCGTAATGCTTAGTGAACCAAAAACAGCCCCGCCATGGTGGTCTAGTGGGTACTGTTATGACCGTCGTCAGCAGGCGCCATGGTGTCGCTGAGAAGCGTAGCCGGGCAGCGTTCCCACGCCTGGAACCCCGGTTTTCTTGGAAACAGTGTCGAGAGCTGACGGGGGAGCGGCGCTCTTTTAATCCTCAAACAAGTCGCCGACTCGCCGAATGCCTATGCCCGCCAGGTATGGTCCCTGCTAGCCGGCGGATGAGACGTCATGTCGCCACGAAGCTGTAAGCCGTTCCGAGGGGACAACAAAGACAGCGTATTACTTTGAAGAAACGGCGACCGCCGCCACAAAGTGCCCTGCTAATTGAGCGGACAGATTGGCGGACCGTTTGATGTCTGCTGTCCGAAGCTTGGGACCCCTCGACCAGCGACATACACGACGAGCAAGAGCCTCTCTGGCGCCACCTTTAAGTGCAGTGATCTTGACTCGAAATTGGATGTTCACGTGCGCCGTGCCTGCTCGTACCCCTCACCTGTTGTGTGCGTGTGTGATTGGTATTCCACTGAAGAAGGAGGAGCCCGACAGGGCTTATAACGGCGCCGCAGAGTGCAGGACGTCGCTCTGAACTGTGTAGCGGTTCAACCACCACGTTCGTGGTTTGCGAACTCTTAACCTCATGCTGTAAATACTTGTAAATAGTGCCATAAACCCTGTTCTGTTTTTCGCATCCTCCAACGTCCTGCTTCTTCCTTCGTCAACCGGAGGTGGGATCCACAACAACTGGTTGGCAGCGGTCGGATTCGAAGCTACAAGTGACAACAACAGTCGGCCCAGGAGAAGCAGCTGGCTCGAGACATGGATCACGTATGAGTGAGTGCTTGGCTTTTCCTTTGAGTGAACCAGGTTCTAAAAGAGGGTTAAATTTTAGAACTGGTAGTTAACTTTGCCGAAAGACTCAGTTTCGCCGTTTCGGAAAGTTGTTTTGGAAGTAGCTAGCACTCAGTACGATCATGGACTTACGGGAGCTGCAGAAGTCAGACTTGTTGCTGTTGTGTGAGGAATTGGGGATCGATACAAAGGGTTTGGCACGAAAACCCATAATCATTCAAGCGATTAATGATTTGGGGGCTGATGATGAGGAACTAAGCGAAGAATGGGACCTCATCATCGAAAGAAAACTAAGAGCAGCTAAGATGGAAGGAAAGAGTGAAGACGAAAAACTACACCTCAAGCTAGAGTTTTTCAAACAAGACTATGAGTTGAGTATGAGGTTGGGACCCCAGCAAGGAGTACTTATCGAAAATGAGGCAGAGTTCGAGATGTCTAGGTACATGCAGCCATATGAGGTATCATGGGATATGAGCCTGTATCTTAGACTATTTGAACGAAAGTGTAGTCAATTGGAGTGTGAGCGAGACACCTGGTCTCAGAAGCTACGCACGGTTCTGCCCTGCGAGGCAGCGGATGTTGTTGCGCGACTCAGTGAGCAGCACGCGAACAACTATGAAGTTATCAAAGCAGAGCTAATCAGAAGATTCGGAACTTCTGTCAACAAAAAGAAAGAAAGAATCAGACCAGAGTCTGAAAGGGAGGCGCGTCAGAAAGCGCTGGAAGTTGAGGCGCGTCTTGAAGCGCTAGAAACAGAGATCGCACCAGAGAACGAGGCCGTGGCTGGTCTGGAGGTAGGGACGATGTCGAAAGACGCTCCTTGCATGAATGACGAAGGTGCCAGCAGCCCTAATGGGCCCAGTAAGAGGCTGGAAACCTTCTTCATGCCTCAAGAAGACCTTTCGACATTGTCAAATGCAGGCATGGTTAGCGCAGTGGCTGATGAGAGCAAGAACGCCACGCTTCAGCAGTGCAGCGATAACACCGAGCTGGTTTGCAAACATCGCAGAAAAAGAAAGAAGCAGAAGCGTTCGTCACTGCGCAAACCTAGGACAGGCCCCACTCAGTCGCAAGAAAGACGAGAGGGTAGGCCAATAATCCGTCTCAAGGAACGTCAATGGCGGCGTTCAGAGAGGTACAAGCGGCCAGCCAGGTGTAGAGCGGGGAAACGAGGTGCGTTACCCCAACGAAAGGCGCTGTTCAGTTCGACGACTTCGGGAAAGCGGCCTTGCCCGAATGATCAAAGACGAAAGCGCAGAGTGGCTAAAAACCGCGTCGGGGCGAGCACAAAGAGACAATGTCCCCTGCCTCAACCCTGTTTCTGGCGTCACTTACAAATTCCTACGGGGAACAGGCCAAAGTGGAAAATAAGGCGTGACGGCAGGACACAGCCTAACGTCCGTGTGTTTACTAGCCTCAGGCCTGCTGGAAAACCGCTGGGACCGCGACCCCATCGTGTGCTATTCAGGCAAATCTAGTATAGAAAAGGGGGCACGGTCAGTTTGAGTAATTATTGCACGCATGTGCTAAGTATCGTTATTCAGTGCAACATTGAAGATTCATGTTGGAGTCGTTTTAATTGTGTATAGGTTACAAGATTTGATGTAAAGTTTGCAGAAAGAAAACCGCCGAACTAGAAGTGCTTTAATCACTAATACGAAAATATCGAGAAGGTAAAAACAGAAAATTGTCATTTTTCTAGTTTTTTTCAAAGGTTTAGTGTACTATCGTATGCCTTCACTGCCATTGGGATGTGGCGTGAATGAGCATTTCAGGAAGATGTTCACCTATACTCAATGGTTACGTGAACTGATGTAAGTTTGGCGCGACTCTGTGGAGCGGTCGTTGAGCGCTAGGAGAATTGAGAACAATTGGCGCACGGTTTTAGCATAAACCAGTGTAAGTGTTGTGGGATGCTTTTGATAAGTAATTAGATCAACTTTGAAGGCTAAAGCATTTGGTTAGTAGTGCCTTGCATTTTGCAGCGCTGTGTGAATAAGGTTGATTGAAAATGCTCAGAAGAACTCAGTGGTTTTTTTCAATCAAATGCGTTAGCAAAGGCAGGTAACTAACTGAACAAACCTGCTAGAAGGCAGTGTTTGTTACATTTTTTGTCATTGTCTTCTTTGAAGAATGATTGATCTAGTGATCATGAGCAGATTATCAAGCTTTCCCTAAACGTTGAGGTAGACCGTTAGGTCACAGTATAGTTTAAGGTTTTGGGAGGCTGGTGAGCTTTATGTCTCAGTGGTAGACAATTATGGGCGGCCGTAAACAAAGACGGACGTTCGGACAAAATTAGCGCTCGCTGAGTCCGGAACCGAACCGATGCTCTCAGCGGGACAGAGCCGTGAAAGTAGTCAGCGACGAAAAGAAGGAGACAGCCGTTCTATGTCAGGACGACAGTGGTAACAAGCAAAGCTGCGCTTTACTTGAGCCAGGATTTAGACTCTCGTGAGATAACGTACTGCGCTTAAGGAAAGGAGTGCGCCTGCATTGTGTAGAGCATTCATCAGTGGCAGTGTTATCTCAGGGGAGGGCTAAATTTAAAGTAGATACAGGCCATTGTCACCTTGGCTGCAAACCATGACATCGAAGAACAGTCGCCTTGTTAGGCAGAGCTTGATTCTTCAAAAAAAAAATATCATTTTGACATTAGGTACAAAAAGGGCAAATTGAATGGAAACGCTGACGTGCTCCGTCGCTCTTTCTAATCTATCTGGGTGTGCTCTTGATGTGTCAAAATTGATATTCTAGTTTTTTTTGTCGTGCATCTCATTATGAGAATGTTTAAGGTAGCACGTTTGATTTCTCAGCACAAGTGAGTCTTGACAGTTTTGAGTGTGAGTTTTTTGTTAAGGCTAGTGGAGAAAATTGGTTTGCCATCCCTCTTTTGGCTTGGTTTGTTCGAAGGGGGCCGAGTGCTTGCTTGTGCATGTGGTCGAGTTTCAGAAACGGTGTCGAAGATTCGGCAATCACCCGGACCATGCCACAAGCGAAGGCCAGTTCCTGGCATTCAACTACGGACCCTTTCGTCGTCCCTGCGAGCAGCAGTGTTGACCGCTGCCCTACGTGACTCATCTGGCGAGGGGGAAGCTGTTATGACCGTCGTCAGCAGGCGCCATGCTGTCGCTGAGAAGCGTAGCCGGGCAGCGTTCCCACGCCTGGAACCCCGGTTTTCTTGGAAACAGCGTCGAGAGCTGACGGGGGAGCGGCGCTCTTTTAATCCTCAAACAAGTCGCCGACTCGCCGAATGCCTATGCCCGCCAGGTATTGTCCCTGCTAGCCGGCGGATGAGACGTCATGTCGCCACGAAGCTGTAAGCCGTTCCGAGGGGACAACAAAGACAGCGTATTCCTTTGAAGAAACGGCGACCGCCGCCACAAAGTGCCCTGCTAATTGAGCGGACAGATTGGCGGACCGTTTGATGTCTGCTGTCCGAAGCTTGGGACCCCTCGACCAGCGACATACACGACGAGCAAGAGCCTCTCTGGCGCCACCTTTAAGTGCAGTGATCTTGACTCGAAATTGGATGTTCACGTGTGCCGTGCCTGCTCGTACCCCTCACCTGTTGTGTGCGTACGTGATTGGTATTCCACTGAAGAAGGAGGAGCCCGACAGGGCTTATAACGGCGCCGCAGAGTGCAGGACGTCGCTCTGAACTGTGTAGCGGTTCAACCACCACGTTCGTGGTTTGCGAACTCTTAACCTCATGCTGTAAATACTTGTAAATAGTGCCATAAACCTGTTTGTTTTTCGTATCCCCATCTCGTAAGCGTTCGTTTCCTCAACCCGAAGCTACACCACGCTACCACAGCACCCCGGGATCACAACAACTGGTGATCAGCGGTGGGATTCCCAACAGTGCTCAGCTGCAGACCCGCCCGTCGCGGGATCAAATCCCGGCGGTGGCGGCTGCATTTCCAATGGAGGCGGAAATGTTGTGGGCCCGTGTGCTCAAATTGGGTTGCACGTTAAAGAACCCCAGGTGGTAAAAATTTCTGGAGCCCTCCACTACGGCGTCTCTCATAATCAAATGGTGGTTTTGGGACGTTAAACCCCACAAATCAATCAATAAATCAATCAACCAAAAACTAGATTTATTTTCTTTTTCTTTAAATAGTGAAGTTGAGGACTGGTACTTTGCAGTGAAGGGTTTAATTTTCACTCGTGCCTTGACTTTAGTCACCCATCGGATAACCTCCTTCTAGTCGATTCTACCCGCTTAAAGTCTATTTTGCCCTCCCTGTCCCTCAACCCCAGTGCTTTGAAAAACTCTGCGTCATCATCCTGAACTATACGGTGAAACCCTTTACAGAACATTATCAAGTGTTCGGCAGTTTCCTCCTCCTCTCCACATGCACTGCATACCGTGTCTACCCCTTCGTATTTGGCCCGATATGTCTTCGTTCGCAATACATTCGTCCTGGCCTCAAACAGTAGAGCACTACCTCGAGTATTATCATAGACCTTTTCCTTGGTAATTTCCTGCTTAAAAGTTCGATAGACCTCTAGTGCGGACTTCTTAATCATGCCGATTCTCAACATATCGGTCTTTATTTCCTTTACCTTATTCTTAACTGATAGCTGTTTTCGGTTTGGCCCCAGCGTTTTTTTAAGTATTTACGCGTCCAATTTCTGGTTCTCTTCCTCCATTTTGTATCAACATTCCTCAAGTACACGTAGCTGAAAACCTTCCTAGCCCAACGCTCCTCCCCCAGTTCTCTCGATCGCTTCTCAAATTTTATCTTGCTGCTAGCTTCCCTGCTTTCAAATGATGTCCATCCAATATCACCTTGTACTCCCTGATTTGGTGTATTCCCGTGAGCTCCTAAAGCAAGCCCACCTATTCCAGGTTGTCTAATTTCTAAGCTTGCTCGAACGTCTCATCTCATGCACAAGACCGCATTGCCGAACGTCAGTCCTGGAACAATGACCCCTTTCCAAATTCTTCTCACAACATCATACTTATTCTAATTCCACAGTGACCTATTTTTCATCACTGCTGTATTGCTGTTACCATTAGTCGTCACGTGTGTTGCGTGTTCCCTTAGGTACTCGGTCCCGTTGCTTATCCATACGCCCAGATATTTGCACTTATCTGTTATCTCGAGCGTGACCTCCTATATCCTAAGCTCACAACCTTAATTATCATTAAAAATCGTGACTGCTGATTTTTCAGGTTCGGTATCGCAGCGCCGCGGCACGGGAGGTCACTGCAAAAGACCCTCACTCCTACCTCGTATTCGCGCGGCGCTTTGCACACTCTCCCTATTTTAGGTCCCTCTAATTTCGACCTTCACCGGCACTCCGGCACCAACCAGTGTTGTGGACATTCATCTCACCGATGGAAAGAGACTTAACGCGGACAGAAAAATTCTATTTTAAAAATTTCTACCTACTTTCCAGAGAAACCGCTGCAAGGTTAGACACTTCACATGGTACGATTTTTATTGCGGCACAAAACAGAAGAGCAATTATTGATTGTATACAGTCCATTTAACCCGAATTCGTTTTAAATTTTCGGACCCTAATAATATACTGCAAGAAAAACTACTAACAACACCCGCACTGTTTTCTTTGGCTTCATTGACGGTCGGCTTCATTACAGCTGTGGGTAACCAAGAAACGAACCCTTGGGTCCGGAAATTCATCTTATTTCGTTCATTTCCTGACTTTTTAGGGTGACCTGAAAAAAAACCGTAAATTTCTGCGATCAAAATAGCACTAGGCGTCACGACGTTGTTTTTGTCCAAATACAATAGCAAAAAGACATTACTTCGCAAATGGTATGACGATCTGAATGCGAACTTTGAAGCGTATATATATAAAAAAATCTGTTATCTCTGAACCACGAATAACGCTCGATTTATTCTACGCACAAAAGCCGGGCGTTTGTACTCATATTATCTGCTTCCTTCGAGCCTCGCTCCGAAGTAATTTGAGCACTATTGCAAGGCAAACGCCTTTCGCCTTTATTTGTTTCAACAGATGCACACACATAAAGATATAGCATCTAGAACTCTTGTGTCTCGTTGGGGGTGAATATAGTCCGACATTTTCATATATGCGTGTAACAATGCACCACGTCAATTTACGCTGGCAACATTGAATTTTTCTGGAGTAGTAAAAACAATAAAATAAGATGGAGAAAGCAACTGCCACAGTGGAAAAAAAAAGCAAAAGCAGCGTCTCTTTAGAGGCAGGGTTTGCGCACCCTCGCAGTGAATTGTTACAACCTGCGTTTCAATCTTATTTTTCTTTTTCACGTTCTTTCGAGATATCGCTGTAGTATGGAGCGCAGAGAAGGTGCAGACATGAAGCGGCTGCGTCGAAACGCTGCGGTATCGGGACAAAAGGTGCATGCCCCGAAGCAGAAACGAGGCTTGCGCAGTGCGAAAAGAGCTAGACGGGTGTTTTTTTTTTTGTGCACAGAAATAGCTCGCTCGCAGTGCATGCCTCAAAGAACACGCGAGAACAAGCACGATCCTAAAGTGGTTTGGCCCGATCGTCCAGCAGAAAGTGGTCGAAGCTTTTCGTACGTATACTGGTGCATTTAGACTGCACCTTGCGCGTGCGTTATATAAGTACCAATGAAAGAACGCAATTTATTTCCTCCACATGGAACTAACTCTTTATACTGAGAAATGTTCAATGATTACCGTATTTACTCGAATGTAACGCGACTTTTTTTTCCAAGATTTTTGCGACCTATGTAAAGTCGACCCTCGCATTACAAGTACCGAGATTGACCAGACGCAGTGGGAAGTCACCCCTCGCTTCCCAGTTGTGGACGTTTTTCATTCGAGTAGTACAGTACCAGTGCAGCGTAAGAGGTGTGAAAAGAGACTGTAGAAAGGCGGGCACTGTTGACGGAGGCTGGACGGTGTTTTGTTGTGGCAAGCATTATTGATATTGAGTTTCTCAATATTTTACATGAGTGTCGGGTAAGCTCTGGGAAACTTGTAACATTCTGACGTATAAATTTTATTAGATGGTTTTACGTGCGAAGACAACGATTCTTCACTATATCTCACGTTGCAGGGGGGGGGGGGGGGAGGGGATGATAGATCACTTTTGGCCTCCTGGTGTTCTTGCTCATTTGCCAAAGTACACCTGTCAGCCACGCTGGGGAAGTAGTTATGGTGCTCGGCTGCTGACACAAAGGTTGCGGGTTCTGACCACGCCGCCATGGTCACACTTCCAGTCACACTTCCACAAAGCCAAAACGCTCGATGCCCGAGTGTTGTGCGATGTCAGTGAAGCTTAAAGAACACCAGGTGGTCAAAATTCTCAGAATGCTCCACTGCAACGTCTCGCATATTCTTATAGTGGTTTTGAGTAATGAGCCCCGAGATATTATTACCTAAACAAACCTGCTTGGGTGTTCTCCCATAATTCCCTACGTTGAAATGCGGTTCCCACGGCAGCCAATAGAACCTGCGCTGTCGACCTCAGCAGGGCGACACGTCACCTGCACGGCGGGGAGAAAATATCCGTATGTAATATTTGCGTGCGTACACGTACCACAGTCTCACCAGCCTCTGCCATGAATGTTGGCCTAGAAAATATACCTGGATGGCTACCGGGGCTCACGAGTCTCACTACATGTACAGACCGAATTTGCATTTACAGCTCTCTTCTGGGACACCACTCGTGCTAATTTACTAGACACGTTAATCTGCTGCTTGTCAGTATCTATGTAAGCCCTTCCAGTACTGCCATGTCGCCAAAGATGACTGCATTCGTTATGTTCGACAGCTACCGCTGGGCTTATACGGCAGACCGATAGCCCATCTCGCAAGTAAATGTTTTACGAATATGACGCGACATTCGCACATTTTAACGAGCTTATTTAGTGCTTCAAAGCGTAAAACGACGTTTTGTGACAAAGCAACTATAACGCTAATGCATTTCTGTATAAACGTCGCCTATTAATATCTCGGTACTGGTGCAAGAATTCGTTGTGATTAGATTCCTGTTGTAAACTCCATAGGTAAGCTTTGAAAACTTCATTATAGGTCACAACATTATTAGAAAAAACCTAATAGGTTATGTTGGTATTTGATTGTGCATTCCAAGTTTTTGTACTCGTAAAATACGCCGCTTTGAGGAGACCAGTTCTTCAACTATAACTTTAATAACTGCCGCCGGCCGGCTTTAAGAAAGTGATTGTGTTCGCTGAAACAGCCAACTTTCAAAATTTTTTAAACTGCTTACTGGAACACCCTGTATATTAGTTTAGTTTTGCTGTTGAAAAAATTATTTTATTTTCTACAAGTCCTGCTTTTTTTGTCGGAAGTTGAAGTTGTTTTTTTGCGTGTTTATTAACTATTTCGCGTGGCAGAGAAATTACAAAAGAAAAGAGAAGAAATAGACAACATAGACGATGAGGGGTGTTCTGCAATGAAAAAAATCAAGGACCGTATCGAAGCTGTGTATATGGGCACGAAGAGATCATTGGCAAGTGGATTTTAGTCATGCCCTGAACGGGAGCTGTGTCGGCTCACAGCCTGCATAAACCTGCCTCGCTCACGACTACTAACAGTTTACGCCCCAGGAATGCGCAAAGATGCTTCACATGAGGTAAGTCAGGTATGTTTACGGGCCGCGTTCACCGTTACGAAGGGCGAGGGCAAGCCGGCCGTGCGCCAGCGAGAGTAACCTGCAGCCCCAGAAGTCTGACGTGGTGGAAGCAGGGGCTACGTCACTCGGCTACCGACCGGAAGGTCGCGGGTTCGAACCCGCCCGCGGAGGTTGCATTCCGCTGAAGGCGCGATGGTAGAGGCCCGTGTACTGTGCGGTGTCAGTGCTCGTTAAAAGAACACCAGGTGGTTGAAATTTCCGGAGCTCTCCATTACGGCGCTCCTCATAATCATAGAGTGGTTTGGGGAAGTAATTACAGGTGTTAATATTGATATTATGCAGTCACAGGAGCGGTTTATCTACACACTCTTTTGAGGTATTTCAGATTTAGGCTTCAATGAACTCGCTGCTCATGGCTGGCATCCGGGTCTTCTTCGCGGCGTGGGATGTGTTCACGGTTTGACAGGGGCGTCCGATACATAGAAGAAACAGCAGAATACACGGGGTAGTCGCCATCGAATATTCTAGCGCTACCGCTACCAGCGACGTAGGTTCCAGAAAAAACTGTAACGTTCACGAAGTGGGCGTATTCTTAACAAAACGATATACTACAGCCTCGAAGCTTCTCAAACATCGAAGGCGCAGTTTGCACTGAACGTAGTGTAACGTCCACCGAGCTGAACCTGCTTGCGTGCAACTTGGCACTACTTTAACGTTGTCATTTCCCCGGATGTAGAATATTGGGTGAGTTGGTTCATCGTACTCGAAGTGGCAAAGCGCATTACGGGAAAGAAGAAACGGCTCAGTGGACAGAGAACTCTGTCCTTTTGTGTCGGCTCCCTCGGCCTTTCCTTTTTTTTTCGTAATGCGCTATGACCATTTCAAGTGCGATAACATCGTCAGCAGGTAAAATTAGGCTCAACACCTGACAACTGAACTTCGCGCACCGTGATGCCAACCAAACGTTGAATTCCACGACAACTACGCAGCAAGGTGAGCAGCAGGCGCATCCTATAAGTGACGTGAAAACGACCGCAGCGCTAGCCTCTCCAGTGGAGGCCCTCGCGGCCAATACAAACGCGCCTGCAGCAGCCGGACGGGGTGGTCGTTCTGTTGTGACTCTTATCTCTACAACGAGTATTAGACAGCCGTGGTCGCGTTTTAGTAGCACGCAAGCTTGTCGCCGAGCAACGAGTGGGACGCCGACTTTATTGTGCGGCTCGCCGATCGCCTCGGAAGTGCTTCTGTGCTGTGTGGGGATTTCAACTCCCATCACACGGCGTGGGGGTGCGCGAGTGCAAACGCCGAGTGGCCGCGCCTTAATGGATGCCGCCCTGCACGCTGGCCTACACATCATCAACGATGGCAGCCACACATTCGTGCGCCCCGGTGCTGAGCGCAGTGCACTTGACCTCACCCTCGTGACGGACGACTGCCCCTACTCGTGGCGTCGCGCGCCGGACACTGGGGGCTCGGATCACTATCCGATTTTCTTGGAGCCCTTTTATACCGGCGCTCCGCGCGCCAGTGTGTACAGTGTTGTGAACTGGCCCCGTTTCCGCGAACTGTGTGCTGCAGTTCCAGTCGCGGGCAACTTTCTCCAACACATTGTGCAGTGCGCGAGTGCCGCCACGATGGTGTGTCGAGTGTTGACGGGCACGCCCATGCCTGACATTAAGCTCCTCAACCTTCGCGCAGCTCACCGACGGGCGCAGCGCAAAGCGGAACGTTCGGACAAGGCAGAGGACTGGACTGTTTACAACCGCATCGACGCGGTTTCTCGACGCCACGCACACAAGCAACAAGATCACGGCTGGTCTAGCCTCTGCCGCACGTTCGACGACCCCCGCTACCAGCAGCGTGCCTGGCGCGTGTTCTAAGCCCTCCTCCGCCCCCGTGTGCCCCAGCATCCGGAGCTCTTCATCGCGGGCACGCTTGGAATCGGCACCGCGCAACACGCCGAACTGCTGACTGACACTTTCGCGAGTTCGCCCGCTACCAGTGCAGCTGTTCCCGTGCCCGCGCTGCCGCCACATGCACGGCCCGAACTCTTTGCGCCCTTTCGCTTCTTCCCCACACCAGCCATCGTGGAAGTGATCGGCGAGCCGTGGAAGGCCGACTTCAGCATCCGGGAGCTTCGCGATGTGCTCGACTCTCGGGGGCGCCGCTCAGCACCAGGGGGTGGTGGCATCAAATATCAGATGCTCCGAAACTTGGATGCCAGCCAGCTTCGAAATCTGCGCGATGCCTACAACGCCATCTGGTGCACGGGGGCGCTACCATCCTCGTGGGGGGAAAGGAAGCCTTGGTGATTCCCATCCACAAGAAGGGGAACCGGAGTCCGAACCTTCATCGTACCGATCAGTTTCGCTCACTTCGGCCGTGGGGAAAATGTTCGAAGCTATGGCGCTCCGGCGCATTCAATAGATCGCTTCTGCTCTAGATTTCCTTGCGACTGAACAGTCCACCGGTTTCAGAGCACATCGAGTGACAGCGGACTCGATTTCGGACGTCCTGAGCCTTCTTGAGGAAGCCAAGCACCGCGGGGAGGCGGGATACCTCGTGCTTTTCGACGTCAAGAGTGCGTTTGACTCGCTCCCACACAACACCATCCTCGACGCCCTTCGTGAGATGAGTGTATGCGGGAACATGCTCCAATACGTCGAGGCCTTCCTCAGTGGCCTGTCTTTTCGTGTGCGTGTCCCCGGCGAACTCAGCGGTCCTCGGGTGGTGTCAGCGGTTGTGCCGCAGGGCAGTGTGCTGAGCCCTTTTCTCTTCAAAGCAGCTCTCGCACGCCTCATCGACCTCATCCCGCGAGACACTGCTTACGAGCTTACGAGGTGCGTGCTGCTGTTTACGCTGACGACATCGCGCTCTTCTCCAGTGGCCCCACTCTTCGTGGTCAACAACTCCGCGAGGGACTCCAAGTTGCCATCGATGCAGTGGACGGTTTCATCACAGGCATCGGACTCCAGCTCTCAGCCGCCAAGATGGAGGCCATGCACGTCCATTCGAAGCGCACGGGGCGCTTCGTCGGTCCGCAGCTCGTCCTTCGCGGCCACCGGCGGCCGTGGAAGCGCAAAGTGCGCTATCTTGGTCTTACAATCGACCACCGGCTTAGCTGGGGGCCCGCGCTGGCGTCCATTCGCCGCGACACACGTAGGATTGGCGGCATGGCCTCCTGCATCCTCGCCAGTGGCAGGGGCTGCTCCCCGCACATCGCGCTGCTTTTCTTCAACGTGGTAGCGTCGGCCAAAGTCCTCTATGCCGTCCCGCTCGTCGCGCCTACGACCCGCGCAATGGGACGCGCTGGACATCCTCCACCGTGGCGTCGTACGTCGCCTGTGTGGCCTGCCGTGCTCGTCGCCGATCGGCCCCACCCTGGCGGAGGCTCTCGAGGCGTCCCTCTCACTTCGGGTGAGAGGCAGTGCGTTGCGCCTGTCACAAAACGAGCGCTAAAACTGGGCGCGCCGCCAAATTCTTGCGGTAACGCGCGGAAGAGACGCCGGGAGGTCAAAAGAAAAAAAAAGACAAACATTCAAGGCTCCCCGGGGCGCGCCCTCTCCCCGCAGAAGCGTGGCTTCACGACGAACCTCCTCAACCCACAACGGCGGCCGAGCAAGCCCGCGATTTTTCTAGAACGAACGGGGCGGGGTCAGACCGAGTTGAATCCTCCTCCGGGGAGGGCAGTCGAACCGTCTCGTGCCTCTCCCCAGCCTTCGCTGCGCATCGCGCCGACGAAATGAGGAGGACGTTCTGGAAGGTGGCGCGGAAGGTATTTAATCGAGCGGCCGAGACGAGAACGCAGGAGGAGACGGAAGTGAGCGCCAGAGCGCGTAGGGATTCCGCCGTGTAGTCGGCGAAGGTTTTTGGTCCGTAGGGACGAAGCCGGAGATGAAGAGGATTCCCACCAGTGGGTGAAGGCTCGAGCTACAGGCAAGAGCGTGTGTTTACCGCTATTGAGCGAGGACGCGTGGCAACAGCTGCGTGTGTGAAGCCGACGTGTTCCGGCGAAGAAGTTGAAGTTTGAAGAGTGGCCAATTGAAGACGGGAGGTTTCCTAGAAGAGAAACTTCGAGGGCTGCGGAACGACAACAACGCTGGACTTTGAGTGAGTGATTCTCGAAAGAGTATCATCTAGACTTTGGTTCCAAGAACTTTGGACTGAATAGGTTTTCTATCTCTTTAGTCTTTAAGTGTCTTGGTTGTTCAATGCATGCGACTGTATTGTAGTGCGTATTGTTGTCCGTGTGCGTTGTTTCAAGTGTGGCTGATTGTATTGTGTAGTACTTTGATTGATTGGTTTGATTGGTGACATATTGTATGCAACTATTGTGGAGTGTGCATTTTTGTGTATTGTTTTCGATCTGCCATTAATGAGAATATAATTTGTTTGTTTATCAACTCTCGGCTCTGACTTGTTCTTTGGGCCACAGCCGGCGTCCGCTGGCGCGCCAAAAAGGACCACTTCTAAATTGTCCACGCTTTCGTGGTGCGGTTCGGGGGGCCGATACTTCGGCTCTTGGAATTAGCCCGGCCATCGCCTCCCTAATAAACGGGACATGTGTGACAATTAATCTGGCGTCCGCGACAGGACCTTTTGGTGCACAGTGTGTCCAAAGTAGTGAGAAAGATCCTCGAGTGTTGATAGTGCTATCGGAACGATTTTGTGTGTTGTTCAGTGTTCTCGTTAACGAGTGCAGGGGAGTGTTCCGATAGACTGATTTAGGCAGATACTTTTTGCACGCGGCAAGGTTTTATTCGCGAGTTGCGAGACACAATGGATCTCGAAAAGTCAGTGGCTCTTGGTGAGAAGATGGGTCTTTCTGGCGCCGAACTACGGAAGTGGGTAAGCCAGAAGGAGAAAGAGGCGGTGGAGAGAGAGAGGTTGGCAGCAGAGAGGGCCAAGGAAGAAAAAGCAGCTGAGTTGGAACGAGAGAGGTTGGCAGCTGAAAGGGCGAAAGAAGAAAGAGAGGCAAAGGAGCGACAGCTGAAAGAAGAAAGAGAGCAACAATTGAAGCTGGAGTTGGAGAGAGAGAAGTTGGCAGCCGAAAGGGCGAGAGAAGAAAGAGAAGCGAGGGAGCGACAGCTGAAGGAAGAAAGAGAGGCAAAGGAGCGACAGCTGAAAGAAGAAAGAGAGGAAAGGGAGCGGCAGCGGCAGCACGAGATGGAACTCGAGCGGCTCCGTTTGTAACAGCGAAGTGAAACTCCCGTCCAAGCTAGAGTTGAAAGCAGCGAACGGGAAGATCACGGCTTCCGCTTGAACCCATGCAAGCTGCTCGTAGCGTTTGATGAAAGGAAGGATGACCTAGACGCGTACCTCCACAGATTTGAGACGATTGCAAGGAGCCAGAATTGGCCGGAACAGCAATGGGCAACTGCTTTGAGTACCTGCTTGAGTGGTGAAGCGCTCAGTGTGTACGGTAGGCTGACGCCGACCGGTGCAGCCAACTATGCCAAGGTGAAAGCTGCTTTGCTGAAGCGATTTAGATTCACTGTGGAAGGATTCCGGGACAGATTTCGGACAGGAAAACCAGCTGATGGTGAGACGGCTACGCAGTATGCCGCCCGACTTTGCCATTATTTCGACAGATGGATTGAACTTTCAGGGACAGCACAGGAGTACGATGAGCTTAGAGAGCTCCTAATTAGAGAACAATTTCTTACTAGTTGCCACCCAAGTCTGTCACTGTACTTGAAAGAGAGGAAGGCTGACTCACTTGAAGACATGCTTGAATTGGCTGATCAATTCTTGGAAGCGCAAGGTGGCACTAATTTGGCCAAGGTCAAGAAGGATTGTCCCGATGATTCGAAGAAATTGGCTCCTGAAGAAAAGAAGCGTGCACCAGAGAACATTCCGCGATGTTTTCTGTGCAACCGAGTGGGTCATCGCGCGGAAAACTGTCGAACGATCTTCACGAGCCCTACGGCAGTAAAATGTTTTAAGTGTGGTCAGACTGGGCACAAAGCAGATGCTTGTCGGAACGGAGTGAGTCAAACTCACCAGGTATCCTGTGTTCAAGCGGCACCGAAATCTGATAATAATGCCGTCACCGACGGATTCGTAGAATTGAAAAATGGGGAGAAAATTCCTATTGTGGGTGCTGTAATGTCAAAACAGGCAACCGGTGTTACGAAAGGAATGCCAGCGCTGCCTGGAAAAGCTGCGGACAAAAAGATTACGGTGTTAAGAGATACCGGCAGTTCCACTGTTATCGTGCGGAGAAATTTGGTACGGGAAAGTGAGTTGACAGGCAGAACGAAACCGGTTTGCCTAATTGACCGTACGGTTGGGATGCTTCCCGAAGCAGAAATTGAGGTTGAAACCCCGTACTTCAGCGGGAAGGTTACTGCTTTATACATGACGACCCCCCTGTATGACCTTGTGATCGGAAACATCGACGGGGCGCGAGGGCCAAGTGATCCAGAATGTTTGGGAGAAGACCCGAAGATAGAGCCCTCGCCAACACAGCGGCCGCGAGATACAGTGGAGGAGCATACCGTGACGGATCTCACTAGAGCCCAAGGTGAAGCTGCGGCGCAAGAGACAGCGAAGGAGAAGACGATCGGGTCGAATAAGTTCACGGGCCGAGCAACTGGACTTACGTCGGCACGACCTCAACCGACCGACAGTGTAAAGGAGACGGAGTTGGCCAGCCGGGCAAAATGTAGAGGCATGATCAAGCGGGTAAATAAAGAGACAGGACCCGTCGAATGCAATGACGCGCTAACGGTGTCGGAAGAGACAACGATGGCTGAGACGACGCCTCAGATATCGTCGTTGGAGAAGGCTCACCGAAAAAGTACAAGGGAAAACAAAAAGAAATCGAGCGAGCACAACAAAAAGGGCGCAAGCGCCGCTCAAAGTACACAGGATAAGTGCTGAGGTCAAATCAGAATGTGTTTGGCAGTGCTGAGTGCCATATGTTGTGTTAATGTTGTGTTATCCTGTGTCACAAGTGTCGAAGTGTTGTGCTGCGATGTGATGTATAGTAACGGACCATTGTTGTAATGAGAGAACTTTGTACATTTGTATTATTGGGAATGTGTGGTGGAGTGTTGTACTCATGTGCTTGTGGTTGTGTTTCCACGTGTCGTGTAATTGAATTACGATGTACAATTGTATTAAGGGATCTAATGTGAATGTGACGTGTCATGAGCGACGGACTATGTTACAGTCTGTGAGAGTGTGTGGTGACTGTTCGCGCTCGTTTGTGTGGTTTTGAATATTATGAGATAATATTCTTAAAGTGGGGGGCAGTGTCACAGAACAAGCGCTAAAAATGGGCGCGCCGCCAAATTCTTGCGGTAACGCGCGGAAGAGACACCGGGAGGTCAAAAGAAAAAAAAGACAAACATTCAAGGCTCCCCGGGGCGCGCGGTCTCCCCGCAGAAGCGTGGCTTCACGACGAACCTCCTCACCCCACAACGGCGGCCGAGCAAGCCCGCGATTTTTCTAGAACGAACGGGGAGGGGTCAGACCGAGTTGAATCCTCTTCCAGGGAGGGCAGTCGAACCGTCTCGTGCCTCTCCCCAGCCTTCGCTGCGCATCGCGCCGACGAAATGAGGAGAACGTTCTGGAAGGTGGCGCGGAAGGTATTTAATCGAGCGGCCGAGACGAGAACGCAGGAGGAGACGGAAGTGAGCGCCAGAGCGCGTAGGGATTCCGCCGTGTAGTCGGCGAAGGTTTTTGGTCCGTAGGGACGAAGCCGGAGATGAAGAGGATTCCCACCAGTGGGTGAAGGCTCGAGCTACAGGCAAGAGCGTGTGTTTACCGCTATTGAGCGAGGACGCGTGGCAACAGCTGCGTGTGTGAAGCCGACGTGTTCCGGCGAAGAAGTTGAAGTTTGAAGAGTGGCCAATTGAAGACGGGAGGTTTCCTAGAAGAGAAACTTCGAGGGCTGCGGAACGACAACAACACTGGACTTTGAGTGAGTGATTCTCGGAAGAGTATCATCTAGACTTTGGTTCCAATAACTTTGGACTGAATAGGTTTTCTATCTCTTTAGTCTTTAAGTGTCTTGGTTGTTCAATGCATGCGACTGCATTGTAGTGCGTATTGTTGTCCGTGTCCGTTGTTTCAAGTGTGGCTGATTGTATTGTGTAGTACGTTGATTGATTGGTTTGATTGGTGACATATTGTATGCAACTATTGTGGAGTGTGCATTTTTGTGTATTGTTTTCGATCTGCCATTAATGAGAATATAATTTGTTTGTTTATCAACTCTCGGCTCTGACTTGTTCTTTGGGCCACAGCCGGCGTCCGCTGGCGCGCCAGAAAGGACCACTTCCTAAATTGTCCACGCTTTCGTGGTGCGGTTCGGGGGGCCGATACTTCGGCTCTTGGAATTAGCCCGGCGATCGCCTCCCTAATAAACGGGACATGTGTGACAGCGCCACATTCACCTCATGTACCTCACTTCCGAGGGACGACGCCTGGCTGGACGACTCCTTGATCGTCCCCACTCGGGCATGGGTCAGCGCGATTTGGTGTACGCTGCGCTCGTGCCCGACCCGCCTTACTGCGGCTTGCTCCCGGTCCCGCCGCACCAGGATACTGGCCTCGAGATCAAGACCACCATCCCCGGCATCAGATCGAAAAAGCACACGCCCCTGTCCGCCCTCCACCAGGAGACTGCCGCGATGATAGAGGAGCGGCTCGCCGGCCGAGTTATACTGTACACAGACTGCTCAGTCACTGCGGACGGTTCGGCGGCAACCGCTTGTTTCGCCCTATCCCTCGCCCTCTTTGAGAAGTGCCGGCTTCTCATAAGTGCCTACTCCACTACTGCTGAACTTGCCGCGATTGATCTCGCGGCAAATCAACTCGTTGACTTCCTTCACCAGTCGGCAGCAGTGGTGTGTGACTCTCGTGCCGCCCTTCTCACACTTGCCCGCGGAGAGCGTGGCGCCCCCGTTGCGCAACGGCTCGCGCGGAAGTTCGCAGTAATCGTGCGGAATGGTTATGATGCTTTGTTCCAGTGGGTGCCGTCTCATGTTGGACTACTCGGAAACGAGACAGTGGACGCGCTCGCCAAGGAGGCTCATCACCCCAGCACACCCATTTCATTGTTCGTCCGCGCGAGTGATGTTGCGCACCTTCGTATTGCGCGCCATGTGCACGCTTTACACCCGGACTCACATGTGGCTACAAGAAACCCCCCGCGACCGCTGCCGAGGACCGGCATCAGTAGGCGTGCCCGGGCCTTGCTGCTTCAGCTTCTCACTGACTGTTCCCGCACCGCTGCGAGGCGGTTTCGTTTCACCAACAGCGGGAGCCCTTCGTGTGCCGAATGCCCGGCAGAGAAGACCACCGAGCATATCCTGCTTCAGTAAACCCGGCTACACCGAACAACGCCGGCGGCTCTTCGACGCCTACGGTCGTCTGGGACTGCCACACGTGAGCCTCGGCCACCTCCGGTTTCCCCATGCCCACCGCTCGGAGCTCATGCGGGCCCTCTAGGCCCTACTTGAGTTTTTCGGCGACGCTGCTCTCATCGCGCGCCTCAAGCGCGGCCCGCATCCACGTGTCCGTGTTTGTTGAGTTTTTCGGCGACGCTGCTCTCATCGCGCGCCTCAAGCGCGGCCCGCATCCACGTGTCCGTGTTTGTTTACGTGTTGGGCCACGCCCAACTCCTCTGACTCTCGCCACGTGGTACTCCTGTTCTCTCCCCATGCCGGCTCGTCTGACTGCTCTCTCTTTCCCGGCAGCAGCGCGGGCCCCGTCCGACACAGTCGTCTGCGTCCTTTCCCTCCTATACTTTTCTCCTCAATCTTTACCTCCCACTACCCTTTCCCCGCGCGGAGCCGTGTCGGTGACATCGTATTGAAACACAAATAACAGCTCCGCGCTTTTCTCTTCACTTTCCTCATTCAAGAACTCTACCGCCGAGCTACCTAAGTGCTCTCCCGCAAGCATCCCCCCCGCCACCATGAAGGGGCTGAAGGGTGGCGAGGACCATGGTCACACGAGATCGTGTTCATCGTTTTGGCACTCACTATCGAACCACTGATTGGCGCCGTCAGCCGGTGATGAGTGGAGCGCACGGCTTCGAAAAGTGAGCCACAGGAAAAAAAAAATGAAGAACGCGTGCGAATGGTGAAGATTTAAACAGCGAGAGCACGAGAACGCGTGGCGAGACGTCAGTAAAACAAGAGAGAAGATCTTATCCAACGGTAAAGAAACACGAAGATGTGAAGGGCCAGTCAGTGGTTAACGCGACAACTTCGCCATCTCTAATGGGAAGCCGACGACTGGAATTCGGGGAGAGAGGAAGACCAAGCAGAGAAGAGCAAAGGAGTTCGAAGCGAACAAGACAAGAAGAAGGCCGTACCTGGGAGCTGAAGACAGGCAGTTGGGTGGTGGACCCGAGCCTTCTGGGCTTCACCCGGCTTGGGCCTCCGAACAGTGCCTACCAGGCATTGCGAGCAGCCACAACGTTCGAGACCAAAGCCTGCAGATTCCGGTGCAGTTGGAGCAACAGTGGTAGGGTAACGGGCCTGAGCCCTGCATCCAGCCGCCTCATCGGACGAATCTGGGCCACCATGGGCGTCACTGATTGAGCTCTGTTCCATCGTCGCCGCCAGCGAGCATCGGTACACGCCACCATTCAAGCAGCAACGCTTTCGTGAGATAGAACTTACTGTCTTACCTGCTCCGCCGAATCGCAGCGTTAGAACTGGATCGTGTAGCCATGACTTTCATCCGACACTTTGAAGATTTTAGACATTTTGTTTTCGGTTTAAAGCCAACCTTTAACCAAGTCCTCATTTTGTTGTTAAGTTTTCGATTTTTTAGTAAATGTTTGGGTGTTCTTTGTTAAACGAATGGCTTTGTGCTTAATATTAAAGCCCTCCGAGACACAGCCTAGGAGAAAGAAAACAGCAAGAAAAACCTGCATCACACAGCCTCGCATTGATGCGGGCGTCATGAGCGAGAGTTTACTGGCTTCTACGCGATCGTAGACACATAGTTAATTCATATAGTAATATATCAGAGCATACAGATTTTCTCTTGTCTCGCAAGGACCCGCGCTTTGCACCACTTGCGTTAAAAAAGGCTCGAGATTCTTGGAATTCTGGTGGCATTGAACACGAACGCAGAGCACGGTGCATCTATAGGAGTGATATTCTGTCGCGAAGAAAGAACAAAGCAAAGAAAAAATCACCAAGCGAATGAGTCGAAGTAGTGGGCCCTAATTCTAACGAGACGGTTTGCGCACGACCCCCGGACCACGGCGGTGGGGCGTTACGCATTCTTCCCGCGAACGCGAACAATCCGGAATAATTGCTTTCCCGCCGAGTTAGCCCCGTTATTACAGTTATCGCGCTCGCGTCAGAGTTCTTTTTTTCTGTCTCTCTTTTTTTCGCCTCTCATTGTCAGCCGCGTGGGGCACACGTTGAACACACGCGCGTCGTGAGGGGCGCTACGCAAAGGCCAGGGTCAGTGGCGGAGTCAAATGAGGATGCTTTAACCAGGCGATTACGTGCTGCCGTGAGCGCTTACTGAATGCCCAACGAGGCGCCGTGAGCAGGGTGCGCAATTCGAGACCTTCGGGCACCACCATCGCGAGGAACTCACCCCTGCAGAGTCAAGGGCCTCGCGTCTGCGCGAGCAGGAAGCACGCGGCCTTGCTCTCTTCCTCCTTCGGTGTCCTTTCTGGGCTCGTCGCCCTCTTGCTTTGAAGCCAGTTATCCCAAATCTTTTCTGCCACCCTTTTCCCTACCTGAGGTCTCCGTAATTGACTTTCCCGAAACGTTGATGAGAGAAGCGAGAAGAAACCGCTCCGTCATATAGCGCTTAATGGCGATGATAGTGCAACGTACGGAATGATAGCGGGACTCAAACGCTGTAGAAGGCTCGTTGTTGCCCACAGTGCAGCTTTGCTTCACTGGTAGTTCAAGCTGGAGAACCATGAACATCTCAGAGAGAGATTCAGCTGAAGTGAGGAAAAACGTCATATCCGTGGCGCTGGTTGGGAGCACGGTTCCGCAGCGTCTGTCGGGGAAGTTAAGGAAGGGAACGAAAAAAAAAACATGTCAAGTAGTCAAGAGCGAATATCGGCGTGCAGGACATAGCGCGTAGCCTCTACAGCCGGTAATTATCTCCAAGAAAGTTGAAGACTGTCTTGTAGATCGATGTGTGATTTCCGGTAGAGTGGAGCATGGTTCTTCTGTGCAACCACAAGTAGACACCAACAATGAACGGTGGTGACCACGGATGATTGACACGTTATTGGCGTCTCCCATATTATATTAAATTCGGCGAGATGCAGATAAAACAAGAGACGTACGGGCGCTTCACACAGGTCTCTAGCTTCAGTGTTCATCTCTCGTACGCCTTGAAAGAAAGTTATAGTCAATTAAGGACTAGCTCCGCTTACGCGATATCGATCGATTAAGAAGTCGTGCTGGCTGACGATGAACAGACCGTTTTTATGTGCAGCTTATATCAAGAGTGTACTGGCTGTAGCGAACGGGAGGTTCAAAAGAAAAAGAGTAACAACGTGAACAACTGCACAAGACAGAGATGGACGTTGAGCAGGCTTTCAAACAATAATTTTATTGCAAACTGAGTCAATCGTGTATGCGCAGCAACTTGAAAACGTATTAGGGTGAAGAGAACGGTTTGAAGTAGGAACACGTGACAGCATATCCCTGATCAAAAGGAGCATAACAAATAGAAGACCAGCCTTCCTAATGGTCCTTCATACACGTGAAAAGTACGAAAGTTAGGAGGAGATTTCAGGTTATATAGCACGCATCTGCAGTATACGCTCGCAAGCAATACAGCTAGCACTCGCTATAGCTTTTCAACCAAGCCGAAGCAGCAAAACAAAAAAAAATCGAGCTTAACTCTGAGTTATCGCTTCAACACATCAAATGTGGCTCCATCGAGATGAGCTGTAACTCCAGCAATTGAAGCCTAACGAACACATGCGTTAGTTATAAGCACTGAATACTAGTACAGTGTTCGTATATTCAACTAAATATATCTTACTATCTCGATCGCACAGAAGCTACGCGTATATTTTCACTTCATATTCGACATTTTCTCGTCACCTATGCAATAAATAAATATGTTCACGAATCTGAGTAGGCGACCGAAGCCTGATCCGTAGGCACTTCACTAGTTCTGCAATAAATGAACTATGAATGCAGCCGCAATGGCTTCATTAGGTATATTCTCTAGGCAAGCCATTTCGTACGGTACATCAATATACTGTTAACGATGGTGCGAGAAAAAAAAAAGATAGCGCAGACCGAATAAAACTAAACAGAGCACACATTACGAAATGTGCTATCTTTTTTTTTCGCGTACCACTGTTAAGATGGCTTACGAACTCGCACAGCAGTCTGATCTTCCTAAGTCTCTTTGTCGTGTCAATCAACAAGTCGAAGTAATACCTAGTAAAAAGGGCCCTTCGGTTGGTCAGTCCCTCATCTCCTATACAGATTAACTGCCACTCAATGGAAGCTTCACTGAAGGATTAACTACTGCCTCATACAGTATAACGGTGAGTGTTCTCTCTACTCAACAGGCTGCCGACATCTTGATTGACTGAATGGTAGAAACAAGCGATTTGCTTTCACTGCAGTGGCTGGAGTTGATCAACCAGAGTATAAATGTTGGGTGAGATACATGTGTACAGCGAAGGGGTAATCCTCGTGGTAACTGACTGGCAAGGGCAATATAACACACACACACACACACACACACACACACACACACACACACACACACACACACACACACACACACACACACACACACACACACACATGTTGGGTGAGATACATGTGTACAGCGAAGGGGTAATCCTCGTGTTAACTGACTTGCAAGGGCAATATAACACACACACACACACACACACACACACACACACACACACACACACACACACACACACACACACACACACACACACACACACACACACACACACACGCTAACATATTAATGCATTTGTAGGGCGCAGCGTAGCAGGCGCGTAAGACCAACGTTCCTTAACAGTACTAGCGGCACATATGCACACAAACACCGCGACGCAACACGGCTTCGCGCATATCAAGACAAATTCACTCCGACGTTCTTGCTGCCAAATGTTCCTGATAAGGAAGTGAATTGCTTAGCTGAAAATTTCCTGGCTCTCTCGTACATTAGTTTACATTTAGGCTTGATCATTCCACCAAGATTAGATTGATTAGATGTTGTTCTAGCCACAATCATATGCATGTTTGCAGAACACAATCGAGCAAACTACACATCACATTGTGCACGTACTCGTCCATATGCAAAAGTCATTGCTTGCTGTCAATGGGCGAGATTAGTTTTGATATTTGCTTCGCTTATGAGGCCGCGGTGTGACCACGACACAACAGGCTGGTGCACCTCTTGCGGCACGCCACGTGGCGCCATCTCTTCAAAAAAGCGAGAAGTCAAGCTTAAAATCTAGAAATGTTTGCGCTCAGACGAGGAAAAATATGATGCAATATCAGCCTAAGTAACGTCAATATTAATAATGTTCATTAAAAATTCATTTTCTAGATAAAGACAATCATGGTGCACATGTGAACAAGCACATATACAAATTTAGAAGCAAAACAGTTTGTTGTTTCTTTTGAGTGTAGGCTAGACCACGTTATGCGGTCCGTACGAAAAGGCTTCAGGCAGAAGCTGTTCTTCGTCGTTCTTCCGACGTGCAGTAGTGGAAGCTGGCGTGGTGCGCTTTAAAGCACCCGTTGGGTGCAAGCAATGTTCTACGGGACGGCTTAAAGCTCTCCCATAGTAGAGTACCCTGTGCTCTAAATCGTTACCCCCTTTCCTAACCCCCCCCCCCCCCCCGTTTGAAAACGACGGGATGGCACCAGGCTCTCCCATAGCAGAGTACCCCGTACTCTGAAGTGTCAAACATTTGTTATCAACACTAAAGCCAGTGAACCTAAAGCTGCGGTGGCTGCATTTCCGATGAAGGCGGAAATGTAGGCTCGTGTGCCCAGATTTGGGTTCACGTTAAAGGACGCCAGGTGGTTGAAATTTCCGGAGCACTACGCCGTCTCTCATAATCATATGGTGGTTTTAGGACGTTAAATGCTACATATCAATCATTCAGTTTACTTAAACCAGTGATGACTGATTGAAATTGTCACCGACTACACCTTTATTTTTCGTGTGATATTTAAACGAGATCTTGTTCGGTGCTTTCAAGGTTATAGACCTCAAACAGATAATCGGCACACGCATCTGCCTGAGGTGGCGTAACATTAGAGTTTTCCTACCGTTTAGAATGACCGGACATTTGTGCCTTCGTACTCCACACACACGTATACGTAACACCTCTTCGCTGCCTTACATTCGCACACACACACACACACATATATATATATATATATATATATATATATATATATATATATATATATATATATATATATATATATATATATATATATATTACGTAGTCAGAATGGGCCGGACGGCTACCAAACAACATCGTAACTTATCATGCGTTCTCCTGGTTACCTTTGCGATCTGCAGCTTATTCTTTTCTGCAGCGCGTTTACGTTCGTCATTCCACATAAAACTAAATTAGGTACCTTCGCTCACAATGGGTGCGCTCAGAATGCGTTCTTTAAACGGGCGTGTAAATGTGGACTTGCCGTGACAAAACAGCTACAAGAAAATACACAAGATCCCCGATCCAGAGCTACCAAGCGTATCATCTTTGTCGTGAGTCGCCACAGTATAGTGTTCGAATGACGCAATAATAGGGAGTTTTAAAGTACCGTTTGCAAGCGCTGCGGGTGTTGTGGGCGTAGAGGGCGCCATATGAGTTTTAGAATAGCGTTTGCCCTGATGCAGCGCGATGCACGATCACAGTGACCCCGTAGCCTCGAAACCAGCGCTTGCGGACCACATGCGGGCCGTGATCGCCGCACGCAATTTCAGATTTTCTGCGTGCGGTCCGCGAAAGTGAACGCCGACTCGCGTGACGACGCATGCGCAATGGCAGCGACCACACCGCAAGTGCTCGCGGTGTGCTATTTTAAAACTGCTTAATAAATCTTGTCCATATAACCCAACGTTGGCTAATAGCGGCCGAAATATCACGCGTGTAGTACACGCCCGCCGGCGCCTTTTACCGCGCAGAAATCTAAATTGCATGAATGCATTGAAAAGGCTGTACCGTTTAAATCGGGCGGCGGATAATGCCACCTAGCCCTAATGCCTAGTGAACCAAAAACAGCCCCGCCATGGTGGTCTAGTGGGTACTCAGCTGCAGACCCGCCCGTCGCGGGATCAAATCCCGGCGGTGGCGGCTGCATTTCCGATGGAGGCGGAAATGTTGTGGGCCCGTGTGCTCAGATTGCGTTGCACGTTAAAGAACCCCAGGTGGTAAAAATTTCTGGAGCCCTCCACTACGGCGTCTCTCATAATCAAATGGTGGTTTTGGGACGTTAAACCCCACAAATCAATCAATAATTCAATCAACCAAAAACTAGATTTATCTTCTTTTTCTTTAAATAGTGAAGCTGAGGACTGGTACTTTGCAGTGAAGGGTTTAATTTTCACTCGTGCCTTGACTTTAGTCACTCATCGGATAACCTCCTTCTAGTTGATTCTACCCGCTTAAATTCTGTTTTGCCCTCCCTGTACCTCAACCCCAGTGCTTTGAAAAACTCTGCGTCATCCTCCTGAACTATAGAGTGAAACCCTTTACAGAACATTATCAAGTGTTCGGCAGTTTCCTCGTCCTCTCCACATGCACTGCATACCGTGTCTACCCCTTCGTATTTGGCCCGATATGTCTTCGTTCGCAATACCTTCGTCCTGGCCTCAAACAGTAGAGCACTACCTCGAGTATTATCATAGACCTTTTCCTTGGCAATTTCCTGCTTAAAAGTTCGATAGACCTCTAGTGCGGACTTCTTAATCATGCCAATTCTCCACATATCGGTCTTTATTTCCTTTACCTTCTTCTTAACTGATCGCTGTTTTCGGTTTGGCCCCCAGCTGTTTTTAAGTATTTACGCGTCAATTTTCTGGTTCTCTTCCTCAATTTTGTATCAACATTCCTTAAGTACACGTAGCTCAAAACCTTCCTAGCCCAACGCTCCTCCCCCATTTCTCTCGATCGTTTCTCAAATTTTATCTTGCTGCTAGCTTCCCTGCCTTCAAATGATGTCCATCCAATAACACCTTGTACTCCCTGATTTGGCTTATTCCTGTGAGCTCCTAAAGCAAGCCCACCTATTCCAGGTTGTTTAATTTCTAAGCTTGCTCGAACGTCTCATCTCATGCACAAGACCGCATTGCCGAACGTCAGTCCAGGAACGATGACCCCTTTCCAAATTCTTCTCACAACATCATACTTATTCTAATTCGACAGTGACCTATTTTTCATCACTGCTGTATTGCTGTTACCATTAGTCGTCACGTATGTTGCGTGTTCCCTAAGGTACTCGGTCCCGTTGCTTATCCATACGCCCAGATATTTGTACTTATCTGTTATCTCGAGCGTGACCTCCTATATCCTAAGCTCACTACCTTCATTATCATTAAAAATCATGACTGCTGATTTTTCAGGTTCGGTATCGCAGCGCCGCGGCACGGGAGGTCACTGCAAAAGACCCTCACTCCTGCCTCGTATTCGCGCGGCGCTTTGCACACTCTCCCTATTTTAGGTCCCTCTAGTTTCGACCTTCACCGGCACTCCGACACCAACCAGTGTTGTGGACATGCATCCCACCGATGGAAGGAGACATAACGCGGACAGAAAAATTCTGTTTTAAAAATTTCTACCTACTTTCCAGAGAAACCGCTGCAACGGTAGACACTTCACCTGGTACGCTTTTTATTGCGGCACAAAACAGAAGAGCAATTAATGATTGTATACAGTCCATTTAACCCGAATTCGTTTTAAATTTTCGGAACCTAATAATATAGTGCAAGAAAAACTACTAACAACACCCGCACTGTTTTCTTTGGCTTCATTGACGGTAGGCTTCATTACAGCTGTGGGTAACCAAGAAACGAACCCTTGGGTCCGGAAATTCATCTTATTTCGTTCATTTCCTGACTTTTAGGGTGACCTGAAAAAAAAAAAAACCGTAAATCTCTGCGATCAAAATAGCAGTAGGCGTCACGACGTTGTTTTTATCCAAATAAAATAGCAAAAAGACATTACTTCGCAAACGGTATGACAATCTCAATGCGAACTTTGAAGCGTATATATATAAAAAAATCTGTTATCACTGAACCACGAATAACGCCCGATTTATTCTACGCAGAAAAGCCGGGCGTTTGTACTCATATTATCTGCTTCCTTCGAGCCTCGCTCCGAAGTAATTTGAGCACTATTGCAAGGCAAACGTCTTTCGCCTTTATTTGTTTCAACAGATGCACACACATAAAGATATAGCATCGAGTACTCTTGTGCCTCGTTGGGGGTGAATATACTCCGATATTTTGAAATATGCGTGTAACAATGCACCACGTCAATTTACGCTGGCAACATTGAATTTTTCTGAAATAGTAAAAACAATAAAATGAGATGGAGAAAACAACTGCCACAGTGGAAAAAAAAAGGCAAAAGCAGCGTCTCTTTATCGGCAGTGTTTGCGCACCCTCACAGTGAATTGCTACAACCTGCGTTTCAATCTTATTTTTCTTTTTCACGTTCTTTCGAGATATCGCTGTAGTATGGAGCGCAGAGAAGGTGCAGACATGAAGCGGCTGCGTCGAAACGCTGCAGTATCGGGACAAAAGGTGCATGCCCCGAAGCAGAGACGAGGCTTGCGCAGTGCGAAAAGAGCTAGACGAGTGTTTTTTTTTTTTGTGCACAGAAATAGCTCGCTCGCAGTGCATGCCTCAAAGAACACGCGAGAACAAGCACGATCCTAAAGTGGTTTGGCCCGATCGCTCAGCAGAAAGTGGTCGAAGCTTTTCGTACGTATACTGGAGCAGTTTAGACTGCACCTTGCACGTGCGTTATATAATTTATTTCCTGCACATGGAACAAACTCTTTATACTGAGAAATGTTCAGTGATTACCGTATTTACTCGAATGTAACGCGACTTTCTTTCCAAGATTTTTGCGACCTATGTAAAGTCGACCCTCGCATTACAAATGCCGAGATTGACCAGACGCAGAGGGAAGTCACCCCTCGCTTCCCAGTTGTGGACGTTTTTCATTCGAGTAGTACAGTACCAGTGCAGCGTAAGAGGTGTGAAAAGAGACTGTAGAAAGGCGGGCACTGTTGACGGAGGCTGGACGGTGTTTTGTTGTGGCAAGCATTATTGATATTGAGTTTCTCAATATTTTACATGAGTGTCGGGTAAGCTCTGGGAAACTTGTAACATTCTGACGTATAAATTTTATTAGATGGTTTTACGTGCCAATACAAGGATTCTTCACTGTATCTCACGGGGCAGGGGGGGGGGGAGGGGATGATAGATCACTTTTGGCCTCCTGGTGTTCTTGCTCATTTGCCAAAGTACACCTGTCAGCCACGCTGGGGAAGTAGTTATGGTGCTCGGCTGCTGACACAAAGGTTGCGGGTTCTGTCCACGCCGCCATGGTCACACTTCCACAAAGCCAAAACGCTCGATGCCCCAGCGCTGTGCGATGTCAGTGAAGCTTAAAGAACACCAGGTGGTCAAAATTCTCAGAATGCTCCACTGCGACGTCTCGCATATTCTTATAGTGGTTTTGAGTAATGAACCCCGAAATATTATTACCTAACCAAACCTGCTTGGGTGTTCTCTTACAATTCGCTACTTTGAAATGCGGTTGTAATATTTGCGTGCGTACACGTACCACAGTCTCACCAGCCTCTGCCATGAATGTTGGCCTAGAAAATATCTCTGGATGGCTACCGGGGCTCACGAGTCTCACTACGTGTACAGAGCGAATTTGCATTTGCAGCTCCCTTCTGGGACGCCACTCGTGCTAATTTAATAGACACGTTATTCTGCTGCTTGTCAGTATCTATGTAAACCCTTCCAGTACTGCCATGTCGCCAAAGATGACTGCCATTCGTTATGTTCGACAGCTACCGCCGGGCTTATACGGCAGACCGATAGCCCATCTCGCAAGTAAATGTTTTACGAATATGACGCGACATTCGCACATTTTAACGAGCTTATTTAGTGCTTCAAAGCGTAAAACGACGTTTTGTGACAAAGCAACTATAACGCTAATGCATTTCTGTATAAACGTCGCCTATTAATATCTCGGTACTGGTGCAAGAATTCGTTGTGATTAGATTCCCGTTGTAAACTCCATAGGTAAGCTTTGAAAACTTCAATATAGGTCACAACCTTATTAGAAAAAACCTAATAGGTTATGTTGGTATTTGATTGTGCATTCCAAGTTTTTGTACTCGTAAAATACGCCGCTTTGAGGAGACCAGTTCTTCAACTATAACTTTAATAACTGCCGCCGGCCGGCTTTAAGAAAGTGATTGTGTTCGCTGAAACAGCCAACTTTCAAAATTTTTTAAACTGCTTACTGGAACACCCTGTATATTAGTTTAGTTTTGCTGTTGAAAAAATTATTTTATTGTCTACAAGTCCTGCTTTTTTTGTCGGAAGTTGAAGATGGAGAGGAAACTTTATTAGAACTTGGCCGGCAGCTTGGTCTTGGTGGCCTCAGATGGCGGCGCTGAGTCCCTGAACTCGGGCGGCATCTTCGGCCTGCCGGACAGCCCAGAGCTGGTCGTTGAGCTCCGAGCTTCTGAGCGCCGCCTCCCAGCGGCGGCGTCGCCGACGGAGAAGGTCCCCCGCGGCTCCCGCAGACGGGACGGCGGCGGGAACGAGTGAGCTCGAGGCTTCCTGTTGCCTGGTATTGGCAGCCGCCATAGGCGCATCGCGAACGGCGGCCGTTTCTCGACCATTGTTACCGGCGCATTCCCAGAGCATGCGGCGCAGCGTTGCTCCGTGCCCGCATGCTTTACATAGATCGGTAATGTGTAAGTGCGGGTAGCAGTGGCGTAAGACGACCGGGCTGGGGTAAGAGTGGGTTTGTAGTAAGCGACAGCTTACGGCATCGTGTCTGTTTAATTTGTCATGCGGTGGCGGGAACTTTCGCCTTTCCAGTCTGTAGTGTTGCGTAATATCTCGGAACGTGATGAGACGATCACCCCACGACCATTGTGGTCTGTGTTGTCGCTGCGTGTCTGTCGAAGTGTCTCGATCCGGCAGATCAGAAGCCCCGTTCTCGGGAGCGGAGGCGGCGGCCACGGAATGTGCCGCGGCTCGGCGAGTGAGACCTCGAGCCGCGGCGTGGGCCGCCTCGTTGCCCGGAAGCGGGACATCGGTGTGTGCCGGGGTCCAAAGGAGGAAGACTGTTAAATTTTGTTGTGGCGATCGCGACGCTGAGTCACCATCACCGCACATCTTAAGGATGCGGGCCGCTTCCCGCGAGACGCGGCCGCGCGCGAAGTCGCGGATTGCTGCCTGCGAGTCGCTGATTACGATCGTAGCGTTCGGCACCGTGGCGATTGCTAGGGCTATCGCGGCTTCTTCGGCCGCCTCCGTATGTCCCGTGGTCACCGTGGCGCTCGCGAGGCATTTGCCCGCACGGTCAACGACCGCAGCGGCGTGTGCGTGTCTCCCGTCCCCATATCTCGCGGCATCTACGTACACAACTTCGTCGCTAGTGCCGTACTTCTTTTGAAGGTCACTAGCTCGCTGGTTACGGCGCCCGACGTGGTGCGTGGGGTGCATACTCTTAGGAAGCGGCGGAACAATTAGGCGGTCGCGAACCGAGGCAGGAACATCCGCTTTTTCTCCCTGCTGAGTGTGGTACCGAAAGTTGAAGTTGTTGTTTTTTGCGTGTTTATTAACTATTTCGCGTGGCAGAGAAATTACAAAAGAAAAGAGAAGAAATAGACAACATAGACGATGAGGGGTGTTCTGCAATGAAAAAAATCAAGGACCGTATCGAAGCTGTGTATATGGGCACGAAGAGATCATTGGCAAGTGGATTTTAGTCATGCCCTGAACGGTAGCTGTGTTGGCTCACAGCCTGCATAAACCTGCCTCGCTCACGACTACCAACAGTTTACGCCCCAGGAATGTGCAAAGATGCTTCACATGAGGTAAGTCAGGTATGTTTTACGGGCCGCCGTTCACCGTTACGAAGGGCGAGGGCAAGCCGGCCGTGCGCCAGCGAGAGTAACCTTCAGCCCCAGAAGTCTGACGTGGTGGAAGCAGGGGCTACGTCACTCAGCTGCCGACCGGAAGGTCGCGGGTTCGAACCCGCCCGCGGAGGTTGCATTCCGCTGAAGGCGCGATGGTAGAGGCCCGTGTACTGTGCGGTGTCAGTGCTCGTTAAAAGAACACCAGGTGGTTGAAATTTCCGGAGCTCTCCATTACGGCGCTCCTCATAATCATAGAGTGGTTTGGGGGAAGTAATTACAGGTGTTAATATTAATATTATGCAGTCACAGGAGCGGTTTATCTACACACTCTTTTGAGGTATTTCAGATTTAGGCTTCAATGAACTCGCTGCTCATGGCTGGCATCCGGGTCTTCTTCGCGGCGTAGGATGTGTTCACGGTTTGACAGGGGCGTCCGATACATAGAAGAAACAGCAGAATACACGGGGTAGTCGCCATCGAATATTCTAGCGCTACCGCTACCGGCGACGTAGGTTCCAGACAAAACTGTAACGTTCATGAAGTGGGCGTATTCTTAACAAAACGATATACTACAGCCTCGAAGCTTCTCAAACATCGAAGGCGCAGTTTGCACTGAACGTATTGTAACGTCCACCGAGCTGAACCTGCTTGCGTGCAACTTGGCACTACTTTAACGTTGTCATTTCCCCGGATGTAGAATATTGGGTGAGTTGGTTCATCGTACTCGAAGTGGCAAAGCGCATTACGAAAAATAAGAAACGGCTCAGTGGACAGAGAACTCTGTCCTTTTGTGTCGGCTCCCTCGGCCTTTCCTTTTTTTTTCGTAATGCGCTATGACCATTTCAAGGGCGATAACATCGTCAGCAAGTAAAATTAGGCTCAACACCTGACAATTGAACTTCGCGCACCGTGATGCCAACCAAACGTTGAATTCCACGACAACTACGCAGCAAGGCCAGCAGCAGGCGCATCCTATAAGTGACGTGAAAACGACCGCAGCGCTAGCCTCTCCAGTGGAGGCCCCCGCGGCCAATACAAACGCGCCTGCAGCAGCCGGACGGGGTGGTCGTTCTGTTGTGACTCTTATCTCTACAACGAGTATTAGACAGCCGTGGTCGCGTTTTAGTAGCACGCAAGCTTGTCGCTGAGCAACGAGTGGGACACCGACTTTATTGTTCGGCTCGCCGATCGCCTCGGAAGTGCTTCTGTGCTGTGTGGGGATTTCAACTCCCATCACACGGCGTGGGGGTGCGCGAGTGCAAACGCCAGTGGCCGCGCCTTAATGGATGCCGCCCTGCACGCTGGCCTACACATCATCAACGATGGCAGCCACACATTCGTGCGCTTCGGTGCTGAGCGCAGTGCACTTGACCTCACCCTCGTGACGGACGACTGCCCCTACTCGTGGCGTCGCGCGCCGGACACTGGGGGCTCGGATCACTATCCGATCCTCTTGGACCCCTTTTATACCGGCGCTCCGCGCACCAGTGTGTACAGTGTTGTGAACTGGCCCCGTTTCCGCGAACTGTGTGCTGCAGTTCCAGTCGCGGGCGACTTTCTCCAACACATTGTGCAGTGCCCGAGTGCCGCCACGTCGGTGTGTCGAGTGTTGACGGGCACGCCCATGCCTGACATTAAGCTCCTCAACCTTCGCGCAGCTCACCGACGGGCGCAGCGCAAAGCGGAACGTTCGGACAAGGCAGAGCACTGGACTGTTTACAACCGCATCGACGCGGTTTCTCGACGCAACGCCCACAAGCAACAAGATCACGGCTGGTCTAGCCTCTGCCGCACGTTCGACGACCCCCGCTACCAGCAGCGTGCCTGGCGCGTG
Organism: Rhipicephalus annulatus; assembly: GCA_013436015.1. Classification (NCBI taxonomy): domain Eukaryota; kingdom Metazoa; phylum Arthropoda; class Arachnida; order Ixodida; family Ixodidae; genus Rhipicephalus; species Rhipicephalus annulatus. The sequence continues at coordinate 84,362 of WOVY01010958.1, forward strand.
TTCCAAGCCCTCCTCCGCCCCCGTGTGCCCCAGCATCCGGAGCTCTCCATCGCGGTCACGCTTGGAATCGGCACCGCGCAACTCGCCGAACTGCTGACTGACACTTTCGCGAGTGCGCCCACTACCAGTGCAGCTGTTCCCGTGCCCGCGCTGCCGCCACATGCACGGCCCGAACTCTTTGCGCCCTTTCGCTTCTTCCCCACACCAGCCATCGTGGAAGTGATCGGCGAGCCGTGGAAGGCCGACTTCAGCATCCGGGAGCTTCGCGATGTGCTCGACTCTCGGGGGCGCCGCTCAGCACCAGGGGGTAGTGGCATCAAATATCAGATGCTCCGAAACTTGGATGCCAGCCAGCTTCGAAATCTGCGCGATGCCTACAACGCCATCTGGTGCACGGGGGCGCTACCATCCTCGTGGGGGGAAAGGAAGCCTTGGTGATTCCCATCCACAAGAAGGGGAACCGGAGTCCGAACCTTCATCGTACCGATCAGTTTCGCTCACATCGGCCGCGGGGAAAACGTTCGAAGCTATGGCGCTCCGGCGCCTTCAATGGATCGCTTCTGCTCTAGATTTCCTCGCGACTGAACAGTCCGCCGGTTTCAGAGCACATCGAGTGACAACGGACTCGATTTCGGACGTCGTGTGCCTTCTTGAGGAAGCCAAGCACCGCGGGGAGGCGGGATACCTCGTGCTTTTCGACGTCAAGAGTGCGTTTCACTCGCTCCCACACAACACCAACCTCGACGCCCTTCGTGAGATGCGTGTGTGCGGGAACATGCTCCAATACGCCGAGGCCTTCCTCAGGGGCCTGTCTTTTCCTGTGCGCGTCCCCCGCGAACGCAGCGGTCATCGGGTGGTGTCAGTGGTTGTGCCGCAGGGCAGTGTGCTGAGCCCTTTTCTCTTCAAAGCAGCTCTCGCACGCCTCATCGACCACATCCCGCGAAACACTGCTTACGAGGTGCGTGCTGCTGTTTACGCTGATGACATCACCCTCTTCTCCAGTGGCCCCACCCTTCGTGGTCAACAACTCCGCGAGGGACTCTAGGCTGCCATCGATGCAGTGGACGGTTTCATCACAGGCATCGGACTCCAGCTCTCAGCCGCCAAGATGGAGGCCATGCACGTCCATCCGAAGCGCACGGGGCGCTTCTTCGGTCCGCAGCTCGTCCTTCGCGGCCACCGGCTGCCGTGGAAGCGCAAAGTGCGCAATCTTGGTCTCACAATCGACCACCGGCGTAGCTGGAGGCCCGCGCTGGCGTCCATTCGCCGCGACACACGTAGGATTGGCGGCATGGCCTCCTGCATCCTCGCCAGTGGCAGGGGCTGCTCCCAGCACATCGCGCTGCTTTTCTTCAACGTGGTAGCGTCGGCCAGGGTCCTCTATGCCGTCCCGCTCGTCGCGCTACGACCCGCGCAATGGGACGCGCTGGACATCCTCCACCGTGACGTCATACGCCGCCTGTATGGCCTGCCGTGCTCGTCGCCGATCGGCTCCACCCTGGCGGAGGCTCTCGAGACGTCCCTCTCACTTCGGGTGAGAGGCAGTGCGTTGTGCCACATTCACCGCATGTACCTCACGTCCGAGGGACGACGCCTGGCTGGACGACTCCTTGATCGTCCCCACTCGGGCATGGGTCAGCGCGCTTGAGTACGCTGCGCTTGTGCCCGACCCGCCTTACTGCGGCTTGCTCCCGATCCCGCCGCACCAGGATCCCGGCCTCCAGATCAAGACCACCATCCCCGGCATCAGATCGAAAAAGCACACGCCCCTGTCAGCTCTCCACCAGGAGACTGCCGCGATGATGCTCGCCGGCCGAGTTCTACTGTACACTGACTGCTCAGTCACTGCGGACGGTTCGGCGGCAGCCGCTTGTTTCGCCCTAACCCTCGGCCTCTTTGCGAAGTGCCGGCTTCTCATAAGTGCCTACTCCACTACTGCTGAACTTGCCGCGATTGGTCTCGCGGCAAATCAACTCGTTGACTTCCTTCACCAGTCGGCAGCAGTGGTGTGTGACTCTCGTGCCGCCCTTCTCACACTTGCCCGCGGAGAGCGTGGCGCCCCCGTTGCGCAACGGCTCGCGCGGAAGTTCGCAGTAATTGTGCGGAATGGTTATGATGTTGTGTTTCAGTGCGTGCCGTCTCATGTTGGACTACTCGAAAACGAGACAGCGGACGCGCTCGCCAAGGAGGCAAACCACCCCAGCACACCCATTTCATTGTTCGTCCGCGCGAGCGATGTTGCGCACCTTCGTTTTGCGCGCCATGTGCACGCTTTACACCCGGACTCACATGTGGCTACAAGAAACCCCCCGCGACCGCTGCGGAGGACCGGCATCAGCAGGCGTGCCAGGGCCTTGCTGCTTCGGCTTCTCACCGACTGTTCCCGCACCGCTGCGAGGCGGTTTCGCTTCACCAACAGCGGGAGTCCTTCGTGTGCCGAATGCCCGGCAGAGGAGACCACCGAGCACATCCTGTTTCAGTACCCCGGCTACACAGTACAACTCTGGCGGCTCTTCGACGCCTACGGTCGTCTGGGACTCCCACACGTGAGCCTCGACCACCTCCGGTTTCCCCAGGCCCACCGCTTAGGGCTCATGCGGGCCTTGGAGGGCCTACTTGAGTTTTTCGGCGATGCCGATCTGATCGCGCGCCTCTAGCGCGGCCCGCATCCACGTGTACGTAATTGTTTACGTGCCGGGCCACGCCCACCTCCTCTGACTTTCGCCACTTAGTGCTCCTGTTCTCTCCCCATTCCGGCTCGCCTGACTGCTCTCCCTTTCCCGGCGGCAGCGCGAGCCCCGTCCGACACAGTCGTCTGCGTCCTTTCCCTCCTATACTTTTCTCCTCAATCTTTACCTCCCACTATCCCCGCGCGGAGCCGTGTCGGTGACTTCGTATTGAAACACAATAACAGCTCGGCGCTTTTCTCTCCACTTTCCTCATTCAAGAACCTCTACCGCCGAGCTACCTAAGTGCTCTCCCGCAAGCATCCCCCCGCCACCATGAAGGGGTTGAAGGGTGGCGAGGACCATGGTCACACGAGATCGTGTTCATCGTTTTGGCTCTCACTATCGAACCACTGATTGGCGCCGTGAGCCGGTGATGAGTGGAGCGCACGGCTTCGAAAAGTGAGCCACAGGAAAATAATGAAGAACGCGTGCGAATGGTGGTCGTGGCAGAAGACGACGATGGTGAAGATTTAAACAGCGAGAGCACGAGAACGCGTGGCGAGACGTCAGTAAAACAAAAAAGAAGACCTTATCCAACGGTAAAGAAACACGAAGATGTGAAGGGCCAGTCAGTGGTTAACGCGACAACTTCGCCATCTCTAATGGGAAGCCGACGAGTGGAATTTGGGGAGAGAGGAAGACCAAGCAGAGAAGAGCAAAGGAGTTCGAGGCCAACAAGACAAGAAGAAGGCCGTACCTGGGAGCTGAAGACAGGCAGTCGGGTGGTGGACCCGAGCCTTCTGGACTTCACCCGGCTTGGGCCTCCGAACAGTGCCTTCCAGGGACTGCGAGCAGCCACAACGTTCGAGACCAAAGCCTGCAGATTCCGGTGCAGTTGGAGCAATGGTGGTAGGGTAACGGGCCTGAGCCTTGCATCCAGCCGCCTCATCGGACGAATCTGGGCCACCATGGGCGTCACTGACCGAGCTCTGTTCCATCGTCGCCGCCAGCGAGCATCGGTACACGCCACCATTCAAGCAGCAATGCTTTCGTGAGATATAACTTACTGTCTTCCCTGCTCTGCCGAATAGCAGCGTCAGAACTGGATCGAGTAGCTATGACTTTCATCCGACACTTTGAAGATTTTGGACATTTTGTTTTCGGTTTAAAGCCAACCTTTAGCCAAGTCCTCATTTTGTTGTTGAGTTTTCGTTTTTGTAGTAAATGTTTGGGTGTTCTTTGTTAAACGAATGGCTTTGTGCTTATTATTAAAGCCCTCCGAGACACAGCCTAGGAGAAGGAAAACAGCAAGAAAAACCTGCATCACACAGCCTCGCATTGATGCGGGCGTCATGAGCGAGAGGTTACTGGCTTCTACGTGATCGTAGATACATACTTAATTCATATAAGGGTAAATCAGAGCATACAGTGTTTCTATAATCTCGCAATGACCCGCGCTTTGCTCAACTTACGTTAAAAGAGCTCGGGATTCTTGGCATTCTGGTGGCAATGAACGCGACTGCAGAGCACGGTGCATCTATAGGAGTGACATTCCGTCGCGAAGAAAGAACAAAGCATAGAAAAAATCACCAAGCGAATGAGTCGAAGTAGTGGGCCCTAATTCTAACGAGACGGTTAGCGCACGACTCTCGGACCACGGCGGTGGGGCGTTACGTATTCTTCCCGCGAACGCGAAAGATCCGGAATAATTGCTTTCCCGCCGAGGTAGCCCCGTTATTACAGTTATAGCACTCGCGTCAGAGTTCTTTTTTTCTGTCTCCTTTTTTTTTCGCCTCTCATTGTCAGCCGCGTGGGGCACACGTTGAACACACGCGCGTCGTGAGGGGCGCTACGCAAAGGCCAGAATCAGTGGCGGAGTCAAATGAGGATGCTTTAACCAGGCGATTACGTGCTGCCGTGAGCGCTTACTGAATGCCCAACGAGGCGCCGTGAGCAGGGTGCGAAATTCGAGACCTTCGGGCACCACCATCGCGAGGAACTCACCCCTGCAGAGTCAAGGGCCTCGCGTCTGCGCGAGCAGGAAGCACGCGGCCTTGCTCTCTTCCTCCTTCGGTGTCCTTTCTGGGCTCGTCGCCCTCTTGCTTTGCAGCCAGTTATCCCAAATCTTTTCTGCCACCCTTTTCCCTACCTGAGGTCTCCGTAATTGACTTTCCCGAAACGTTGATGAGAGAAGCGAGAAGAAACCGCTCCGTCATATAACGCTTAATGGCGATGATAGTGCAACGTACGGAATGATAGCGGGACTCAAACGCTGTAGAAGGCTCGTTGTTGCCCACAGTGCAGCTTTGCTTCACTGGTAGTTCAAGCTGGAGAACCATGAATATCTCAGAGAGAGATTCAGCTGAAGTGAGGAAAAACGTCATATCCGTGGCGCTGGTTGGGAGCACGGTTCCGCAGCGTCTGTCGGGGAAGTTAAGGAAGGGAACGAAAAAAAAAAACATGTCAAGTAGTCAAGAGCGAATTGCGGCGTGCAGGACATAGCGCGTAGCCTCTACAGCCGGTAATTATCTCCAAGAAAGTTGAAGACTGTCTTGTAGATCGATGTGTGATTTCCGGTAGAGTGGAGCATGGTTCTTCTGTGCAACCACAAGTATATAGACACCAACAATGAACGGTGGCGACCACGGATGATTGACACGTTATTGGCGTCTCCCATATTATATTAAATTCGGCGAGATGCAGATAAAACAAGAGACGTACGGGCGCTTCACACAGGTCTCTAGCTTCAGTGTTCATCTCTCGTACGCCTTGAAAGAAAGTTATAGTCAATTAAGGACTAGCTCCGCTTACGCGATATCGATCGATTCAGAAGTCGTGCTGGCTGACGATGAACATACCGTTTTTATGTGCAGCTTATATCAAGAGTGTATGGCTGTAGCGAACGGGAGGTTCAAAAGAAAAAGAGTAACAACGTGAACAACTGCACAAGACAGAGATGGACGTTGAGCAGGCTTTCAAACAATAATTTTATTGCAAACTGAGTCGATCGTGTATGCGCAGCAACTTGAAAACGTATTAGGGTGAAGAGAACGGTTTGAAGTAGGAACACGTGACAACATATCCCTGTTCAAAAGGAGCATAACAAATAGAAGACCAGCCTTCCTAATGGTCCTTCATACACGTGAAAAGTACGAAAGTTAGGAGGAGATTTCAGGTTATATAGCACGCATCTGCAGTATACGCTCGCAAGCAATACAGCTAGCACTCGCTAGCTTTTCAACCAAGCCGAAGCAGCAAAACAAAAAAAAATTGAGCTTAACTCTGAGTTATCGCTTCAACACATCAAATGTGGCTCCATCGAGATGAGCTGTAACTCCAGCAATTGAAGCCTAACGAACACATGCGTTAGTTATAAGCACTGAATACTAGTACAGTGTTCGTATATTCAACTAAATATATCTTACTATCTCGATCGCACAGAAGGTACGCGTATATTTTCACATCATATTCGACATTTTCTCGTTACCTATGCGATAAATAAATATGTCCACGAATCTGAGTAGGCGACCGAAGCCTGAGCCGTAGGCACTTCACTAGTTCTGCAATAACTGAACTATGAATGCAGCCGCAATGGCTTCATTAGGTATATTCTTTAGGCGAGCCATTTCGTACGGTACATCAATATACTGTTAACGATGGTGCGAGAAAAAAAAAGATAGCGCAGACCGAATAAAACTAAGCAGAGCACACATTACGAAATGTGCTATCTTTTTTTTTCGCGTACCACTGTTAAGATGGCTTACGAACTCGCAGAGCAGTCTGATCTTCCTAAGTCTCTTTGTCGTGTCAATCAACAAGTCCTTGTAAAAAGGTTCTAGTAAAAAGGGCCCTTCGGTTGGTCAGGCCCTCATCTCCTATACAGATTAACTGCCACTCAATGGAAGCTTCACTGAAGGATTAACTACTGCCTCATACAGTATAACGGTGAGTGTTCTCTCTACTCAACAGGCTGCCGACATCTTGATTGACTGAATGGTAGAAACAAGCGATTTGCTTTCACTGCAGTGGCTGGAGTTGATCAACCAGAGTATAGATGTTGGGTGAGATACATGTGTACAGCGAAGGGGTAATCCTCGTGTTAACTGACTTGCAAGGGCAATATAACACACACACACACACACACACACACACACACACACACACACACACACACACACACACACACACACACACACACACACACACACACACACACACACGCTAACATATTAATGCATTTGTAGGGCGCAGCGTAGCAGGCGCGTCAGACCAACGTTCCTTAACAGTACTAGCGGCACATATACACACAAACACCGCGACGCAACACGGCTTCGCGCATATCAAGACAAATTCACTCCGACGTTCTTGCTGCCAAATGTTCCTGATAAGGAAGTGAATTGCTTAGCTGAAAATTTCCTGGCTCTCTCGTACATTAGTTTACATTTAGGCTTGATCATTCCACAGAGATAAGATTGATTAGATGTTGTTCTAGCCACAATCATATGCATGTTTGCAGAACACAATCGAGCAAACTACACATCACATTGTGCACGTACTCGTCCATATGCAAACGTCATTGTTTGCTTTCAATAGGCGAGATTAGTTTTGATATTTGCTTCGCTTATGAGGCCGCGGTGTGACCACGACACAACAGGCTGGTGCGCCTCTTGCGGCACGCCACGTGGCGCCATCTCTTCAAAAAAGCCAGAAGTCACGCCTAAGATCTAGAAGCGGTCGCGTTCAGACGAGGAACATTATGATGCAATATCAGCCTAAGTAACGCCAATATTATTAATGTTGATTAAAACTTCATTGTCTAGATAAAAACAATCATGGTGTACATGTGAACAAGCACATATACAAATTTAGAAGCAAAACAGTTTGTTGTTTCTTTTGAGTATAGGCTAGACCACGTTATGCGGTCCGTACGAAAAAGCTTCAGGCAAAAGCCGTTATAAATCGTTCTTCCGACACGCCGTAGTAGAGGCGTTTAATCGTTTCGTGGCGTTAGCGACCTTTATCGCGACGGCTTTAAGCTCTCCCATAGTAGAGTACCAAGTACTCTAAATCGTTACCCACTTTTTCTAACCCCCCCCCCCCCCCCGCCATTAAAGCACCCGTTGGGTGCAAGCAATGTTCTTCGGGACGGCAGTGTTCTACGGGAAATGCAGCAACCATTTCCGACGGAGGCGGTGATGTAGGCTCGTGTGCCCAGGTTTGGGTTGACGTTAAAAGACTCCAGGTGGTCGAAATTTCCGGAGCCCTCCACTACGGTCTCTCATAATCATATGGTGGTTTTAGGACGTTAAATGCTACATATCAATCAATCAGTTTACTTAAAGCAGTGATGACTGATTGAAATTGCCATCGACTACGCCTTTATTTTTAGTGTGATATTTAAACGAGATCTTGTTCGGTGGTTTAAAGGTTATGGACCTCCAACAGATAATCGGTACACGCATCTGCCTGAGGTGGCGTAACATTAGAGTTTTCCTACCGTTTAGATTGACCGGACATTTGTGCCTTCGTACTCCACACACACCTATATGTTACACCTCTTCGCTGCCTTACATTCGCACATATTCAATAGTATATATATATATATATATATATATATATATATATATATATATATATATATATATATATATATATATATATATATATATATATATATATATATATATATATCATAGTCAGAATGGGCCGGACGGCTACCAAACCAACATCGTAACTTATCATGCGTTCTCCTGGTTACCTTTGCGATCTGCAGCTTATTCTTTTCTGCAGCGCGTTTACGTTCGTCATTCCACATAAAACTAAATTAGGTACCTTCGCTCACAATGGGTGCGCTCAGAATGCGTTCTTTAAACGGGCGTGTAAATGTGGAGTTGCCGTGACAAAACAGCTACAAGAAAATACACAAGATCCCCGATCCAGAGCTACCAAGCGTATCATCTTTGTCGTGAGTCGCTACAGTATAGTGTTCGAATGACGCAATAATAGGGAGTTTTAAAGTACCGTTTGCAAGCGCTGCGGGTGTTGTGGGCGTAGAAGGGCGCCATATGAGTTTTAGAATAGCGTTTGCCCTGATGCAGCGCAACGCACGATCACAGTGACCCCGTAGCCTCGAAACCAGCGCTTGCGGAACACACGCGGGCCGTGATCGCCGCACGCAATTTCAGATTTTCTGCGTGCGGTCCGCGAACGCGAACGCCGACTCGCGTTACGACGCATGCGCAATGGCAGCGACCACACCGCAAGTGCTCGCGGTGTGCTATTTTGAAACTGCTTAATAAATCTTGTCTATATAACCGCAACGTTGGCTAATAGCGGCCGATATATCACGCGTGTAGTAGACGCCCGCCGGCGGCTTTTACCGCGCAGAAATCTAAATTGCATGAATGCATTGAAAAGGCTGTAGCCTTTAAATCGGGCGGCGGATAACGCCACCTAGCCGTAATGCTTAGTGAACCAAAAACAGCCCCGCCATGGTGGTCTAGTGGGTACTCAGCTGCAGACCCGCCCGTCGCGGGATCAAATCCCGGCGGTGGCGGCTGCATTTCCGATGGAGGCGGAAATGTTGTGGGCCCGTGTGCTCAGATTGGGTGTCACGTGAAAGAACCTCAGGTGGTAAAAACTTCCGGAGCCCTCCACTACGGCGTCTCTCATAATCAAATGGTGGTTTTGGGACGTTAAACCCCACAAATCAATCAATCAATCAATCAACCAAAAACTAGATTTATCTTCTTTTCCTTTAAATAGTGAAGTTGACGACTGGTACTTTGCAGTGAAGGGTTTAATTTTCACTCGTGCCTTGCCTTTAGTCACCCATCGGATAACCTCCTTCTAGTTGATTATACCCGCTTAAATTCTATTTTGCCCTCCCTGTCCCTCAACCCCAGTGCTTTGAAAAACTCTGCGTCATCATCCATAACTATACGGTGAAACCCTTTACAGAACATTATCAAGTGTTCGGCAGTTTTCTCCTCCTCTCCACATGCACTGCATACCGTGTCTACCCCTTCGTATTTGGCGCGATATGTCTTCGTTCGCAATACCTTCGTCCTGGCCTCAAACAGTAGAGCACTACCTCGAGTATTATCATAGACCTTTTCCTTGGCAATTTCCTGCTTAAAAGTTCGATAGACCTCTAGTGCGGACTTCTTAATCATGCCAATTCTCCACATATCGGTCTTTATTTCCTTTACCTTCTTCTTAACTGATAGCTGTTTTCGGTTTGGCCCCCAGCTGTTTTTAAGTATTTACGCGTCAATTTTCTGGTTCTCTTCCTCCTTTTTGTATCAACATTCCTCAAGTAAACGTAGCTGAAAACCTTCCTAGCCCAACGCTCCTCCCCCATTTCTCTCGATCGTTTCTCAAATTTTATCTTGCTGCTAGCTTCCCTGCCTTCAAATGATGTCCATCCAATATCACCTTGTACTCCCTGATTTGGTGTATTCCCGTTAGCTCCTAAAGCAAGCCCACCTATTCCAGGTTGTTTAGTTTCTAAGCTTGCTCGAATGTCTCATCTCATGCACAAGACCGCATTGCCGAACGTCAGTCCAGGAACGATGACCCCTTTCCAAATTCTTCTCACAACATCATACTTATTCTAATTCGACAGTGACCTATTTTTCATCACTGCTGTATTCCTGTTACCATTAGTCGTCACGTATGTTGCGTGTTCCCTTAGGTACTCGGTCCCGTTGCTTATTTATACGCCCAGATATTTATACTTATCTGTTATCTCGAGCGTGACCTCCTATATCCTAAGCTCACTACCTTCATTATCATTAAAAATCGTGACTGCTGATTTTTCAGGTTCGGTATCGCAGCGCCGCGGCACGGGAGGTCACTGCAAAAGACCCTCACTCCTGCCTCGTATTCGCGCGGCGCTTTGCACACTCTCCCTATTTTAGGTCCCTCTAGTTTCGACCTTCACCGGCACTCCGACCAGTGTTGTGGACATTCATCTCACCGATGGAAAGAGACATAACGCGGACAGAAAAATTCTGTTTTAAAAATTTCTACCTACTTTCCAGAGAAACCGCTGCGAGGTTAGACACTTCACATGGTACGCTTTTTATTGCGGCACAAAACAGAAGAGCAATTAATGATTGTATACAGTCCATTTAACCCGAATTTGTTTTAAATTTTTGGACCCTAATAATATACTGCAAGAAAAACTACTAACAACACCCGCACTGTTTTCTTTGGCTTCATTGACGGTTGGCTTCATTACAGCTATGGGTAACCAAGAAACGAACCCTTGGGTCCGGAAATTCATCTTATTTCGTTCATTTCCTGACTTTTTAGGGTGACCTGAAAAAAAAACCCGTAAATCTCTGCGATCAAAATAGCACTAGGCGTCACGACGTTGTTTTTGTCCAAATACAATAGCAAAAAGACATTACTTCGCAAATGGTATGACAATCTGATTGCGAACTTTGAAGCGTATATATATAAAAAAATCTGTTATCTCTGAACCACGAATAACGCCCGATTTATTCTACGCAGAAATGCCGGGCGTTTGTACTCATATTATCTGCTTCCTTCGAGCCTCGCTCCGAAGTAATTTGAGCACTATTGCAAGGCAAACGCCTTTCGCCTTTATTTGTTTCAACAGATGCACACACATAAAGATATAGCATCGAGTACTCCTGTGCCTCGTTGGGGGTAAATATACTCCGACATTTTGAAATATCCGTGTAACAATGCACCACGTTAATTTACGCTGGCAACATTGAATTTTTCTGAAATAGTAAAAACAATAAAATAGGATGAAGAAAACAACTGCCACAGTGGAAAAAAAAAGCAAAAGCAGCGGCTCTTTATTGGCAGTGTTTGCGCACCCTCGCAGTGAATTGTTACAACCTGCGTTTCAATTCTATTTTTCTTTTTCACGTTATTTCGAGATATCGCTTTAGTATGGAGCGCAGAGAAGGTGCAGACATGAAGCGGCTGCGTCGAAACGCTGCAGTATAGGGACAAAAGGTGCATGCCCCGAAGCAGAGACGAGGCTTGCGCAGTGTGAAAAGAGCTAGACGGGTGTTTTTTTTTTGTGTGCACAGAAATAGCTCGCTCGCAGTGCATGCCTCGAAGAACACGCGAGAACAAGCGCGATCCTAAAGTGGTTTGGCCCGATCGTTCAGCAGAAAGTGGTCGAAGCTTTTTGTACGTATACCGGTGCAGTTTAGACTGCACCTTGCGCGTGCGTTATATAATTACCAATGAAAGAACGCAATTTGATTTCCTGCACATGGAACTAACTCTTTATACTGAGAAAAGCGTAAGAGGTGTGAAAAGAGACTGTAGAAAGACGGGGACTGTTGAGACAGGCTGCACGGTGTTTTGTTGTGGCAAGCATTATTGATATTGAGTTTCTCAATATTTTACATGAGTGTCGGGTAAGCTCTAAGAAACTTGTAACATTCTGACGGATGTTTAAGTTTTAATAGATGGTTTTACGTGCCAAGACAAGGATTCTTCACTATATCCCACGTTGTTGGGGGGGGGGTGATAGATCACTTTTGGCCTCCCGGTGTTCTTGCACATTTGCCAAAGTACACCTGTCAGCCACGCTGGGGAAGTAGTTATGGTGCTCGGCTGCTGACACAAAGGTTGCGGGTTCTGACCACGCCGCCATGGTCACACTTTCGTGACGCCGAAACGCTCGATGCCCGAGCGCTGTGCGATGTCAGTGAAGCTTAAAGAACGCCAGGTGGTCAAAATTCTGAGAATGCTCCAGTGCGACGTCTCGCGTATTCTTATAGTGGTTTTGAGTAATGAACCCCGAAATATTATTACCTAATCGAACCTGCTAGGGTGTTCTCTTACAATTCGCTACTTGAAAATGCGGTTCCCACGGCAGCCAATAGAACCTGCGCTGTCGACCTCAGCAGGGCGACACGTCACCTGCACGGCGGAGAGAAAATATCCGTATGTAATATTTGCGTGCGTACACGTACCACAGTCTCACCAGCCTCTGCCATGAATGTTGGCCTAAAAAATATCCCTGGATGGCTACCGGGACTCACGAGTCTCACTACGTGTACAGAGCGAATTTGCATTTGCAGCTCCCTTCTGGGACACCACTCGTGCTAATTTGCTAGACACGTTAATCTGCTGCTTGTCAGTATCTATGTAAGCCCTCCCAGTACTGCCATGTCGCCAAAGATGACTGCCATTCGTTATGTTCGACAGCTACCGCCGGGTTTATACGGCAGACCGATAGCCCATCTCGCAACGAAATGTTTTACGAAATTGACGCGACATTCGCACATTTTAACGAGCTTCTTCAGTGCTTCAAAGCATAAAACGACGCTTTGTGACAAAGCAGCTATAACGCTAATGCATTTCTGTATAAACGTCGCCTAATAATATCTCGGTACTGGTGCAAGAATTCGTTCCAAGTAGATCCCCGTTAAAACTCCGTGGCTATGCTTTGTAAATTGCAATATGAAGCGTACAGACACGAATGTACAACAGTGAACAACGTTTATTGGTAGCGAGGCTTTTTATAGCCTCTGAAGGGTATGCGCACACAACGTGCGCAGTGGCAGTGACATGTGCAAATGACGATGCATCAGCCTTCTTTCCCCTTAAGGCTGGTAGCGATACGGCGGGCGTCGGTTTCTGGTGGACCTGCGTAACATGGTTTCGCCAGGATCGAACTCTTTATTGCCATCAGAGTGCGCGCCGCTGGCGTCATTTCCAACCTGGTTGTCATGCGTATTTGGTCGGCTGTCTCTGTCTGGCGCACCTGGGCTCTGGGGTTCTCTTGAGGTCAGTGGTGCACCGGTTTCGCCAGCTTCCGTCTGCGGTGCCTCAACCCCGGGCTCTTGCTTGACTTCTGCTTCACCGGCAGCGAGTCCCGTGCTGTCGGTTTCTCTTCCTTTCAACTGGTCATAGTGCCGGCGACGATGTTCGCCGTCTGCGGCCTTGATGGTTACCATGCGGTGACCTTCAGGGGTCTGTACGACGCCAGCCTTCCACCTGGCTCCTGTCCCGTAGTTCCTGTACCAAACAGAGTCTCCAACTTGGCGAGTGGTTCCGAGGTGCTCCGTATCTGCGTGAGAAAATGGCCGACGTGACACGATGTTATCCAACTTGCATCGAGGCTCAAAACCCAGCAGCATGAACGCTGGCGTTTTCCCGCTGGGCAGAGGGGTGCGGCGATACTGCAACAGAATTTGGTCTAATCGGCCTTGCAGTGTGCCTCTAGCGTTCTTGCGCAGTCCCAGTTTAATCGTTCGCACTGCCCTCTCTGCTAAACCGTTGGACTGCGGATGATAAGGCGCGGTGCGAAAGTGGCGAATTCCGTTTTCATTCATGAACGACTGAAACTGCGCGCTAGTGAACTGTGGCCCGTTATCGGAAACCACGGTTCGGGGCAGGACAAACCTACTAAACATTGATTGCAAGGCTTCGATAGTCCGTCCCGCGCTGGCTATCTTCACTGGGCTCACCTCTATCCACTTCGTGTGCGAATCAACCGCGATGAGCAACATATGTCCGTCAACCGGGCCGGCATAGTCTACGTGCACCCTTGACCACTTTTCCTTAGTTTCCGGCCATGGCACAGGCTCCTTGGCAAGTGGCATGCTGCTACACTACACACATACAGGGCAAGTGTTTACCACACGTTCAATGTCCCGATCCAGCCCAGGATACCAAAATATGGAGCGCGCCAACTTCTTCATCGACGTCATCCCTTGATGAGTCTCGTGCAGCATGCGTAGTACAGAATTCCGAGTGGCGACCGGAATTATCGCTCGGTGGCCCCAGTAGACAATGTTATTACTGCACACAAGTTCGTGTTTTTTGAAAAAGAATGGACGTAGGTCTGGTTTTGATCTCGGCAGTTTCCTAGGCCAGCCGTCGCGAATATAGACAGCGACTTGCTTGAGGGTGCTATCTGCTTTTTTCGCCCGGGTCAAATCACTAGACGACATCAGGGGGGTGTCTAGTTGCTCAGCAAAAAGTACGTACTCACGGGCGTCGTGTTTGATGGACTCCTTGGTACTGGCATCGTGCTGATAGCTTGCCGGAAGGCGGCTCAGGGCATCAGCTACCGGAAGGGTTTTTCCTGCCTTGCACTCGATCGTGTACCTGTAGCCGCTGAGTAATAAAGACCAACGTTGGATCCGTGCCGCTGCCAGAGCAGGTACGGGCTTGTCCGGGCTGAGCAGTCGCAGAAGTGGCTTGTGATCTGTAATTAGCGTGAAAGTATTACCCAGTAGGTACTCACGAAATTTGGTCACCCCAAAGACAACTGCCAGCGCTTCACGCTCAATTTGTGCGTAATTCCGCTCTGCGGCAGTCAGAGTGCGCGACCGAAATCCAACTGGCTTCGTTTCTCTGTTGACCCGGTGGTATAAAACAGCCCCGATGCCGTATAAGACGACGCGTCCGTTTCTAACACGAGGGGCTTTTGCGGATCGTAGTGCGTGAGGAACTTGGCGCCTTTGACGAGGCGTTTCGTTGCATTGAAAGCGGCCTCTTGTCTTGCTCCCCACTGTCAACGGGCGTTTTTCTTTAACGGTTCATACAACGGTGCGAGAACAGTGGACAAGTTGCCAAGGAATGCATGGTAATACGTCACAAAGCCGATGAATGACCGAAGCTCTGCCACACATGTGGGCCTGGGCATTCCTGATACTGCTTCAATGTTCTCCGCTTTCGGCAAAAGGCCATCTGCGCATATGCGGTGCCCAAGATACTCAACTTCTTTCTTCCGTATTCTGCATTTGCTTGGGTGAAGCTTCACACCGTAGTCCTGTAACCTCTGGAAGACTTCGCGCAATTTTTCGCAGTTGTCTTGCTTCTCTGCCGCAACCACGTAATCCAAGTAAACTTGAACACCTGGTACTCCTTGAAGGATGGCTTCCAAGCGTCTCTCGAAAATTGCTGGGGCGGACGCTACACCGCTACACCGAAAGGGAGCCGGTTGAAGCAGAATAGTCCTTTTTGCGTGTTAACGACTAGAAGCTGCTTTGCGTTCTCATCTAGAGGTAGCTGACTGTAAGCGTCCTTTAGATCGATTGTAGAGAACACTTCGCCTCCACTTAAGCTAGCAAAGATGTCTTGAATTTTGGGCAACGGATATTTTTCCGTGTGGCAAGCAGCGTTGACTGTTACTTTGAAGTCACCGCAAAGTCGTATGGACCCATTTTTCTTTACTACCGGAACAAGAGGCGTTGCCCAGTCCGCGCAAACAACTGGTGTAGAGATTCCCGTCTGAACGAGACGATCTATCTCTTGGCTAACGGTTTTTCTCATCCCGTAAGGCACGGCACGTGCCTTAAAGAAACGAGGTACGACACCTTCGCGCAAGCGTAACTCAACGGGTGGCCCTTTGATTAAACCTAGCTCTTCCGAGGACAAGTCCTGAAACTCGTCTAACAACTGCTGCACTTGTAAATTCGTCCTTAGTAGAGGATGGCTTACCGGGGGCAGCCTTCATTCCGACGGCCAGAACCTGCCTTCCGTGCTGTTCGAGGGCTTTGATGACGTCCCGCCCACACAGATCCGATCCAGAGCACCCCAGCACCACCAAGGTAGTGTCCAGTGTGGTCCCGCCGTACGTCACCGAGATATTGAGTTGACCCTTGACGGGAAGTTGACCGAGGAAACAAGTCAGTTGCAAGACAGTCTTCTGGAGCCGAGGCCAAAGGTGACGGTATTTGGTGTAGGTAGGCCATAAGATGATTGTCGCGGGGGAACCGGTGTCTACTTGCATTCGGAGAGCCACGCCATCCCATTCCATGGTGCGATAAATTGGCTGGACCATGCTCACCGATGCCGCTTGCAAGTTCAGCAGAAATTGTTCGTAGTCGTCATTATCAGACCACTGACTTTCACAGTGGAATACTTTGTTTTGCCGGGACTGGTGCTGCTGGCACACACGGGCTAGGTGTCCTTGCCTCTTACAAGTGAAGCTTTTAACAGAACGTAACTTGCATTTTTCCGCTGTATGACCACATTTGCCGCAGCATGGGCACGTCCCTTCGTGCCGCCAGTCTTCCCTGCTCGCCGACTCTCGTAGTGACGGATGCCTAGTTGGTTGGCCTCTGCGCTTCATCGTCATAGCGTGCACATTGTCCGTGTTTTGCGCGCTGGCCATGTGGTCCACGTTTGCCGCTGTCATCCCTGCTGCACGCGCTGCCTCTTCCGCCTCCCTCAGCGTGAGTTCCGCTTTTGCCAACAGCTGCCGACGAACACTAGCGTCGCGCAGGCCGCAAACAATGCGGTCCCGTAGCATCCTGTCGAGGGCGCTACCGAAATTACACCTGCTTGCCATCTTTCGTATTTCCACGAGAAATTCATTTACCGACTCTCCTGCAAGCTGATTCCTTGTGAAGAACTTGTACGATTCTGCGATTTCGTTGCACGCCGGAGAAAATCGCTCACCAAGGAACTTCACAGCGTCTTCGTATTTCAGGTCCTGTATCTTCGCCGGCGCGCATCGTGCAGCCACTAAATCCACTGTCTTTGTGCTCAACGCTATGACCGAAATTGCGCTGCGTTTCTTCTCGTCCGTGACGTCGTGAACCTCGAAGTATGCTTCCAAGCGTAGCCGGTAAGCCTCCCAGTTGTTCGCCTCCTCATCAAAACCCGGTGGGCACGCGTGCGCAGCCATGGTCGCAGCGCGACCAACAATTCGACCGCCTCGTGGCCACTGAAGCGTACAGACACGAATGTACAACAGTGAACAACGTTTATTGGGAGCGAGGCTTTTTATAGCCTCTGAAGGGTATGCGCACACAACGTGCGCAGTGGCAGTGACATGTGCAAATGACGATGCATCAGCCTTCTTTCTCCTTAAGGCTGGTAGCGATACGGCGGGCGTCGGTTTCTGGTGGACCTGCGTAACATGGTTTCGCCAGGATCAAACTCTTTATTGCCATCAGAGTGCGCGCCGCTGGCGTCATTTCCAACCTGGTTGTCATGCGTATTTGGTCGGCTGTCTGTGTCTGGCGCACCTGGGCTCTGGGGTTCTCTTGAGGTCAGTGGTGCACCGGTTTCGCCAGCTTCCGTCTGCGGTGCCTCAACCCCGGGCTCTTGCTTGACTTTTGCTTCACCGGCAGCGAGTCCCGTGCTGTCGGTTTCTCTTCCTTTCAACTGGTCATAGTGCCGGCGATGATGTTCGCCGTCTGCGGCCTTGATGGTTACCATGCGGTGACCTTCGGGGGTCTGTACGACGCCAGCCTTCCACCTGGCTCCTGTCCCGTAGTTCCTGTACCAAACAGAGTCTCCAACTTGGCGAGTGGTTCCGGGGTGCTCCGTATCTGCGTGAGAAAATGGCCGACATGACACGATGTTATCCAACTTGCATCGAGGCTCAAAACCCAGCAGCATGAACGCTGGCGTTTTCCCGCTGGGCAGAGGGGTGCGGCGATACTGCAACAGAATTTGGTCTAATCGGCCTTGCAGTGTGCCTCTAGCGTTCTTGCGCAGTCCCAGTTTAATCGTTCGCCCTGCCCTCTCTGCTAAACCGTTGGGCTGCGGATGATAAGGCGCGGTGCGAAAGTGGCGAATTCCGTTTTCATTCATGAACGACTGAAACTGCGCGCTAGTGAACTGTGGCCCGTTATCGGAAACCACGGTTCGGGACAGGCCAAACCTACTAAACATTGATTGTAAGGCTTCGATAGTCCGTCCCGCGCTGGCTATCTTCACTGGGCTCACCTCTATCCACTTCGTGTGCGAATCAACCGCGATGAGCAACATATGTCCGTCAACCGGGCCGGCATAGTCTACGTGCACCCTTGACCACTTTTCCTTGGTTTCCGGCCATGGCACAGGCTCCTTGGCAGGTGGCATGCTGCTACACTGCACACATACAGGGAAAGTGTTTACCACACGTTCAATGTCCCGATCCAGCCCAGGATACCAAAATATGGAGCGCGCCAACTTCTTCATCGACGTCATTTCTTGATGAGTCTCGTGCAGCATGCGTAGTGCGGAATTCCGGGCGGCGACCGGAATTATCGCTCGGTGGCCCCAGTAGACAATGTTATTACTGCACACAAGTTCGTATTGTTTGAAAAAGAATGGACGTAAGTCTGGTTTTGATCTCGGTAGTTTCCTAGGCCAGCCGTCGCAAATATAGACAGCGACTTGCTTGAGGGTGCTATCTGCTTTTGTCGCCCGGGTCAAATCACTGGACGACATCAGGGTGGTGTCTAGTTGCTCAGCAAAAAGTACGTACTCACGGGCGTCGTTGTTTATGGACTCCTTGGTACTGGCATCGTGCTGATAGCTTGCCGGAAGGCGTCTCAGGGCATCAGCTACCGGAAGGTTTTTCCCTGTCTTGCACTCGATCGTGTACCTGTAGCCGCTGAGTAATAAAGACCAACGTTGGATCCGTGCCGCTGCCAGAGCAGGTACGGGCTTGTCCGGGCTGAGCAGTCGCAGAAGTGGCTTGTGATCTGTAATTAGCGTGAAAGTATTACCCAGTAGGTACTCACGAAATTTGGTCACCCCAAAGACAACTGCAAGCGCTTCACGCTCAATTTGTGCGTAATTCCGCTCTGCGGCAGTCAGTGCGCGACCGAAATCCAACTGGCTTCGTTTCTCCGTTGACCCGGTGGTATAAAACAGCCCCGATGCCGTAAGACGACGCGTCCGTTTCTAACACGAGGGGCTTTTGCGGATCGTAGTGCGTGAGGAACTTGGCGCCTTTGACGAGGCGTTTCGTTGCATTGAAAGCGGCCTCTTGTCTTGCTCCCCACTGCCAACGGGCGTTTTTCTTTAACAGTTCATACAACGGTGCGAGAACAGTGGACAAGTTGCCAAGGAATGCATGGTAATACGTCACAAAGCCGATGAATGACCGCAGCTCTGCCACACATGTGGGCCTGGGCATTCCTGATACTGCTTCAATGTTCTCCGCTTTCGGCAAAAGGCCATCTGCGCATATGCGGTGCCCAAGATACTCAACTTCTTTCTTCCGTATTTTGCATTTGCTTGGGTGAAGCTTCACACCGTAGTCCTGTAACCTCTGGAAGACTTCGCGCAATTTTTCGCAGTTGTCTTGCTTCTCTGCCACAACCACGTCATCCAAGTAAACTTGAACACCTGGTACTCCTTGAAGGATGGCTTCCAAGCGTCTCTCGAAAATTGCTGGGGCGGACGCTACACCGAAAGGGAGCCGGTTGAAGCAGAATAGTCCTTTTTGCGTGTTAACGACTAGAAGCTGCTTTGCGTTCTCATCTAGAGGTAGCTGACTGTAAGCGTCCTTTAGATCGATTGTAGAGAACACTTCGCCTCCACTTAAGCTAGCAAAGATGTCTTGAATTTTGGGCAACGGATATTTTTCCGTGTGGCAAGCAGCGTTGACTGTTACTTTGAAGTCACCGCAAAGTCGTATGGACCCATTTTTCTTTACTACCGGAACAAGAGGCGTTGCCCAGTCAGCGCAAACAACTGGTGTAGAGATTCCCGTCTGAACGAGACGATCTATCTCTTGGCTAACGGCTTTTCTCATCCCGTAAGGCACGGCACGTGCCTTAAAGAAACGAGGTACGACACCTTCGCGCAAGCGTAACTCAACGGGTGGCCCTTTGATTAAACCTAGCTCTTCCGAGGACAAGTCCTGAAACTCGTCTAACAACTGCTGCACTTGTAAATCGTCCTTAGTAGAGGATGGCTTACCGGG
This sequence comes from Rhipicephalus annulatus, assembly GCA_013436015.1. Taxonomy (NCBI): domain Eukaryota; kingdom Metazoa; phylum Arthropoda; class Arachnida; order Ixodida; family Ixodidae; genus Rhipicephalus; species Rhipicephalus annulatus. The sequence continues at coordinate 104,696 of WOVY01010958.1, forward strand.
GGCAGCCTTCATTCCGACGGCCAGAACCTGCCTTCCGTGCTGTTCGAGGGCTTTGATGACGTCCCGCCCACACAGATCCGATCCAGAGCACCCCAGCACCACCAAGGTAGTGTCCAGTGTGGTCCCGCCGTACGTCACCGAGATATTGAGTTGACCCTTGACGGGAAGTTGACCGAGGAAACAAGTCAGTTGCAAGACAGTCTTCTGGAGCCGAGGCCAAAGGTGACGGTATTTGGTGTAGGTAGGCCATAAGATGATTGTCGCGGGGGAACCGGTGTCTACTTGCATTCGGAGAGCCACGCCATCCCATTCCATGGTGCGATAAATTGGCTGGACCATGCTCACCGATGCCGCTTGCAAGTTCAGCAGAAATTGTTCGTAGTCGTCATTATCAGACCACTGACTTTCACAGTGGAATACTTTGTTTTGCCGGGACTGGTGCTGCTGGCACACACGGGCTAGGTGTCCTTGCCTCTTACAAGTGAAGCTTTTAACAGAACGTAACTTGCATTTTTCCGCTGTATGACCACATTTGCCGCAGCATGGGCACGTCCCTTCGTGCCGCCAGTCTTCCCTGCTCGCCGACTCTCGTAGTGACGGATGCCTAGTTGGTTGGCCTCTGCGCTTCATCGTCATAGCGTGCACATTGTCCGTGTTTTGCGCGCTGGCCATGTGGTCCACGTTTGCCGCTGTCATCTCTGCTGCACGCGCTGCCTCTTCCGCCTCCCTCAGCGTGAGTTCCGCTTTTGCCAACAGCTGCCGACGAACACTAGCGTCGCGCAGGCCGCAAACAATGCGGTGCCGTAGCATCCTGTCGAGGGCGCTACCGAAATTACACCTGCTTGCCATCTTTCGTATTTCCACGAGAAATTCATTTACCGACTCTCCTGCAAGCTGATTCCTTGTGAAGAACTTGTACGATTCTGCGATTTCGTTGCACGCCGGAGAAAATCGCTCACCAAGGAACTTCACAGCGTCTTCGTATTTCAGGTCCTGTATCTTCGCCGGCGCGCATCGTGCAGCCACTAAATCCACTGTCTTTGTGCTCAACGCTATGACCGAAATTGCGCTGCGTTTCTTCTCGTCCGTGACGTCGTGAACCTCGAAGTATGCTTCCAAGCGTAGCCGGTAAGCCTCCCAGTTGTTCGCCTCCTCATCAAAACCCGGTGGGCCCGCGTGCGCAGCCATGGTCGCAGCGCGACCAACAATTCGACCGCCTCGTGGCCACTGAAGCGTACAGACACGAATGTACAACAGTGAACAACGTTTATTGGGAGCGAGGCTTTTTATAGCCTCTGAAGGGTATGCGCACACAACGTGCGCAGTGGCAGTGACATGTGCAAATGACGATGCATCAGCCTTCTTTCCCCTTAAGGCTGGTAGCGATACGGCGGGCGTCGGTTTCTGGTGGACCTGCGTAACATGGTTTCGCCAGGATCAAACTCTTTATTGCCATCAGAGTGCGCGCCGCTGGCGTCATTTCCAACCTGGTTGTCATGCGTATTTGGTCGGCTGTCTGTGTCTGGCGCACCTGGGCTCTGGGGTTCTCTTGAGGTCAGTGGTGCACCGGTTTCGCCAGCTTCCGTCTGCGGTGCCTCAACCCCGGGCTCTTGCTTGACTTTTGCTTCACCGGCAGCGAGTCCCGTGCTGTCGGTTTCTCTTCCTTTCAACTGGTCATAGTGCCGGCGATGATGTTCGCCGTCTGCGGCCTTGATGGTTACCATGCGGTGACCTTCGGGGGTCTGTACGACGCCAGCCTTCCACCTGGCTCCTGTCCCGTAGTTCCTGTACCAAACAGAGTCTCCAACTTGGCGAGTGGTTCCGGGGTGCTCCGTATCTGCGTGAGAAAATGGCCGACATGACACGATGTTATCCAACTTGCATCGAGGCTCAAAACCCAGCAGCATGAACGCTGGCGTTTTCCCGCTGGGCAGAGGGGTGCGGCGATACTGCAACAGAATTTGGTCTAATCGGCCTTGCAGTGTGCCTCTAGCGTTCTTGCGCAGTCCCAGTTTAATCGTTCGCCCTGCCCTCTCTGCTAAACCGTTGGGCTGCGGATGATAAGGCGCGGTGCGAAAGTGGCGAATTCCGTTTTCATTCATGAACGACTGAAACTGCGCGCTAGTGAACTGTGGCCCGTTATCGGAAACCACGGTTCGGGACAGGCCAAACCTACTAAACATTGATTGTAAGGCTTCGATAGTCCGTCCCGCGCTGGCTATCTTCACTGGGCTCACCTCTATCCACTTCGTGTGCGAATCAACCGCGATGAGCAACATATGTCCGTCAACCGGGCCGGCATAGTCTACGTGCACCCTTGACCACTTTTCCTTGGTTTCCGGCCATGGCACAGGCTCCTTGGCAGGTGGCATGCTGCTACACTGCACACATACAGGGAAAGTGTTTACCACACGTTCAATGTCCCGATCCAGCCCAGGATACCAAAATATGGAGCGCGCCAACTTCTTCATCGACGTCATTTCTTGATGAGTCTCGTGCAGCATGCGTAGTGCGGAATTCCGGGCGGCGACCGGAATTATCGCTCGGTGGCCCCAGTAGACAATGTTATTACTGCACACAAGTTCGTATTGTTTGAAAAAGAATGGACGTAAGTCTGGTTTTGATCTCGGTAGTTTCCTAGGCCAGCCGTCGCAAATATAGACAGCGACTTGCTTGAGGGTGCTATCTGCTTTTGTCGCCCGGGTCAAATCACTGGACGACATCAGGGTAGTGTCTAGTTGCTCAGCAAAAAGTACGTACTCACGGGCGTCGTTGTTTATGGACTCCTTGGTACTGGCATCGTGCTGATAGCTTGCCGGAAGGCGTCTCAGGGCATCAGCTACCGGAAGGTTTTTCCCTGTCTTGCACTCGATCGTGTACCTGTAGCCGCTGAGTAATAAAGACCAACGTTGGATCCGTGCCGCTGCCAGAGCAGGTACGGGCTTGTCCGGGCTGAGCAGTCGCAGAAGTGGCTTGTGATCTGTAATTAGCGTGAAAGTATTACCCAGTAGGTACTCACGAAATTTGGTCACCCCAAAGACAACTGCAAGCGCTTCACGCTCAATTTGTGCGTAATTCCGCTCTGCGGCAGTCAGTGCGCGACCGAAATCCAACTGGCTTCGTTTCTCCGTTGACCCGGTGGTATAAAACAGCCCCGATGCCGTAAGACGACGCGTCCGTTTCTAACACGAGGGGCTTTTGCGGATCGTAGTGCGTGAGGAACTTGGCGCCTTTGACGAGGCGTTTCGTTGCATTGAAAGCGGCCTCTTGTCTTGCTCCCCACTGCCAACGGGCGTTTTTCTTTAACAGTTCATACAACGGTGCGAGAACAGTGGACAAGTTGCCAAGGAATGCATGGTAATACGTCACAAAGCCGATGAATGACCGCAGCTCTGCCACACATGTGGGCCTGGGCATTCCTGATACTGCTTCAATGTTCTCCGCTTTCGGCAAAAGGCCATCTGCGCATATGCGGTGCCCAAGATACTCAACTTCTTTCTTCCGTATTTTGCATTTGCTTGGGTGAAGCTTCACACCGTAGTCCTGTAACCTCTGGAAGACTTCGCGCAATTTTTCGCAGTTGTCTTGCTTCTCTGCCACAACCACGTCATCCAAGTAAACTTGAACACCTGGTACTCCTTGAAGGATGGCTTCCAAGCGTCTCTCGAAAATTGCTGGGGCGGACGCTACACCGAAAGGGAGCCGGTTGAAGCAGAATAGTCCTTTTTGCGTGTTAACGACTAGAAGCTGCTTTGCGTTCTCATCTAGAGGTAGCTGACTGTAAGCGTCCTTTAGATCGATTGTAGAGAACACTTCGCCTCCACTTAAGCTAGCAAAGATGTCTTGAATTTTGGGCAACGGATATTTTTCCGTGTGGCAAGCAGCGTTGACTGTTACTTTGAAGTCACCGCAAAGTCGTATGGACCCATTTTTCTTTACTACCGGAACAAGAGGCGTTGCCCAGTCAGCGCAAACAACTGGTGTAGAGATTCCCGTCTGAACGAGACGATCTATCTCTTGGCTAACGGCTTTTCTCATCCCGTAAGGCACGGCACGTGCCTTAAAGAAACGAGGTACGACACCTTCGCGCAAGCGTAACTCAACGGGTGGCCCTTTGATTAAACCTAGCTCTTCCGAGGACAAGTCCTGAAACTCGTCTAACAACTGCTGCACTTGTAAATTGTCCTTAGTAGAGGATGGCTTACCGGGGGCAGCCTTCATTCCGACGGCCAGAACCTGCCTTCCGTGCTGTTCGAGGGCTTTGATGACGTCCCGCCCACACAGATCCGATCCAGAGCACCCCAGCACCACCAAGGTAGTGTCCAGTGTGGTCCCGCCGTACGTCACCGAGATATTGAGTTGACCCTTGACGGGAAGTTGACCGAGGAAACAAGTCAGTTGCAAGACAGTCTTCTGGAGCCGAGGCCAAAGGTGACGGTATTTGGTGTAGGTAGGCCATAAGATGATTGTCGCGGGGGAACCGGTGTCTACTTGCATTCGGAGAGCCACGCCATCCCATTCCATGGTGCGATAAATTGGCTGGACCATGCTCACCGATGCCGCTTGCAAGTTCAGCAGAAATTGTTCGTAGTCGTCATTATCAGACCACTGACTTTCACAGTGGAATACTTTGTTTTGCCGGGACTGGTGCTGCTGGCACACACGGGCTAGGTGTCCTTGCCTCTTACAAGTGAAGCTTTTAACAGAACGTAACTTGCATTTTTCCGCTGTATGACCACATTTGCCGCAGCATGGGCACGTCCCTTCGTGCCGCCAGTCTTCCCTGCTCGCCGACTCTCGTAGTGACGGATGCCTAGTTGGTTGGCCTCTGCGCTTCATCGTCATAGCGTGCACATTGTCCGTGTTTTGCGCGCTGGCCATGTGGTCCACGTTTGCCGCTGTCATCCCTGCTGCACGCGCTGCCTCTTCCGCCTCCCTCAGCGTGAGTTCCGCTTTTGCCAACAGCTGCCGACGAACACTAGCGTCGCGCAGGCCGCAAACAATGCGGTCCCGTAGCATCCTGTCGAGGGCGCTACCGAAATTACACCTGCTTGCCATCTTTCGTATTTCCACGAGAAATTCATTTACCGACTCTCCTGCAAGCTGATTCCTTGTGAAGAACTTGTACGATTCTGCGATTTCGTTGCACGCCGGAGAAAATCGCTCACCAAGGAACTTCACAGCGTCTTCGTATTTCAGGTCCTGTATCTTCGCCGGCGCGCATCGTGCAGCCACTAAATCCACTGTCTTTGTGCTCAACGCTATGACCGAAATTGCGCTGCGTTTCTTCTCGTCCGTGACGTCGTGAACCTCGAAGTATGCTTCCAAGCGTAGCCGGTAAGCCTCCCAGTTGTTCGCCTCCTCATCAAAACCCGGTGGGCCCGCGTGCGCAGCCATGGTCGCAGCGCGACCAACAATTCGACCGCCTCGTGGCCACTGAAGCGTACAGACACGAATGTACAACAGTGAACAACGTTTATTGGGAGCGAGGCTTTTTATAGCCTCTGAAGGGTTTGCGCACACAACGTGCGCAGTGGCAGTGACATGTGCAAATGACGATGCATCACAATATAGGTCACAACATTATTAGAAAAAACCTAACGGGTTATATTGGTATTTGATTATGCATTCCAAGTTTTGGTGCTCGTAAAATACGCCGCTTTGGGGAGACCAGTTCTTCAACTTTAACTGTAATACCTGCCGCTGGCAGGCTTTAAGAAAGTGATTGTGTTCGCTGAAACAGCCAACTTTCAAAATTTTTCAAACTGCTTACTGGAACACCCTGTATATTAGTTTAGTTTTGCTGTTGAAAAAATGATTTTATTTTCTACAAGTCCTGCTTTTTTGTCGGTAGTTGACGTTGTTTTTTTTGCGTGTTTATTAACTATTTCGTGTGGCAGAGAAATTACAAAAGAAAAGAGAAGAAATAGACAACACAGACGATGAGGGGTGTTCTGCAATGAAAAAAATCAAGGACCGTATCGAAGCTGTGTATATGGGCACGAAGAAATCATTGGCGAGTGGATTTTAGTCATGCCTTGAACGGGAGCTCGATTGGCTCACAGCCTGCATAAACCTGCCTCGCTCACGACTACCAACAGTTTACGCCCCAGGAATGTGCAAAGATGCTTCACATGAGGTAAGTCAGGTATGTTTTACGGGCCGCCTTCACCGTTACGAAGGGCGAGGGCAAGCCGGCCGTGCGCCAGCGAAAGTAACCTGCAGCCCCAGAAGTCTGACGTGGTGGAAGCAGGGGCTACGTCACTCGGCTGCCGACCGGAAGGTCGCGGGTTCGAACCCGCCCGCGGAGGTCGCATTCCTCTGAAGGCGCGATGGTAGAGGCCCGTGTACTGTGCGGTGTCAGTGCTCGTTAAAAGAACACCAGGTGGTTGAAATTTCCGGAGCTCTCCATTACGGCGCTCCTCATAATCATAGAGTGGTTTGGGGAAGTAATTACAGGTGTTAATATTAATATTATGCAGTCACAGGAGCGGTATATCTACACACTCTTTTGAGCTATTTCAGATTTAGGCTTCAATGAACTCGCTGCTCCTGGCTGGCATCCGGGTCTTCTTCGCGGCGTGGGATGTGTTCACGGTTTGACAGGGGCGTCCGATACATAGAAGAAACAGCAGAATACACGGGGTAGTCGCCATCGAATATTCTAGCCCTATCGCTACCGGCGACGTAGGTTCCAGAAAAAATTGCCCGCAGCTTCCCTCGGGGGAACACTGAGGAGGATGCGGAGCATATAATTGGTTAACGGGGTGTTAAAGTGCGACTTACTTGGGTCGATGGCTAAATTGGTTAACGTGGTTGTGAAATGGGGTGTTAAATTGCGACTTACTTGGGTCGATGGCTAAATTGGTTAACGTGGTTGTAGGAGGGGGTGTTAAATGAGTGAACACGTACACACGTATGCGAAAGGGCGGCGCTGGTCGAAGGGACGTCGATCATTGTGTTTGTGGATTCGTTGACATTCATTTCACGGCGACTTCGGACGTCGACGCGCCGTACAAACCAACGGACGAGCGGCAACTGAGCGAGCGAGCGCCAACCTTGAGTATATATACAGCGCGACGGCGCATGCGCTGTCAGCTGTCGAATGTTCTCGAAGGAGAAGCGCGCGCGCGGCACAGATGGTGACGGCGCGACGGCGCATGCGCTGTCAGCTGTCGAATGTTCTCGAAGGAGAAGCGCGCGCGGCACAGATGGTGGGCGACGGCGCATGCGCGCGCGTCAGCTGTCAAATGTTCGAGAAGCGGTGCGGACGGCGCGGACGGCGCACTACAAGGCGCGAGTATAAGATGCTTCCGCATCTAAAAAACTGTAACGTTCACGAAGTGGGCGTATTCTTAACAAAACGATATACTACAGCCTCGAAGCTTCTCAAACATCGTAGGCGCAGTTTGCACTGAACGTAGTGTAACGGGGCGATAACAAAGCTTTACAAAGGAACGTGGCAATATGCCACTCACGATAGAGATTAGATTGCTTTTGGTATAGCGCTTGCGGTAAAGATAGCAGGATTGCTATAGATCAGCAGTGCGTGAAATGTCATTGCTACAAACGTATACAGTATAGGCGACGTAAACGATGAGAGCGGGTGAGTGAGTGCCCTTGCATAAAGCACTAAAACACACCGTTGGTTCCTATGGCCCTGTAATAGCAGCGCGTTCCGCATGGCTCAAGACCTCGTACTACATGGAAGCTCCAACTTTATCGAGAAAGCTTGGACGCATTGTTTACATTTCTTGAGTCGCAATATAACCTCGGGGACATAGCGTGGCGCTAGCTACGTGGTGACGTCACTCATAGGATGCCGGGTTGTGTCGTCTGCTAGAACGCCGCTTTTTCTGCGCTTTTGGCAACACGCGTTTTTGTTGCGGACACTGCGCCTGCTTTCTCTTGTTGGTTATTACCTTAAGAAAGGGCATGACCTCAAAATCCCGTCAAACAAACCACGAATTGGTTCCCCCGTGTCGAATTTGCGTGATAAAATTGTAACCGGCACAGCTGACGCCATAAGGGCGACAGCTGTGGTGTCACGAAATCTAATCTGCTAATATATCATCTAATACTTTCCCGTAAGAATAATCACAGCTTGTATAAAACAAACGAATGAACTTGCAGCAAGGAGCTAAAGGTGCCACTGAACAGTATAGTACTCACTATGCATGCTGTGCACATTCAGTGTTGTCAACAAATATGTGAGAATTGTGAGGGGAGTGAATCTCGTGAGATGCATGCATAGAAATGCTGGTGGTATCTCTAAAGGGACTGTTTATTTTCGTTGTGTTCTGATATGATTGACGATAATCGCTGTTTTGTTTTTGTTTTTTAATGCGAAGCATTTCTTAGCGAATTTCGGCGACTTTGAACGTATCTCTCTATCTATCTAGCCGCCTACGACTTTTAGCGGTCGTGGCCGTTTTCATGTTGGTAATGATGCCAAATTTATTGAGGCATAACTTGACTGCATGAAAAGCATAGGTGACTAGTGATAACATGAAAATCATCACATGTATGTCATGATTGTCATGATTTACGTTTCATGGTCTTGCTGCTCTTACGGTGGTTTTGTTCACATGACATATTGCAAAGCTCGTATGGTATGACAAGACTGCATGGGGAACATGTATAGGTGTAAGACACTAACGTTAAAAGTGCGACATGCATGTCATGTAAGTCATGACTACACACCACGCTTATGATGTGCTCGCGGTTGTTTCGCTAGCTCCACATATATCAAATTTGGTATCACGTGACGTGAATAGGTGACGAAGGTAAATGACACGTCCAAACATAATAACGATGTCGTGAGGGTCGCGTAATGAACATGACTACGTGCCACGCTCATGATGCGCTCGCGGCTGTTTCACTAGCTTCACATATACAAAATTTGGTATCACGTGACGTGAACGGACGACGAGGGTAAATGGACACGTTCAAATATGATAATCATGATATGCGTGTCATGTACAGCATGACTAGGTGCTGCGCTCATAGCCCACTTGCGGTCGTTTATCTAGCTTCACATGTACTGAAGTTAGTGTAATGTGACTTCAATGAATGACAAAGGTATGAATTGTGCAAAAATGATAATTATGACATGCATGTCATGTAAACTGTGGCTACATGCTTCGCATATAGCGTGTTCGCGGCCGTTTCGATAGCTCCACATATAGTAAATTTGGTATCACGTGACGCGAATAGATGACGAAGGTAAATGACACGTACAAACATGATAATCAAGACTAGGAAGTCATAAACAGCATAACTTAGGTCTGCCTCGTAACGTTGTGCTGATTTTAAAGTGGATATCAAACTTCCTCATTCGCGCTTCGCATATCGCTGTATTTCATGGTACGTGAAGCTGCCTTTTTTTTTTTCACTATATGACACGTTTACTTTTTGCTTTGGTTTGCAGTTGTCGGCAACGTATTGATATTAGTTTTCAGTGATTTTTTATACGATCGCAAACTTGGCAAAAAGTTTATTTTATAAATTAAGAACCAATTTCTGGCTGTTTAGTTGTAATATGATCTTTATTATGATTGAGCGTATCGATTGTTGTTTTTTTTTTCTACTTATACGTTTACATTCCGCCTTGGCCTACTCTTGTCGGCAACACTTCCAAGTTATTTTTCTCCGTGAGGGGCATCTCAGACGCGGGTGCTTTCATTTTAGACTTATTTTTCAGCAGGTCTAGGTTTTGAACTCGCATATACTAGCAGGCCACATTCGTGAAATTAAGCCCCTGAGAGCCGAGACGGTTAAAAATATAATTGCTAGGGTTACGGCTTGGGAGAGATGGTTCATGCTTAAAGAGAAAAAAAACTGCGCGAAATTCAGACAGACCCAAGTTGAAGAAGGCACGACACGAGCGCTGTGTCGTGGGGTAAAGTTTGAAAAGTACGTTAACGCTGTCATTTGAAAGGAGTATTCGGAAAACATATATACCTACCGATTTCCAAGATAACTAAAATTCGTACACGCTCATTGTGAAATCCATACAGTAAGTTTTGTTCCATGGTTGTATTTCAACGCAAAATGTGCCTAACACAAGAAATACGTGGCACTAGTGACGCTTGAGCAGCATTAAATTATAAAATATGAACAAATAGGGAGACTAAGACAGTCAAGTGTGGGCCACAGGTCTCTAGAGAACCACATGCGGAGCGCGGGCCACGTGTTTGAGACCCCTGATTTACAGTGAATCTTTCATTTCTAGCACCAATTAATTCATCGGAATAAGTCATGGACGAGCTGCCGGGAGCACTCGCGAGCACATGTGAGCTTAGCGAACAACTTTACTTTGGCGCCGTACATGAAATTTTCGGGAAGAAAGTGCTTGCTACAGACCCGCGAGTTAGAGTTGGCGTCTTTAACATTTTCGGCTTTACCAGCCTAGTATCGCACATTTCTTCGCACTTGGGGTGATGGAAACTAACAGTGGGGTTTGCTGCATACGCGTATGGCACTGCGGCATCGAAGTCCACCGAGCTTAACCTGCTTGCGTGCAACTTAGCACTACTTTAACGGTGTCATTTCTCCGGATGTAGAATATTGGGTGAGTTCTTTCATCGTACTCGAAGTGGCACAGCGCATTACGGGAAAAAAGAAACGGCTCAGTGGACAGACAACTCTGTTCTCTTGTGTCTGCTCCCTCGGCCTTTCTTTTTTTTTCATAATGTGCTATGACCATTTCAATTACGATAACATTGTCAGCTGGTAAAATTAGGCTACACGTGACAATTGAACTTCGTGCACCGTGATGCCGACCAGGCGTCGAATTCCACCACAACTACGCAGAGGCGAGGAGGCGAGCGCTAGCCTCTCCAGTGGAGGCCCTCGCGGCCAATACAAACGCGCCTGCAGCAGCCGGACGGGGTGGTCATTCTGTTGTGACTCTTATCTCTACAACTAGCATTAGACAGCCGTGGTCGTGTTTCCCTCACCTACCTCCAGCGCACGTACCAGGGCAGGGAGACTCAAGGCAGCCACAAGCCTGCTGTCCAAACCTCCGCAGCAGACCGCGAGCAACGCTGGTCCTAGGCTCCGCGCACGAAGGACGAAAAACTTCCGACCGAAAAAGCGCGCAGTCACAAGAAGGCAGACAGCACCGCCGCCATTTTAGGGACGCCCGCCATCCTGCAGAACCGGTCTCCGTTCCTGGACACAGGAATTCAAGCCAGCAGCAGTAATGAGGTTGGCTACCCAGAAAAGACAGAATGTGAGCCGTCTCCCTCCCCTCAGAAGAGCGACGCAGCCAGCAGTGGTTCTTCCCCCATCACTGAAACGTCGTCCCCCACCTCTTCTTTGTCGTGGTCGCACAACACGCCGGCCTCCTCTCCCAACACCTCTGTAGAAGAGAGCAGCCCGGAACATAAGGAGCAGGGGTCCTCCTCCCCTTTGGTGACTGACGACACAGGGACACCTGGAAAGGTAGCCCTCTCTACCCCACAAGCCGAGGGAGAAAAACAAGTTTTCCTCTCGGTCCCGAGTACACCTCTTTCAAGACCGCCTAATCAGCTACGCCGGGATGTAAACAAACCCAGCGCATCTCGAGAAACGCAGCCGTGCCCCTTTGCTCGCAACAGCTGTGTGCTGGGGCCGCCCGAGGAACCATTTCCCTCACTGCCATCCACAGGGGCTCCGAACGGCACCAAACTCTGCGAACCACAGGTTCCTACTACCAACACCTGGCAGAAGAACCAGGGGGTACAAAAACCTGCGGTTTCAACCAAAAAATGTACCCCACCCACTCAGCTACCTGCGAGACCTGGATCGACTTCCCAGCTGGAGACCGTCCTCTACAGGCCAACCGCCAGGAAAACCTCCTTTCGGTCTGCGACACAAGAGGCCATCTCCGCACAATTAGCGGCAGTTGAGGGGGCACACCGCGTGCGAATTAACTTGGGCCGCAATGTTATCGCTGTCGACGTTGCCGCGGGAGCACTGCTCACGCCCCTCCTCGCAGTTTCCGACATCTGCGAGATTCCCGTGCGTGCCAGGCAGGCGTCAACAAACACCTGCAGTGGAATAATCCACAATGTCGACCCAGCACTCACGGAGGAGGAACTACGCGACAACATCGCATCGCAGCTCCCTGTACTGCAGTGCACGCGATCCGGACGCAACGTCGTGATCATGTTCTCTGGACGGAAACCTCCACAGGACATCGAACTTTACAAACAACGACGCCCGGTTCGTGCTCGCCGCCCTCGTCCTGTGCAGTGCGAACGGTGCGGTCGCTACGGCCACACGGACATCACCTGCACAGCACATGAACGTTGTGTGCGTTGTGGCGGGCCACATCCGCGTGCCGATTGCACCGCGCAGCGCCCACGTTGCATATTCTGTGACGCCACCCAACTGTCCACAGAACCCCGCTGTCCTCACTGGCAACAAGAGCGTCAGCTACTAGGGGTCCGCGCGCAATCGGCCCGCCCCATGACACGCCGCGAGGCCTTTGCAGTTGTTCGCAAGAACAACCCCATGGCACACAATTCTGCCACTCGAGAAGGGTTTTCATATGCGGCGGCCGCTGGTGGCTTTACTGCTGATGCATCAACAAACACCACCACCGCTCCAGAGAACTCCTCAGCGATCTCGGTGCTCGCGGCCGCAGTTCGTGCCGCGTTGGACTTCCTCCCTCGCGACTGTCCGGTTCGCCCGCTCTGCATAACAGCGCTGGCTACGCAACAAGCTCTGACACAGCATGGCGAGTAAAAACTGCGCACGGCGGCCGCGCATCTTTCAGTGGAACTGTCGTTCTTTGCGCCGCCGTCACAGTGAGCTCGCTGAGTACTTGCTGCTCAACGAGTACGACATCGTCGCTCTACAGGAGGCTTATGTACGCGGAAGCGAATGTAGACTCACTGGTTACTCGAGCTACCACTGTACAGCGAGGTGTCAAGTGTGCGATTGCGACTTAGATGTGTGCTGCGACCCCACACATCCTCCCGCCCGCTCATACGCCTCCATCTACGTACGCAATGGACTCTCACATTGCACTGTTGATGTTTCTCACACCTTGTGCAGTGAGGTTGAATGTGTGGCGGTTAAAGTGCGCCTCGGGCAGTGCGACACGGCAGTGGCGTGTGTTTATGTCCATCCTGTCCACAGGTGGGACACGACATTTGTGACCCGTTCGGTGCGACGCCTACAAGGTGACTGTGTGATCTGTGGAGACTTCAACTCGCACCATACGGCTTGGGGGAGTGACCACATAGACTGCAGAGGCAGATACCTGTTGGATACCATTGCTGGGGCAGGCTTGCTTATTATAAATACGGGCTGTCCGACTTTCGTCCGTCGCGGCGTAAAAAGCAGTGCCATAGACCTCTCACTTGTGAGTGACCATTGCCGGTACGAATGGAAGAGGGAGGCAGACACGTGGGGCTCCGATCATTACCCCCTCCACCTAGAGCCACTTGATCGGTGCCACGCGGGCACGCGCACATACACTGTCACTGACTGGCCACGTTTTCGGCAACTCTCGGCTGCCTCCCCACCTTCCGGTGTCGCCTACTTCTCGCACGTCGCCCGCTGCGTCGAAGCGGCCTCGCGCAAGTGCACAGTGCCAGTGGGAACACCAGCTCCCGACATAAAACTTCTTAATTTACGCGCGGCTCGCCGGAGGCTCCAGCGCCGTGCGACTAAAAGTGACCGCAAGGAGCACTGGACACTGTATAATCGCCTTGACGCCGTGTGTCGCTGGCACGCACGGCAAAGACGCGACCGCTCCTGGGGCAGTCTATGCGTCACGCTGGACGACCCGCGACGCTCCGCGCGTGCGTGGAGGATATTCAGTTCCGTCCTCTGCCCCGTTGAGTTACGTTTCCCAGCCCTCGCCATTGCTGTTGCACATTGTCTCACTTACCAGCAATTGGCCGAGCTACTGGCTGACACCCTCCTCCTCAGCGCATCAAAAGCTTGCCCGAGGTTCTCCAACTCCCGCTGAACCATCGCCGAGAGTCGTACAAACCTCGACGCTTTTTCCTCGCCACCGGCATGCGCAATGCAATCAAGTACGTGCTTTATGCACTGAGGATTTCACTCTCGGGGAGTTGCGCCTGGCTTTGGCGTCGCGCAAATGGCGCTCAGCACCCGGCGCTGACGGCGTGACATACCGGATGCTTCGCAACATCGATCAGTCCCAGCTCCCAGTGCTCTTGGCCGCCTACAATGACGTGTGGCGCGCGGGGATAGTACCGCAAGAGTGGCGCGAAGCCATCGTCATCCCCGTGCTCAAGAAGAGCAAACCCGCCTTGGAGCCAGCGTCCTATCGCCCTGTTTTCCTTACCTCCGCAGCGGGCAAGCTCTTCGAGGCCATGGCACTGAGGAGACTTGAATAGATTGCCGAGGCGCTGGATGTTTTCTCGCCTTCGCAGTGTGGCTTCCGCCGTTCGCGTGCCACTGCCGATGGCCTTGCCGACGTCATTGCAACGCTAGAGGCGGCACAGCACAACGGAGAGGCCGGGTACCTCATCCTGTTAGACATCAAGGCGGCATTCGACTCCCTGTCACACCCCACCATTCTGAACGCGGTGCGCGATCTCGGAGTGACCGGTCTCCTCTTCACGTACATCGCTTCCTTCCTCGGCGGCAGAACCATGCGTGTGCGCGTCGGTGGAGTCCTTAGTGAGCCGCGTCCCGTGAGTGTCGGTGTTCCGCAGGGCAGTGTACTCAGCCCCTTCTTGTTCAATCTCGCCCTGGCTGACATCGACGATTACATTCCCCGTGCTCTTCCCTGTGATGTGCGCGTGGCGGTCTACGCTGACGACATTGCGGTGTTCGCGACGGGACCTGTGCCCAGTGGCCGGTGTATTCGCACCAGTGTCCAAACCGTCCTGGATTCTATTGGCAGGGGGATCACGCTTTCACCGGCGAAGACGGAGGCGATGCTGCTGCACCCCAGTTATGGCGCCCAGCGCTACACACCAAAGTTCACTCTCCAAACGATCCCCATCCCTTGGAAGAGGCGAGTGACCTACCTCGGAGTGCAGCTGGACCAACGCCTCAACTGGTCACCAGCGGTCAGCGACCAGCTTCTAAACGCGCGAAGGGTCGCCTCCGCCGCTCGAGCGCTCCTTGCTCGCGGCAATGGATGCACACCGTCCCTAGCTCTCCGCATCTACAACGGAATGGCTGCGGCGCGCATTTTGTACGGCCTTCCTCTCGCAGCGCTTACGCGTTCCAACTGGGAGACACTGGACGCAGCGCATCGTATCGCGATTCGCCAGTTTTTCAGCTTGCCCAGATCATCTCAAATCGACCCAACACTTGCTGAGGCGGGAGACATGCCACTGTCACTCCGGGCCGATCTTCGAGCGCTAAATCACATAGAGCGTATGAAACGCTCGCGCCACGGACAGCAGCTGGTATTCTGGCTCTCCTCATTTCCGCACTCACGAATGGGGCAATGCGCTGCGGCATTCTACGCCCTCATCCCGAGCTCACCGGATGTGAATGACTATAGTGCCCCGCCCTGCCACCATCGCCCTCTCAAGATTCGGACACGGTTACCGGGAGTGGCAAGCAAGCGGACGACGCCAGTGTGTGCGCTTCGGCACGAAACTGCTGCCACTTTTGACGAACTTCTCGCAGGACGACTCCTCGTCTTTACTGACGGTTCAGTGTTCAACGATGGGTGTGCCGCGGCTGCATGTGTCGTGCCTTCGCTGGAGCTTCACAATCAGTGCCGCCTCGCCTGCGAGGCATCGTCGACGATAGCCGAACTCGCCGCGCTTGACCTCGCCGCCGATGCCCTCATTCAACTGAGAGTTCCGTCGGCTGCCGTTCTCTCGGACTCACGTGCTGCTCTCCAACTACTCGCGCAGGACGCCCGCAGAACTCCGGTTGCCACGCGCATCGCGCGAAAGCTCGAAGCAGTGCAGGACCTAGGGTGTGATCTGCTGCAATGGATACCGGCGCACGTTGGAATATCCGGCAACGAAGTGGCCGACGAGCTGGCCAAAGCAGCACACTCTCCGGGAACCCCTGTGACTACAGCGGTGAGCACATTCAACGTAGCAAGGCTTCGCACACGGTGCTACGTCACCGCTCGCCACCCGGACCCACGAGTTGCGGCAACACCACCTAGATCTAGGTGGTGTTGGTTGCGGCAGGGCAGCCACCACGCCCACTACCGAAAACAGGATTTTCGAGAGAGGAGCGTGCCCTCCTTCTCCGCCTGCGCATCGGCTGCTACCGCATGGCGGAACGGGTTCACAGACAATCGGGACGTGGAGACCCAAACTGCCGTCATTGCCCACAGCCCGGAACACTCCATCACATTATCTTCCAGTGTGAGGAGTATTCGGACGCGCGCAGATCACTCTTCGATGCTTACAGCAAACTGGGACTCTGCACGAGCACTGTTGATGTGATTCTTTTTCCCCGTGCGCACGCATGCCTGGTGAAGCGCGCGCAAGCTGCCCTCATCACCTTCCTCAAGACTTCTGCGCTATTTGAGCGCTTGTGAACTGAAGGAACATTAGTGCCTCCCCATCGATATCCACTGGACTCGTAATAGTGAGTGCTACGGTTTTCCGTACAGTGTTTTCCGTACAGAGATTACGCGCTTCGGCGAGTGCTTTACGCGCTTTGTACGACGCGCCAATCAAATCGTTGTCCTCCTCTCGATGACGATACCTCTCCTGCCCTTGGGAGCTTTCCTAGTCAGCTGTGCATGGCGCGTGGGGGCTTGCGAGTCCGTTGCGGAAAGCAGAACGAATGACCCTCCCCTTTCTTTTTTTTCTCTCTTTTCTAATCTTTCCCTCCCTATATCTTTTATTCCCCATACCCCATTCCTGTGCTGACCTGTTGAGGTGTCCTTGTAAGGAGAGACAGTTACGGGTCGGCACTTTTCTTTTCTTCTGTTATAACCACTTATATATAGTAGCACTCAAGCTTGTCGCCGAGCAACCTAAATGCTCTCCCGCAAGCATCCTCCCCGCCACCACGAAGGGGTTGAAGGGTGGCGAGGACCATGGGCACACGAGATCGTGTTCATCGTTCTGGCACTAACTATCGAACCACTGATTGGCGCCGTCAGCTGGTGATGAGTGGAGTGCACGGCTTCGAAAAGTGAGCCACAGGAAAATAAGGAAGAACGCGTGCGAATGGTGGCCGTGGCAGAAGACGACGATGGTGAAGATTTAAAGAGCGAGAGCACGAGAACGCGTGGCGAGTCGTCAGTAAAACAAAAGAGAAGACATCCAATGGTAAAGAAACACGTAGATTTGAAGGGCCAGACAGTGGTTAAGGCGACAACTTCGCCATCTCTAATGGGAAGCCGACGAGTGCAATTTGGGGAGAGAGGAAGACCAAGCAGAGAAGAGCAAGGGAGTTCGAGGCGAACGAGACAATAAGGAGGCCGTACCTGGGAGCTGAAGACAGGCAGTCGGGTGGTGGACCCGAGCCTTCTCGGCTACACCCGGCTTGGGCCTCCAAACAGTGCCTTCCAGGGACTGCGAGCAGCCACAATGTTCGAGACCAAAGCCTGCAGATCCCGGTGCCGTTGGAGCAAAGGCAGTTGGGTCACGAGCCTGAGCCTTGCATCCAGCCGCCTCATCGGACGAATCTGGGCCACCATGGGTGTCACTGACCGAGCTCTGTTCCATCGTCGCCGCCAGCGAGCATCGGTACACGCCACCATTCAAGCAGCAATGCTTTCGTGAGATATAACTTACTGTCTTCCCTGCTCCGCCGAATCGCAGCGTCAGAACTGGATCGTGTAGCCATGACTTTCATCCGACACTTTGAAGACTTTAGACGTATTTCTTTTTTGGTTTAAAGCCAACCTTTAGCCAAGTCCTCATTTTCTCTTAGTATATGTTGAGTTTTCGCTTCTGGAGTAAATGTTTGGGTGTTCTTTGTTGAACGAATGGCTTTGTCCTTATTAATAAAGCTCTCCGAGACTCACCCTAGGAGAAAGAAAACAGCAAGAAAAACCTGCATCACAAAGCCTCGCATTCATGCGGGCGTCATGAGCGAGAGTTTACTGGCTTCTACACGATCGTAGACACATACTTAATTCATATAGTAGTATATCAGAGCATACAGATTTTCTCTTGTCTCGCAAGGACCCGCGCTTTGCACCACTTGCGTTAAAAGAGCTCAGGATTCTTGGCATTCTGGTGGCATTGAACGCGACCGCAGAGCAAGTTGCATCTATAGGAGTGACATTCCGTCGCGAAGAAAGAACAAAGCAAAGAAAAAATCACCAAGCAAATGAGTCGAAGTAGCGGGCCCTAATTCTAACGAGACGGTTTGCGCACGACCCCCGGACCACGGCAGTGGGGCGTTACGTATTCTTCCCGAGAACGTGAACAATCCGGAATGATTGTAAATTTGTAAATTTACATTGTAATCTTGTAAATTTCCTCCAATCAAACTCCTTTTTCACTCCTGCGCAACACGGGTTTCGTAAAACATACTCCTGTGAAACACAGCTCATAACCTTCACTGAAAAACTGCACACTATCCTGGACAGTTCGTCTCAAGCAGACTGCATTTATTTAGATTTTTCTAAAGCATTCGATAAGGTCTGTCATCAACTTCTACTTCACAAACTAAGTAACCTCAACCTTGATAGAAACGTGCTACAATGGATTGAATCATTCCTTACCCGCCGCACCCAATTTGTTCATGCTAATGGCTTTAACTCTTCTTTCAGCGAAGTGCGCTCTGGGGTCCCACAAGGATCCGTCCTAGGGCCCCTTCTATTTCTTATCTATATTAATGACCTCCCTTCAAAATTGTGTTCTAATATTCATTTGTTTGCAGACGACTGTGTGATATTTCGTAAGATTAAGAATAGTGACGACATTAGAATCCTTCAGTCTGATCTAACCGCTGTTTCTAACTGGTGCCAAACTTGGCTGATGGAATTAAACATTAACAAATGTAAGGTTATGCATGTGTCCCGCAACCCCAAGCATCTGTCAACTTATTACCTAAACAACATAGCTTTAGAACTAGTTACATCATATAAGTACCTTGGAGTGCACATTACAACTAATCTCAGCTGGTCAACACATATTGAACATATCATCAACAACGCTAATAGCATGTTAGGGTACTTACGCCGCAATTTTTCTAGAGCCCCATCGTCACTAAAATTATCGCTTTACAAATCCTTAATACGCCCCAAGTTAGAGTACGCAGCATCAGTATGGGATCCAAGCCAAGAAAATCTAATCGCTTCTTTCGAGCTTGTTCAAAATAATTCTGCTCGCTTTATCCTGTCAAACTATAACCGTACTGCCAGCATATCTTCAATGAAAAGCAGCTTTTCCCTTCCCTCTTTATCATCACGCAGGAAACTTTTTCGGTTAACCATGCTACATAAAATATATTATCATTCCTTCCTGCGCAACGAACTCTTATCCCAACCACTATACATTTCCCATCGCGTTGACCACCGTCACAAGGTTGGCATTAACTATTATCATACAAAATCTGCCACTCAGTCATTCTTGCCCCGTTCGTCCCGGGAATGGAACCACCTTCCCGCTGAAATTGCGGGTATCACCGATAACCGACTGTTCTGTGCTGCCTTAGCCAATATTGTATATGCAGAAATATCTGATGTTTAATCTGTGTTTGTGTGACCACATTGTTGCGATAATACTAATTTGTTTTGTCTTTCCTTTTCCTTTTTATGTACACAACGTTTTTTGTAACCATGCTACCTCATGTTATGCCTTTGTTCTGTACCACTCCCCTCTGTAATGCCTCTGGCCCTGAGGGTATAATAAATAAATAAATAAATAAATAAATAAATAAATAAATAAATAAATAAATAAATAAATTATTGCTTTCCCGCCGAGGTAGCCCCGTTATTACAGTTATAGCACTCGCGTCAGAGTTCTTTTTTTCTGTCTCCTTTTTTTTCGCCTCTCATTGTCAGCCGCGTGGGGCACACGTTGAACACACGCGCGTCGTGAGGGGCGCTACGCAAAGGCCAGGGTCAGTGGCGGAGTCAAATGAGGATGCTTTAACCAGGCGATTACGTGCTGCCGTGAGCGCTTACTGAATGCCCAACGAGGCGCCGTGAGCAGGGTGCGCAATTCGAGACCTTCGGGCACCACCATCGCGAGGAACTCACCCCTGCAGAGTCAAGGGCCTCGCGTCTGCGCGAGCAGGAAGCACGCGGCCTTGCTCTCTTCCTCCTTCGGTGTCCTTTCTGGGCTCGTCGCCCTCTTGCTTTGCAGCCAGTTATCCCAAATCTTTTCTGCCACCCTTTTCCCTACCTGAGGTCTCCGTAATTGACTTTCCCGAAACGTTGATGAGAGAAGCGAGAAGAAACCGCTCCGTCATATAGCGCTTAATGGCGATGATAGTGCAACGTACGGAATGATAGCGGGACTCAAACGCTGTAGAAGGCTCGTTGTTGCCCACAGTGCAGCTTTGCTTCACTGGTAGTTCAAGCTGGAGAACCATGAATATCTCAGAGAGAGATTCAGCTGAAGTGAGGAAAAACGTCATATCCGAGGCGCTGGTTGCGAGCACGGTTCCGCAGCGTCTGTCGGGGAAGTTAAGGAAGGGAACGAAAAAAAAAAACATGTCAAGTAGTCAAGAGCGAATTGCGGCGTGCAGGACATAGCGCGTAGCCTCTACAGCCGGTAATTATCTCCAAGAAAGTTGAAGACTGTCTTGTAGATCGATGTGTGGTTTCTGCAGTAGAGTGGAGCATGGTTCTTCTGGCAACCAATATGTAGACACCAACAATGAACGGTGGCGACCACGGATGATTGACACGTTATTGGCGTCTCCCATATTATATTAAATTCGGCGAGATGCAGATAAAACAAGAGACGTACGGGCGCTTCACACAGGTCTCTAGCTTCAGTGTTCATCTCTCGTACGCCTTGAAAGAAAGTTATAGTCAATTAAGGACTAGCTCCGCTTACGCGATATCGATCGATTCAGAAGTCGTGCTGGCTGACGATGAACAGACCGTTTTTATGTGCAGCTTATATCAAGAGTGTATGGCTGTAGCGAACGGGAGGTTCAAAAGAAAAAGAGTAACGACGTGAACAACGGCACAAGACAGAGATGGACGTTGAGCAGGCTTTCAAACAATAATTTTATTGCAAACTGCGTCGATCATGTATGCGCAGCAACTTGAAAACGTATTAGGGTGAAGAGAGCGGTTTGAAGTAGGAACACGTGACAACATATCCCTGTTCAAAAGGAGCATAATAAATAGAAGACCAGCCTTCCTAATGTTGGCTTCATACACGTGAAAAGTACGAAAGTTAGGAGGAGATTTCAGGTTATATAGCACACATCTGCAGTATACGCTCGCAAGCACTACAGATAGCACTCGCTAGCTTTTCAACCAAGCCGAAGCAGCAAAACAAAAAAAAACTCGAGCTTAACTCTGAGTTATCGCTTCAACACATCAAATGTGGCTCCATCGAGATGAGCTGTAACTCCAGCAATTGAAGCCTAACGAACACATGCGTTCGTTATAGGCACAGAATACTAGTACAGTGTTCGTATTTTCAACTAAATATATCTTACTATCTCGATCGCACAGAAGGTACGCGTATATTTTCACATCATATTCGACATTTTCTCGTTACCTATGCGATAAATAAATATGTCCACGAATCTGAGTAGGCGACCGAAGCCTGAGCCGTAGGCACTTCACTAGTTCTGCAATAACTGAACTATGAATGCAGCCGCAATGGCTTCATTAGGTATATTCTTTAGGCGAGCCATTTCGTACGGTACATCAATATACTGTTAACGATGGTGCGAGAAAAAAAAAGATAGCGCAGACCGAATAAAACTAAACAGAGCACACATTACGAAATGTGCTATCTTTTTTTTTCGCGTACCACTGTTAAGATGGCTTACGAACTCGCAGAGCAGTCTGATCTTCCTAAGTCTCTTTGTCGTGTCAATCAACAAGTCCTTGTAAAAAGGTTCTAGTAAAAAGGGCCCTTCGGTTGGTCAGGCCCTCATCTCCTATACAGATTAACTGACACTCAATGGAAGCTTCACTGAAGGATTAACTACTGCCTCATACAGTATAATGGTGAGTGTTCTCTCTACTCAACAGGCTGCCGACATCTTGATTGACTGAATGGTAGAAACAAGCGATTTGCTTTCACTGCAGTGGCTGGAGTTGATCAACCAGAGTATAGATGTTGGGTGAGATACATGTGTACAGCGAAGGGGTAATCCTCGTGTTAACTGACTTGCAAGGGCAATATAACACACACACACACGCACACACACACACACATGTTGGGTGAGATACATGTGTACAGCGAAGGGGTAATCCTCGTGTTAACTGACTTGCAAGGGCAATTTAACACACACACACACACACACACACACGCACGCACGCACACACATGTTGGGTGAGATACATGTGTACAGCGAAGGGGTAATCCTCGTGTTAACTGACTTGCAAGGGCAATATAACACACACACACACACACACACACACACACACACACACACACACACACACACACATGTTGGGTGAGATACATGTGTACAGCGAAGGGGTAATCCTCGTGTTAACTGAATTGCAAGGGCAATATAACACACACACACAAAAACACACACACACACACACACACACACATGTTGCGTGAGATACATGTGTACAGCGAAGGGGTAATCCTCGTGTTAACTGACTTGCAAGGGCAATATAACACACACACACACACGCGCGCGCACACACACACACACGCACACACACACACACACACACACACACACACACACACATCACAGTAACATGTTGATGCATTTGTAGAGCGCAGCGTAGTAGGCGCGTCAGACCAACGTTCCTTAACAGTACTAGCGGCACACATACACACAAACACCGCGACGCAACACGGCTTCGCGCATATCTGGACAAATTCACTCCGACGTTCTTGCTGCCAAATGTTCCTGATAAGGAAGTGAATTGCTTAGCTGAAAATTTCCTGGCTCTCTCGTACATTGGTTTACATTTAGGCTTGACCATTCCACCAGGATAGTAGATTAATTAGATGTTCTAGCTACAATCTTACGCATGGCTGCAAGACACAATCGAGCAAACTACACATCACATTGTGCACGTACTCGTCCATATGCAAACGTCATTGTTTGCTTTCAATAGGCGAGATTAGTTTTGATATTTGCTTCGCTTATGAGGCCGCGGTGTGACCACGACACAACAGGCTGGTGCGCCTCTTGCGGCACGCCACGTGGCGCCATCTCTTCAAAAAAGCGAGAAGTCAAGCTTAAAATCTAGAAATGTTTGCGCTCAGACGAGGAAAAATATGATGCAATATCAGCCTAAGTAACGTCAATATTATTATAGTTGATTAAAATTTCATTGTCTAGATGAAAACAATCATGGTGTACATGTGAACAAGCACATATACAAATTTAGAAGCAAAACAGTTTGTTGTTTTTTTTGAGTGTAGGCTAGACCACGTTATGCGGTCCGTACGAAAAGGCTTCAGGCAGAAGCTGGTCTTCATCGTTCTTCCGACATGCAGTAGTTCAAGCTGTCGTGGTACACCTTAAAGCACCCGTTGGGTGCAAGCAATGTTCTACGGGACGGCTTGAAGCTCTCCCATAGTGGAGTACCCTGTGCTCTAAATCGTTACCCCCCCCTTTTTTTTTAACCCCCCCCCCCCCGTTTGAAAACGACGGCACGGCACGAGGCTTTCCCATAGCAGAGTACCCCGTACTCTGAAGTGTCAAACATTTGTGATCAACACTAAAGCCAGTGAACCTATAGCTGCGGTGGCTGCATTTCCGATGGAGGCGGAAATGTAGGCTCGTGTGCTTAGATTTGGGTTCACGTTAAAGGACGCCAGTTGGTCGAAATTTCCGGAGCACTACGCCGTCTCTCATAATCATATGGTGGTTTTAGGACGTTAAATGCTACATATCAATCAATCAGTTTACTTAAACCAGTGATGACTGATTGAAATTGTCACCGACTACACTTTTACTTTTCGTGTGATATTTAAACGAGATCTTGTTCGGTGCTTTAAAGGTTATGGACCTCAAACAGATAATCGGTACACGCATCTGCCAGAGGTGGCGTAACATTAGAGTTTTCCTACCGTTTAGAATGACCGGACATTTGTGCCTTCGTACTCCACACACACGTATACGTTACACCTCTTCGCTGCCTTACATTCGCACATATTCAAATATATATATATATATATATATATATATATATATATATATATATATATATATATATATATATATATATATATATATATATATATATATATATATATATATATAACGTAGTCTGAATGGGCCGGACGGCTACCAAACCAACATCGTAACTTATCATGCGTTCTCCTGGTTACCTTTGCGATCTGCAGCTTATTCTTTTCTGCAGCGCGGTTACGCTCGTCATTCCACATAAAACTAAATTAGGTACCTTCGCTTACAATGGGTGCGCTCAGAATGCGTTCTTTAAACGGGTGTGTAAATGTGAACGGGCCGTGACAAAACAGCTTTAAGAAAATACACAAAATCCCCGATCCAGAGCTACCAAGCGTATCATCTTTGTCGTGAGTCGCTACAGTATAGTGTTCGAATGACGCAATAATAGGGAGTTTAAAAGTACCGTTTGCAAGCGCTGCGGGTGTTGTGGGCGTAGAAGGGCGCCATATGAGTTTTAGAATAGCGTTTGCCCTGATGCAGCGCAACGCACGATCACAGTGACCCCGTAGCCTCGAAACCAGCGCTTGCGGACCACACGCGGGCCGTGATCGCCGCACGCAATTTCGGATTTTCTGCGTGCGGTCCGCGAAAGGGAACGCTGACTCGCGTTACGACGCATGCGCAATGGCAGCGACCACACCGCAAGTGCTCGCGGTGTGCTATTTTAAAACTGCTTAATAAATCTTGTCCATATAACCGCAACGTTGGCTAATAGCGGCCGATATATCACGCGTGTAGTAGACGCCCGCCGGCGGCTTTTACCGCGCAGAAATCTAAATTGCATGAATGCATTGAAAAGGCTGTACCCTTTAAATCGGGCGGCGGATAACGCCACCTAGCCGTAATGCCTAGTGAACCACAAACAGCCCCGCCATGGTGGTCTAGTGGGTACTCAGCTGCAGACCCGCCCGTCGCGGGATCAAATCCCGGCGGTGGCGGCTGCATTTCCGATGGAGGCGGAAATGTTGTGGGCCCGTGTGCTCAGATTGGGTTGCACGTTAAAGAACCCCAGGTGGTAAAAATTTCCGGAGCCCTCCACTACGGCGTCTCTCATAATCAAATGGTGGTTTTGGGACGTTAAACGCCACAAATCAATCAATCTATCAATCAACCAAAAACTAGATTTATCTTCTTTTTCTTTAAATAGTGAAGTTGAGGACTGGTACTTTGCAGTGAAGGGTTTAATTTTCACTCGTGCCTTGACTTTAGTCACCCATCGGATAACCTCCTTCTAGTTGATTATACCCGCTTAAAGTCTATTTTGCCCTCCCTGTCCCTCAACCCCAGTGCTTTGCAAAACTCAGCGTCATCATCCTGAACTATACGGTGCAACCCTTTACGGAACATTATGAAGTGTTCTTGAACATTATCAAGGCAGTTTCCTCCTCCTCTCCACATGCACTGCATACCGTGTCTACCCCTTCGTATTTGGCCCGATATGTCTTCGTTCGCAATACCTTCGTCCTGGCCTCAAACAGTAGAGCACTACCTCGAGTATTATCATAGACCTTTTCCTTGGCAATTTCCTGCTGAAAAGTTCGATAGACCTCTAGTGCGGACTTCTTAATCATGCCGATTCTCCACATATCGGTCTTTATTTCCTTTACCTTATTCTTAACTGATAGCTGTTTTTGGTTTGGCCCCAGCGTTTTTTAAGTATTTACGCGTCAATTTTCTGGTTCTCTTCCTCCATTTTATATCAACATTCCTCAAGTACACGTAGCTGAAAACCTTCCTAGCCCAACGCTCCTGCCCCATTTCTCTCGATCGCTTCTCAAATTTTATTTTGCTGCTAGCTTCCCTGCCTTCAAATGATGTCCATCCAATAACACCTTGTACTCCCTGATTTGGCTTATTCCTGTGAGCTCCTAAAGCAAGCCCACCTATTCCAGGTTGTTTAATTTCTAAGCTTGCTCGAACGTCTCATCTCATGCACAAGACCGCATTGCCGAACGTCAGTCCAGGAACGATGAGCCCTTTCCAAATTCTTCTCACAACATCATACTTATTCTAATTCGACAGTGACCTATTTTTCATCACTGCTGTATTCCTGTTACCATTAGTCGTCACGTATGTTGCGCATTCCCTTAGGTACTCGGTCCCGTTGCTTATCCATACGCCCAGATATTTGTACTTATCTGTTATCTCGAGCGTGACCTCCTATATCCTAAGCTCACTACCTTCATTATCATTAAAAATCGTGACTGCTGATTTTTCAGGTTCGGTATCGCAGCGCCGTGGCACGGGAGGTCACTGCAAAAGACCCTCACTCCTGCCTCGTATTCGCGCGGCGCTTTGCACACTCTCCCTATTTTAGGTCCCTCTAATTTCGACCTTCACCGGCACTCCGGCACCAACCAGTGTTGTGGACATTCATCTCACCGATGGAAAGAGACATAACGCGGACAGAAAAATTCTGTTTTAAAAATTTCTACCTACTTTCCAGAGAAACCGCTGCAAGGTTAGACACTTCACATGGTACGCTTTTTATTGCGGCACAAAACAGAAGAGCAATTAATGATTGTATACAGTCCATTTAACCCGAATTTGTTTTAAATTTTCGGACCCTATTAATATACTGCAAGAAAAACTACTAACAACACCCGCACTGTTGTCTTTGGCTTCATTGACGGTTGGCTTCATTACAGCTGTGGGTAACCAAGAAACGAACCCTTGGGTCCGGAAATTCATCTTATTTCGTTCATTTCCTGACTTTTTAGGGTGACCTGAAAAAAAAAACCGTAAATCTCTGCGATCAAACTAGCACTAGGCGTCACGACGTTGTTTTTGTCCAAATACAATAGTAAAAAGGCATTACTTCGCAAATGGTATGACCATCTGAATGCGAACTTTGAAGCGTATATATATAAAAAAATCTGTTATCTCTGAACCACGAATAACGCTCGATTTATTCTACGCAGAAAAGCCGGGCGTTTGTACTCATATTATCTGCTTCCTTCGAGCCTCGCTCCGAAGTAATTTGAGCACTATTGCAAGGCAAACGTCTTTCGCCTTTATTTGTTTCAACAGATGCCACACACATAAGATATAGCATCGAGTACTCTTGTGCCTCGTTGGGGGTGAATATACTCCGACATTTTGAAATATGCGTGTAACAATGCACCACGTCAATTTACGCTGGCAACATTAAATTTTTTTGAAATAGTAAAACAATAAAGTGGCGAAAACAACTGCCACAGTGGAAAAAAAAGCAAAAGCAGCGTCTCTTTATCGGCAGTGTTTGCGCACCCTCGCAGTGAATTGTTACAACCTGCGTTTCAATCTTATTTTTCTTTTTCACGTTCTTTCGAGATATCGCTGCAGTATGGAGCGCAGAGAAGGTGCAGACATGAAGCGGCTGCGTCGAAACGCTGCAGTATCGGGACAAAAGGTGCATGCCCCGAAGCAGAGACGAGGCTTGCGCAGTGCGAAAAGAGCTAGACGGGTGTTTTTTTTTTCTTGTGCACAGAAATAGCTCGCTCGCAGTGCATGCCTCGAAGAACACGCGAGAACAAGCACGATCTTAAAGTGGTTTGGCCCGATCGCTCAGCAGAAAGTGGTCGAAGCTTTTTGTACGTATACTGGTGCAGTTTAGACTGCACCTTGCGCGTGCGTTATATAACTACCAATGAAATAACGCAATTTATTTCCTGCACATGGAACTAACTCTTTATACTGAGAAATGTTCAGTGACTACCGTATTTACTCGAATGTAATGCGGCTTTTTTTCCAAGATTTTTGCTACCTATGTAAAGTCGACCCTCGCATTACAAATACCGAGATTGACCAGACGCAGTGGGAAGTCACCCCTCGCTTCCCAGTTGTGGACGTTTTTCATTCGAGTAGTACAGTAGTGCAGCGTAAGAGGTGTGAAAAGACACTGTAGAAAGGCGGGCGCTGTTGAGAGAGGCTGGGCGGTGTTTTGTTGCGGCAAGCATTATTGATATTGGGTTTCTCAATATTTCACCTGAGTGTCGCGTAAGCTCTGTGAAACTTGTAACATTCTGACGTATATTTAAATTTTATTAGATGGTTTTACGTGCCAATACAAGGATTCTTCACTATATCTCACGGGGCAGGGGGGGGGGGAGGGGATGATAGATCACTTTTGGCCTCCTGGTGTTCTTGCTCATTTGCCAAAGTACACCTGTCAGCCACGCTGGGGAAGTAGTTATGGTGCTCGGCTGCTGACACAAAGG
Organism: Rhipicephalus annulatus; assembly: GCA_013436015.1. NCBI lineage: Eukaryota > Metazoa > Arthropoda > Arachnida > Ixodida > Ixodidae > Rhipicephalus > Rhipicephalus annulatus. Next base: position 133,120 of record WOVY01010958.1, read on the forward strand.
TTGCGGGTTCTGTCCACGCCGCCATGGTCACACTTCCATAAAGCCAAGACCCTCAATGCCTGAGTGCTGTGCGATGTCAGTGAAGCTTAAAGAACACCAGGTGGTCAAAATTCTCAGAATGCTCCACTGCAACGTCTCGCATATTCTTATAGTGGTTTTGAGTAATGAACCCCGAAAAATTATTACCTAACCAAACCTGCTAGGGTGTTCTCTTACAATTCGCTACTTTGAAATGCGCCCCGCCGCGGTGGTCTAGTGGCTAAGGCACTCGGCTGCTGACCCGCAGGGCGCGGGTTCGAATCCCGGCTGCGGCGGCTGCATTTCCGATGGAGGCGGAAATGTTGTAGGCCCGTGTGCTCAGATTTGGGTGCACGTTAAAGAACCCCAGGTGGTCTAAATTTCCGGAGCCCTCCACTACGGCGTCTCTCATAATCATAGAGTGGTTTTGGGACGTTAAACCCCACATATCAATTACTTTGAAATGCGGTTCCCACGGCAGCCAATACAACCTGCGCCTTTGACGTCAGCAAGGTGACACGTCACCTGCACGGCGGGGAGAAAATATCCGTATGTAATAACTGCGTGCGTACACGTACCACAGTCTCACCAGCCTCTGCCATGAATGTTGGCCTAGAAAATATCCCTGGATGGCTACCGGGGCTCACGAGTCTCACTACATGTACAGACCGAATTTGCATTTGCAGCTCCTTTCTGGGACACCACTCGTGCTAATTTACTAGACACGTTAATCTGCTGCTTGTCAGTATCTATGTAAGCCCTTCCAGTACTGCCATGTCGCCAAAGATGACTGCATTCGTTATGTTCGACAGCTACCGCTGGGCTTATACGGCAGACCGATAGCCCATCTCGCAAGTAAATGTTTTACGAATATGACGCGACATTCGCACATTTTAACGAGCTTATTTAGTGCTTCAAAGCGTAAAACGACGTTTTGTGACAAAGCAGCTATAACGCTAATGCATTTCTTTATAAACGTCGCTTATTAATGTCTCGGTACTGGTGCGAGAATTCGTTGTGATTAGATTCTCGTTGTAAACTTCATAGGTAAGCTTTGAAAACTTCAATATAGGTCACAACATTATTAGAAAAAACCTAATAGGTTATGTTGGTTTTTGATTGTGCATTCCAAGTTTTTGTACTCGTAAAATACGCTGCTTTGAGGAGACCAGTTCAACTATAACTTTAATAACTGCCGCCGGCCGGCTTTAAGAAAGTGATTGTGTTCGCTGAAACAGCCAACTTTCAAAATTTTTTAAACTGCTTACTGGAACACCCTGTATATTAGTTTAGTTTTGCTGTTGAAAAAATTATTTTATTTTCTACAAGTCCTGCTTTTTTGTCGGTAGTTGACGTTGTTTTTTTGCCTGTTTAATAACTATTTCGCGTGGCAGAAAAATTACAAAAGAAAAGAGAAGAAATAGACAACACAGACGATGAGGGATGTTCTGCAATGAAAAAAAATCAAAGACCGTATCGAAGCTGTGTATATGGGCACGAAGAAATCATTGGCAAGTGTATTTTAGTCATGCCCTGAACGGGAGCTGTGTTGGCTCACAGCCTGCATAAACCTGCCTCGCTCACGACTACCAACAGTTTACGCCCCAGGAATGCGCAAAGATGTTTCACATGAGGTAAGCCAGGTATGTTTTACGGGCCGCCTTCACCGTTACGAAGGGCGAGGGCAAGCCGGCCGTGCGCCAGCGAAAGTAACCTGCAGCCCCAGAAGTCTGACGTCGTGGAGGCAGGGGCTACGTCACTCGGCTGCCGACCGGAAGGTCGCGGGTTCGAACCCGCCCGCGGAGGTTGCATTCCGCTGAAGGCGCGATGGTAGAGGCCCGTGTACTATGCGGTGTCAGTGCTCGTTAAAAGAACACCCGGCGGTTGAAATTTCCGGAGCTCTCCATTACGGCGCTCCTCATAATCCTAGAGGGGTTTGGGGAAGTAATTACAGGTGTTAATATTAATATTATGCAGTCACAGGAGCGGTATATCTACACACTCTTTTGAGCTATTTCAGTTTTACGCTTCAATGAACTCGCTGCTCATGGCTGGCATCCGGGTCTTCTTCGCGGCGTAGGATGTGTTCACGGTTTGACAGGGGCGTCCGATACTTAGTAGAAACAGCAGAATACACGGGGTAGTCGCCATCGAATATTCTAGCGCTATCGCTACTGGCGACGAAGGTTCCATGAAAAACTGTAACGTTCACGAAGAGGGCGTAATCTTAACAAAACGATATACTACAGCCTCGAAGCTTCTCAAACATCGAAGGCACAGTTTGCACGGAACGTAGTGTAACGGGGCGATAACAAAGCTTTACAAAGGAACGTGGCAATATGCCACTCACGATAGAGATTAGATTGCTTTTGATGTAGCGCTTGAGGTGAAGATAGCAGGATTGCTAGAGATCTGCAGTGCGTGAAATGTCATTGCTACAAACGTATACAGTATAGGCGACGTAAACGATGAGAGCGGGTGAGTGAGTGCCCTTGCATAAAGCACTAACACACACCGTTGGTTCCTATGGCCCTGTAATAGCAGCGCGTTCCGCATGGCTCAAGACCTCGTACTACATGGAAGCTCCAACTTTATCGAGGAAGCTTGGAAGCAATGTTTACATTTCTTGAGCCGCAATATAACCTCGGGGACATAGCGTGGCGCTAGCTACGTGGTGACGTCACTCATAGGATGCCGGGTTGTGTCGTCTGCTAGAACGCCGCTTTTTCTGCGCTTTTGGCAACACGCGTTTTTGTTGCGGACACTGCGCCCTTTTTCTCTTGTTGGTTGTTACCTTAAGAAATGGCATGACCTTAAAATCCCGTAAAACAAACCACGAATTGTTTCCCCCGTGTCGAATTTGCGTGGTAAAATTGTAACCGGCACAGCTGACGCCATAAGGGCGTCAGCTGTGGTGTCACGAAATCTAATCTGCTAATATATCATCTAATACTTTCCCGTAAAAATAATCACAGCTTGTATAAAACAAACGAATGAACTTGCAGCAAGGAGCTAAAGGTGCCACTGAACAGTATAGTTCTCACCATGCATGCTGTGCACATTCAGTGTTGTCAACAAATATGTGAGAATTGTGAGGGGAGTGAATCTCGTGAGATGCATGCATAGAAATGCTGGTGGTATCTCTACGGGGACTGTTTATTTTCGTTGTGTTCCGATATGATTGACGATAATCGCTGTTTCGTTTTTGTTTTTTAATGCGAAGCATTTCTTAGCGAATTTCGGCGACTTTGAGCGTATCTCTCTATCTATCTAGCCGCCTACGGTTTTTAGCTGTCGTGGCCGTTTTGATATTGGTAATGATGCCAAACTTATTGTGGCATAACATGACTGCATGAAAAGCATAGGTGACTAGTCATAACATGAGAATTATCAGATGTATGTCATGATTGTCATGATTTACGTTTAGTGGTCTTGCTGCTCTTACGGTGGTTTTGTTCACATGAAATATTGCGAAGCTCATATGGTATGACATGACTGCATGGGGAACATGTATAGGTGTAAGACACTAACGTTAAAATTGCGACATGCATGTCATGTAAGTCATGACTACACACCACGCTTATGATGTGCTCGCGGTTGTTTCGCTAGCTCCACATATATCAAATTTGGTATCACGTGACGTGAATAGGTGACGAAGGTAAATGACACGTCCAAACATAATAACGATGTCGTGAGGGTCGCGTAATGAACATGACTACGTGCCACGCTCATGATGCGCTCGCGGCTGTTTCACTAGCTTCACATATACAAAGTTTGGTATCACGTGACGTGAACGGACGACGAGGGTAAATGGACACGTTCAAATACGATAATCATGATATGCGTGTCATGTACAGCATGACTAGGTGCTGCGCTCATAGCCCACTTGCGGTCGTTTATCTAGCTTCACATGTACTGAAGTTAGTGTAATGTGACTTCAATGAATGACAAAGGTATGAATTCTGCAAAAATGATAATTATGACATGCCTGTCATGTAAACTGTGGCTACATGCTTCGCATATAGCGTGCTCGCGGCTGTTTCGATAGCTCCACATATATAGTAAATTTGGTATCACGTGACGCGAATAGATGACGAAGGTAACGGACACGTCCAAACATGATAATCAAGACTAGGAAGTCATTTACAGCATAACTTAGGTCTGCCTCGTAACGTTGTCTGATTTTAAAGTGGTATATCAAACTTCCTCATTTGCGCTTCGCATATCACCGTACTCCATGCTACGTGAAGCTGAGTTTTTTTTTCACTATACTGACACGTTTACTTTTTCTTTGGTTTGCAGTTGTCGGCAACGTATTTATATTAGTTTTCAGTGATTTTGATACGAGCGCAAACTTGGCAAAAAGTTTATTTCATAAATTAAGAACCAATTTCTGGCTGTTTAGTTGTAATATGATCTTAATTATGATTGAGCGTATCAATTGTTGTTTTTTTTCTACTTATACGTTTACATTCCGCCTTGGCCTACTCTTGTCGGCAACACTTCCAAGTTAGTTTTCTCCGTGAGGGATATCTCAGACGCGGGTGCTTTCATTTTAGACTTATTTGATTTATTTCCAGCAGGTGTAGGTCTTGAACTCGCATATACTAGCAGGCCACATTCGTGAAATTAAGCCCCTAAGAGCCGAGACGGTTAAAAATATAATTGCTAGGGTTACGGCTTGGGAGAGATGGTTCATGCATAAAGAGAAAAAAAAAACTGCGCAAAATTCAGACAGACCCAAGTTGAAGAAGGCACGACACGAGCGCTGTGTCGTGGGGTAAAGTTTGAAAAGTACGTTAACGCTGTCATTTGAAAGGAGAATTCGAAAAACATATATACCTACCGATTTCCAAGATAACTAAAATTTGTTTACGCTCATTGTGAAATACATACAGTAAGTTTTGTTCCATGGTTGTATTTCAACGCAAGATGTGCCTAACGCAAGAAATACGTGGCACTAGTGACGCTTGAGCAGCATTAAATTATAAAATATGAACAAATAGGGAGACTAAGGCAGTCCAGTGTGGGCCACAGGTCCCTAGAAAACCACATGTGGAGCGCGGGCCACGTGTTTGAGACCCCTGATTTACAGTGAATCTTTCATTTCTAGCACCAATTAATTCATCGGAATAAGTCATGGACGAGCTGCCGGGAGCACTTGCGAGCACATGTGAGCTTAGCGAACAACTTTACTTTGGCGCCGTACATGAAATTTTCAGGAAGAAAGTGCTTGCTACAGACCCGCAAGTTAGAGTTGGCTTCTTTTAACATTTTCGGCTTTACCAGCCTAGTATCGCGAATTTCTTCGCACTTGGGGTGATGGAAACTAACAGTGGGGTCTGCTGCATACGCGTATGGCACTGCGGCATCGAACAGTCCACCGAGCTGAACCTGCTTGCGTGCAACTTAGCACTACTTTAACGGTGTCATTTCCCCGGATGTAGAATATTGGGTGAGTTCGTTCATCGTACTCGAAGTGGCACATCGCACTACGGGAAAAAAGAAACGGCTCAGTGGACAGACAACTCTGTCCTCTTGTGTTTGCTCCCTCGGCCTTTTCTTTTTTTTTTCATAACGCGCTATGACCATTTCAAGTACGATAACATCGTCAGCTGGTAAAATTAGGCTCAACACGTGACAATTGAACTTCGTGCACCGTGATGCCGACCCGGCGTCGAATTCCACAACAACTACGCAGAGGCGAGGAGGCGAGCGCTAGCCTCTCCAGTGGAGGCCCTCGCGGCCAATACAAACGCGCCTGCAGCAGCCGGACGGGGTGGTCGTTCTGTTGTGACTCTTATCTCTACAACTAGCATTAGACAGCCGTGGTCGTGTTTTAGTAGCACTCAAGCTTGTCGCCGAGCAACCTAAATGCTCTCCCGCAAGCATTCCCCCGCCACCACGAAGGGGTTGAAGGGTGGCGAGGACCATGGGCACACGAGATCGTGTTTATCGTTCTGGCACTAACTATCGAACCAGTGATTGGCGCCGTCAGCCGGTGATGAGTGGAGTGTACGGCTTCGAAAAGTGAGCCACAGGAAAATAATGAAGAACGCGTGCGAATGGTGGTCGTGGCAGAAGACGACGATGGTGAAGATTTAAACAGCGAGAGCACGAGAACGCGTGGCGAGACGTCAGTAAAACAAAAGAGAAGACCTTATCCAACGGTAAAGAAACACGAAGATGTGAAGGGCCAGTCAGTGGTTAACGCGACAACTTCGCCATCTCTAATGGGAAGCCGACGAGTGGCATTTGGGGAGAGAGGAAGACCAAGCAGAGAAGAGCAAAGGAGTTCGAGGCCAACAAGACAAGAAGAAGGCCGTACCTGGGAGCTGCAGACAGGCAGTCGGGTGGTGGACCCGAGCCTTCTGGACTTCACCCGGCATGGGCCTCCGAACAGTGCCTTACAGGGACTGCGAGCAGCCACAACGTTCGAGACCAAAGCCTGCATATTCCGGTGCAGTTGGAGCAACGGTGGTAGGGTAACGGGCCTGAGCCTTGCATCCAGCCGCCTCATCGGACGAATCTGGGCCACCATAGGCGTCACTGATCGAGGTCTGTTCCATCGTCGCCGCCAGCGAGCATCGTTACACACCACCATTCAAGCAGCAACGCTGTCGTGAGATATAACTTACTGTCTTCCCTGCTCCGCCGAATCGTAGCGTCAGAACTGGATCGAGTAGCTATGACTTTCATCCGACATTTTGAAGACTTTAGACGTATTCTTTTTTGGTTTAAAGCCAAACTTTAGCCAAGTCCTCATTTTCTCTTAGTATATGTTGAGTTTTCGCTTCTGGAGTAAATGTTTGGGTGTTCTTTGTTAAACGAATGGCTTTCTCCTTATTATTAAAGCTCTCCGAGACTCAGCCTAGGAGAAAGAAAACAGCAAGAAAAACCTGCATCACACAGCCTCGCATTCATGCGGGCGTCATGAGCGAGAGGTTACTGGCTTCTACGTGATCGTAGACACATACTTAATTCATATAAGAGTACATCAGAACATACAGTGTTTCTATAGTCTCGCAAGGACCCGCGCTTTGCACCACTTGCGTTAAAAAGGCTCGAGATTCTTGGCATTCTGGTGGCATTGAACGCGACCGCAGAGCACGGTGCATCTATAGGAGTGATATTCCGTCGCGAAGAAAGAACAAAGCAAAGAAAAAATCACCAAGCAAATGAGTCGAAGTAGCGGGCCCTAATTCTAACGAGTCGGTTTGCGCACGACCCCCGGACCACGGCGGTGGGGCGTTACGTATTCTTCCCGCGAACGCGAACAATCCGAAATAATTGCTTTCCCGCCGAGGTAGCCCCGTTATTACAGTTATCGCGATCGCGTCAGAGTTCTTTTTTTCTGTATCTTTTTTTTTTCGCCTCTCATTGTCAGCCGCGTGGGGCACACGTTGAACACACGCGCGTCGTGAGGGGCGCTATGCAAAGGCCAGAGTCAGTGGCGGAGTCAAATGAGGATGCTTTAACCAGGCGATTACGTGCTGCCGTGAGCGCTTACTGAATGCCCAACGAGGCGCCGTGAGCAGGGTGCGCAATTCGAGACCTTCGGGCACCACCATCGCGAGGAACTCACCCCTGCAGAGTCAAGGGCCTCGCGTCTGCGCGAGCAGGAAGCACGCGGCCTTGCTCTCTTCCTCCTTCGGTGTCCTTTCTGGGCTCGTCGCCCTCTTGCTTTGCAGCCAGTTATCCCAAATCTTTTCTGCCACCCTTTTCCCTACCTGAGGTCTCCGTAATTGACTTTCCCGAAACGTTGATGAGAGAAGCGAGAAGAAACCGCTCCGTCATATAGCGCTTAATGGCGATGATAGTGCAACGTACGGAATGATAGCGGGACTCAAACGCTGTAGAAGGCTCGTTGTTGCCCACAGTGCAGCTTTGCTTCACTGGTAGTTCAAGCTGGAGAACCATGAATATCTCAGAGAGAGATTCAGCTGAAGTGAGGAAAAACGTCATATCCGTGGCGCTGGTTGGGAGCACGGTTCCGCAGCGTCTGTCGGGGAAGTTAAGGAAGGGAACGAAAAAAAAAAAACATGTCAAGTAGTCCAGAGCGAATTGCGGCGTGCAGGACATAGCGCGTAGCCTCTACAGCCGGTAATTATCTCCAAGAAAGTTGAAGACTGTCTTGTAGATCGATGTGTGGTTCCCGGTAGAGTGGAGCATGGTTCCTTTGTGCAACCATATGTAGACACCAACAATGAACGGTGGCGACCACGGATGATTGACACGTTATTGGTGTCTCCCATATTATATTAAATTCGGCGAGATGCAGATAAAACAAGAGACGTACGGGCGCTTCACACAGGTCTCTAGCTTCAGTGTTCATCTCTCGTACGCCTTGAAAGAAAGTTATAGTCAATTAAGGACTAGCTCCGCTTACGCGATATCGATCGATTCAGAAGTCGTGCTGGCTGACGATGAACAGACCGCTTTTATGTGCAGCTTATATCAAGAGTGTATGGCTGTAGCGAACGCGAGGTTCAAAAGAAAAAGAGTAACGACGTGAACAACGGCACAAGACAGAGATGGACGTTGAGCAGGCTTTCAAACAATAATTTTATTGCAAACTGTGTCGATCATGTATGCGCAGCAACTTGAAAACGTATTAGGGTGAAGAGAGCGGTTTGAAGTAGGAACACGTGACAACATATCCCTGTTCAAAAGGAGCATAACAAATAGAAGACCAGCCTTCCTAATGTTGGCTTCATACACGTGAAAAGTACGAAAGTTAGGAGGAGATTTCTGGTTATATAGCACGCATCTGCAGTATACGCTCGCAAGCACTACAGCTAGCACTCGCTAGCTTTTCAACCAAGCCGAAGCAGCAAAACAAAAAAAAATCGAGCTTAACTCTGAGTTATCGCTTCAACACATCAAATGTGGCTCCATCGAGGTGAGCTTTAACTCCAGTAATTGAAGCCTAACGAACACATGCGTTAGTTATAAGCACTGAATACTAGTACAGTGTTCGATATTCAACTAAATATATCTTACTATCTCGATCGCACAGAAGCTACGCGTATATTTTCACATCCTATTCGACATTTTCTCGTCACCTATGCGATAAATAAATATGTCCACGGATCTGAGTAGGCGACCGGAGCCTGAGCCGTAGGCACTTCACTAGTTCTGCAATAACTGAACTATGAATGCAGCCGCAATGGCTTTATTAGGTATATTCTCTAGGCAAGCCATTTCGTACGGTACATCAATATACTGTTAACGATGGTGCGAGAAGAAAAAAGATAGCGCAGACCGAATAAAACTAAACAGAGCCCACATTACCAAATGTGCCATCTTTTTTTTTTTCGCGTACCACCGTTAAGATGGCTTACGAACTCGCACAGCAGTCTGATCTTCCTAAGTCTCTTTGTCGTGTCAATCAACAAGTCGAAGTAATACCTAGTAAAAAGGGCCCTTCGGTTGGTCAGTCCTTCATCTCCTATACAGATTAACTGCCTTTCAATGGAAGCTTCACTGAAGGATTAACTACTGCCTCATACAGTATAACGGTGAGTGTTTTCGTCTATGCAACAGGCTGCCGACATCTTGATTGACTGAATGGTAGAAAAAAGCGATTTGCTTTCACTGCAGTGGCTGGAGTTGATCAACCAGAGTATAAATGTTGGGTGAGATACATGTGTACAGCGAAGGGGTAATCCTCGTGTTAACGGACTGGCAAGGGCAATATAACACACACACACACACACACACACACACACACGCACGCACGCACACACACCCACACACACACACACATGTTGGGTGAGATACATGTGTACAGCGAAGGGGTAATCCTCGTGTTAACTGACTTGCAAGGGCAATATAACACACACACACACACGCACACACACACACGCACGCACACGCACACACACGCACACACACGCGCACACACGCACACACACACACACACACACACACACACACACACACACACACACACACACACACACACACACACACAGTAACATGTTGATGCATTTGTAGAGCGCCGCGTAGTAGGCGCGTCAGACCAACGTTCCTTAACAGTACTAGCGGCACACATACACACAAACACCGCGACGCAACACGGCTTCGCGCATATCAAGACAAATTCACTCCGACGTTCTTGCTGCCAAATGTTCCTGATAAGGAAGTGAATTGCTTAGCTGAAAATTTCCTGGCTCTCTCGTACATTGGTTTACATTTAGGCTTGACCATTCCACCAGGATAGTAGATTAATTAGATGTTCTAGCTACAATCTTACGCATGGCTGCAAGACACAATCGAGCAAACTACACATCACATTGTGCACGTACTCGTCCATATGCAAACGTCATTGCTTGCTGCCAATGGGCGAGATTAGTTTTAATATTTGCTTCGCTTATGAGGCCGCGGTGTGACCACGACACAACAGGCTGGTGCGCCTCTTGCGGCACGCCACGTGGCGCGGCGCCATCTCTTCAAAAAAGCGAGAAGTCATGCTTAAAATGTAGAAGTGTTTGCGTTCAGACGAGGAAAAATATGATGCAATATCAGCCTAAGTAACGTCAATATTGTTACGGAAAAGAAGAGGCGCCGTAACGACGAGGCTGGGGATTAAATATATTCCAAACCAGCGGTAATGGCGTGCCCGGTTCACCAGCGATCGAGCCGAGACAATCCTTCGACTTCCTCGTCAGGCACACACGCGCGTCGCCCCCTAGAATATCAATATACATGCATGTAGCATAACCCCCGGCGGCGCAAGCGCCGTCTCGGCGCATTTAGATGTCAACGTCACTAGGAGAGTTGTAGGGCTTCAAGCGTGCAACATGTACAATATCGGTAGCCTGTTGGGCACATGAATGCAACGAGGTGGCAGGACCAATTTCATATGTTACAGGCGTAACCACACGAAGGACTCGGTATGGGCCTGTGTAGCGAGTAAGCAGCTTCTCTGACAAGCCAACTTGACGGCTCGGAGACCAGAGCAGTACCAAAGAACCAGGTGGAAAGTGTACGTCGCGGTGTCGTTGGTCATACAAGCGCCGTTGCTTCTCTTGAGAGGTCAGAAGGCGAGTACAGGGTGATTTCGCGTGCGTGAGTGGCCCGAGTGATAGCGTCCATGGCATATTCACTGGTCGGTACTCCAGGGGACGGTATGACGGTATCTAGAGGCAATGTTGGTTCTCGGCCAAACAGAAGAAAAAATAGAGAGTAACCGGCAGTGTCGTGGCGCGAAGAATTGTAGGCAAATGTGACGTACGGCAACGCGAGATCCCAGTCGGTGTGGTTGGTAGAAACATACTTAGCGAGCATGTCTGTAAGAGTTCTATTTAGGCGCTCCGTTAGTCCATTGGTTTGCCGGTGGTATGACGTAGTCAGCTTGTGTCTCGTTTTACAGGACTGCAAGACGTCGGCTATGACCTTCGACAAAAAGGTGCGGCCACGGTCCGTAAGCAGCTGCCGTGGGGCTCCGTGTTGCAAAATCACGTCCTTGAGGAGGAAGTCAGCGACATCTGTGGCGCAGCTTGTTGGGAGAGCTCGTGTGATGGCATAACGCGTGGCGTAGTCGGTGGCCACGGCTATCCACTTGTTACCCGAGGAAGACAAGGGAAAAGGGCCAAGTAGGTCCAAGCCAACGCGGAGGAACGGTTCTGACGGAATATCAAGTGGTTGAAGGCGTCCGGCGGGAAGTGTCGATGGCGTTTTACGGCGCTGACATTTCTCACAAGCCGCTACGTACCTTCTGACTGAGCGTGCAAGCCCTGGCCAGTAGAAGCGTCGGCGTATTCGGTCGTAAGTGCGTGACACACCAAGGTGACCAGCAGTCGGAAGGTCATGAAGTTCATGTAGAATTTCCGAGCGAAGGTGTTTCGGAATGACAAGCAGCAGAGCCGGTCCATCCGGCTCAAAACTTTGGCGGTATAATACACCATCGTGGAGCACGAACGAGCGATAGGACTGACTGGAAGATGGTGATTCGAGGCGCTAATGATAGCACGCAAGGACGCATCATAGCGCTGCTCGTCACCGATGCATGTTATTTGCGAAAGGGAAAAGACGCAAGGCTCGGTGTCGGTGTCATGCATAGTGCTCGACTCAGCGACCGGGTAGCGTGACAGGCAGTCTGCGTCCTGATGTAGGCGTCCGAACTTGTACGTCACCGTAAAGGTATACTCTTGGAGTCACAGAGCCCAGCGCCCGAGCCAGTCAGTAGGATCCTTCAGTGACGTAAGCCAACATAGCGCATGATGGTCAGTTATCACAGAGAAATTAGTGCCATATAAATATGGGCGAAACTTTGAGACTGCCCAAACAAGAGCAAGACATTCACGCTCCGTAATAGAATAGTTGCGCTCATCAGCTGTGAGGAGGCGGCTAGCGTAGGCGACAACTCGGTCGTGTCCCCGTTGGCTCTGGGCTAAGACGGCTCCGATTCCGTGACCACTAGCATCGGTTCGAACCTCCGTCGGAGCGAACGGGTCAAAGTGAGCCAATATGGGTGGAGTCGTCAGTAGCGTGATTAGGTGAGAGAAAGCAGCAGCTTGGTCGGTACCTCACGTAAATGTGACGTCTTTCTTTAGAAGCTCTGTGAGGGGTCGAGCGATGGTTGCGAAATCTTTCACAAACCTTCTAAAATAGGAGCAAAGTCCTACAAAACTCCGGACGTCTTTGGCTGACTGGGGTACAGGAAAACTGGTGACTGCACGAATTTTCTCGGGGTCCGGCTGCACACCAAAGGCGTCGACAAGGTGGCCCAACACTGTAATTTGCCGGCGTCCGAAGCGGCACTTCGACGAGTTCAATTGGAGGCCTGCAGTGCGGAATATGTCGAGAATAGCTGACAAACGCTGAAGGTGGGTCTCAAATGTTGGGGAATATACAACGACATCGTCAAGATAACAAAGACATGTTGACCATTTGAACCCTTGTAGCAGAGAGTCCATCATGCGCTCGAACGTGGCTGGGGCGTTGCATAGCCCAAATGGCATAACCTTGAACTGATATAGGCCGTCTGGAGTTACAAATGCAGTCTTCTCTTGGTCTTTTTCGTCGACAGCAATCTGCCAGTAGCCAGAACGTAGGTCTATTGTGGAAAAGTATCGGGCGCCGTGGAGACAATCGAGAGCGTCATCGATGCGGGGTAAAGGGTAAACGTCCTTTTTCGTGATTCTATTCAGATGGCGGTAATCCACGCAGAAGCGCCACGTGCCATCTTTCTTTTTAACGAGCACAACGGGGGACGCCCATGGGCTCGAAGAGGGTTCAATAATTCCTTTGGCTAACATCTTGGTGACTTCTTGGTGAATTATTTTACGCTCGGTGGCAGACACCCGGTATGGTCGCCGATTAATGGGATGAGAATCACCTGTGTTAATGCGGTGCTTGACGAGTGAAGTCTGGCCGAGTGGACGGTGGTCGACGTCGAATATGTCGCGGTATGAAGCCAGAAGGCGGCATAGCGCGGTTGACTTCTCAGGTTTGAGGTCTGGGGCGATCATGGAGCGTAAGGTCGCATCGAGGCACGTGACATCCTGCGAGTGATGTGGGTGCTCGGGACATACGTCTGCCGTAAAACAGGTGACGTGGTCGTCAATTAAGGGCCTTAGTGTGGCGACCGAAATTCCATTGGGGTAGCACTTGTTTTATGAAACCGAAATTGATAACAGGTAAATATGTTCGGTTAGAGGCCATGCTTACGATGGAGTGTGGGACAATAATGTCACGCGCCAGCAGAACATCAGTAATCGGCGTCACAATATAATCACCGTCGAGCACGGGAGAGGGTGTTGCCAATTCGATGAATGTGAGAGCTTTAGGCGGTATCCGGAAGAAGTCAGTGGTGCACAAGCTGTTCGGGAGTTCAGGGTGAGAATCCGGGAGAAGAGGAAGTTCTAGGCAGAGAGTACCGGCGGCACAATCGATGAGGGCAGAATGCGTCGATAGGAAGTCCATGCCGAAGATTAGGTCGTGGGGGCAATTTTCAAGCACCGTAAATAAAACAGGAACATGGCGGCCGGCAATACTAACACGAGCAGTACAGATTTTAGTGATGGCCACAGTTCCACCATCAGCGACACGGAGGGCTTGAGTTGCTGCAGGCGTGAGGACTTTTTTGAGCAGGCGACACAGATGAGCACTCATTATAGACACTTGAGCTCCGGTATCGACTAACGCCGTCAAAGAAATACCGTCCACATACACCTCAATCAAGTTCGTATCAGTGAGGAGCGTCAATGGAGGATTTGGATCATTCGCAAGCGATGCAGCACTACCTCCCGGAGCTGCATGATCTAGTTTTCCGTCCGAGAGGATCCACAGTTGACCGGCGACGGATAGCGGCGTGGTTGGGGCGATGGGGAACGGCGACGTTGAGGTGGCGGTGAACGAGCAGTGGAGCGGCTGTGGGGGATGTCGGAAGAAGGGTACACACGACTGGGCGAATACCGACAGGAGTCCTCGTATGGTCGATTAGAGGAAAATTGGCTCCAGTTTGAGGGCGTCCAAGTGCTGCGGCAGTAGCGGGAGATATGGCCAACTCGGTGGCAGCGGAAACAGATCGGCTTGTCGTCTGCAGTTCTCCATTCCGCCGGATTGCGGGATCGCGGAATAAAGTGTAAGTCATGGCATGGTGCATTTGTTGTCATTGGTCTGGAGACGGTTCGGGAGACAGAGCAGGCCACAGGAAAACCAAGGTTTGCAATTTCCTGCCTCACGACGGCTTGAATAACGGAGACCGGCGGAGGCGTTTGTGCGGCGCCATGGTCGAGCGAATGTGAAGAAAATGGTGCCGGACTTGACGCCTCAAGCTCCCGTCGAACTATTCGTGTCACACTGTCCTGCATGGTGCATGGTGCGGCACCGAGATCGGTGCAAGTGGATGTAACAGCCGTGTTTGGTAGCCGCGTAAATTGAGGCAGAACACGGTGGCTTTTGGCCATTTCGAAGCGACGGCATTCCTTGATGGTCATATCTACGGTCGTGACGTTATTGTAGACAAGCAAATTGAAGGCGTCGTCCGCTATGCCCTTAAGTATGTGGCCCACCTTGTCACTCTCTGTCATTTGCTCGTCGACTTTTCGGCACAACGCGAGCACATCCTGTATGTACGAGACATACGACTCTGTTGACGACTGCACACGAGTGGCGAGTTCTTTTCGCGCTTCCATTTGGCGACCGGACGGGTCCCCAAAGATGTCGCGTAGTCGCTCCTTGAAGGTATCCCAGCTGGTGAGCTCGGTCTCATGGGCGTCGAACCAGACCCGTGGGGTGCCGTCCAAGTAAAATATTACGTTGGCGAGCATCATGGTAGGGTCCCATCGGTGTGTGTGGCTAACAAGCTCGTACATACGGAGCCAGTAGTCGACGTCGAGCCCAGGTTGTGCGGAGAATGTACCTGGATCACGGGGTGTGGGCATCGTCAGGTATGTGGTGGCTGGAGCTACAGATGGAGACGCTGACAGGCTGTTGTCATTGGTAGCCATGGCCGGAGACTGAATGGTGCGGCCACTGCGAAGCTTCATGGTGAGGTCGGGGAACGTTCCACCTCCACCAAATATGTTACGGAAAATAAGAGACGCCGTAACGACGAGGCTGGGGATTAAACTGACATGTGATTGTGAAACAATAATGTTGTTCTGATGTTTTTTTTCTTTTTTTGTTGTTGATGTTGAGTGTGTCACATTGTAGCTCTGTTTTGTTTAGCGGTGCACCTCGGTCCAGATTTCTCCTGCTCTTTCCAGTCATGTCTTGTATATTATTAATAGTTTCTATCAGTGTAGGTCTGGCTTGGTACCAAACAAGTTGTTAATAGTACCTGCTGTCACTTTGTTGATTGCGTAATTGTATATTTTTATTTTTATTTTGATCCCGCTCATTGTTGCGGTTGTTTTGTGGACGTATTTGCGTATGTTCTCGCATTCTTTTATTTGTTCTGCCCGCTCCTGCCAAAGGCCTTTTTCAAAGGCTGGCAGTAAATCTGAAAAATAAATAAAATAAAATAAATATATTCCAAACCAGCGGTAATGGCGTGCCCGGTTCACCAGCGATCGAGCCGAGACAACCCTTCGTCTTCCTCGTCAGGCACACACGCGCGTCGCCCCCTAGAATATCAATATACATGCATGTAGCAATATTATTATGTTGATTAAAAATTCATTGTCTAGATAAAAACAATCATGGTGTACGTGTGAACAAGCACATATACAAATTTAGAAGCAAAACAGTTTGTTGTTTCTTTTGAGCGTAGGCTAGACCACGTTATGTGGTCCGTACGAAAAGGCTTCAGGCAAAAGCCGTTATTAATCGTTCTTCCGACACGCAGTAGTGGAGGCTGTCGTGGTACGCCTTAAAGTACCCGTTGGGTGCAAGCAATGTTCTATGGGACGGCTTGAAGCTCTCCCATAGTAGAGTACCTTGTGCTCTAAATTGTTACCCCCTTTTCTACCCCCCCCCCCCGTTTGAAAACGACGGGACGGCACCAGGCTCTCCCATAGTAGAGTACCCCGTACTCTGAAGTGTCAAACATTTGTTATCAACAATAAAGCCAGCGAACCTAAAGCTGCGGTGGCTGCATTTCCGATGGAGGCGGAAATGTAGGCTCGTGTGCCCAGATTTGGGTTCACGTTAAAGGACGTCAGGTGGTTGAAATTTCCGGAGCACTACGCCGTCTCTCATATTCATATGGTGGTCTTAGGACGGTAAATGCTACATATCAATCAATAAGTTTACTTAAACCAGTGATGACGGATTGAAATTGTCACCGACTACACCTTTATTTTTAGTGTGATATTTAAACGAGATCTTGTTCGGTGGTTTAAAGGTTATGGACCTCAAACAGATAATCGGTACACGAATCTGCCTGAGGTGGCGTAACATTAGTTTTCCTACCGTTTAGAATGACCGGACATTTGTGCCTTCGTACTCCACACACACGTATACGTTACACCTCTTCGCTGCCTTACATTCGCACATATTCAATAATATATATATATATATATATATATATATATATATATATATATATATATATATATATATATATATATATATATATATATATATATATATATATAACGTAGTCAGAATGGGCCGGACGGCTACCAAACCCACATCGTAACTTATCATGCGTTCTCCTTTGCGATCTGCAGCTTATTCTTTTCTGCAGCGCGATTACGTTTGTCATTCCACATAAAACTAAATTAGGTACCTTCGCTCACAATGGGTGCGCTCAGAATGCGTTCTTTAAACGGGCGTGTAAATGTGGACTTGCCGTGACAAAACAGCTACAAGAAAATACACAAGATCCCCGATCCAGAGCTACCAAGCGTATCATCTTTGTCGTGAGTCGCTACAGTATAGTGTTCGAATGACGCAATAATAGGGAGTTTTAAAGTACCGTTTGCAAGCGCTGCGGGTGTTGTGGGCGTAGAAGGGCGCCATATGAGTTTTAGAATAGCGTTTGCCCTGATGCAGCGCAACGCACGATCACAGTGACCCCGTAGCCTCGAAACCAGCGCTTGCGGACCACATGCGGGCCGTGATCGCCGCACGCAATTTCGGATTTTCTGCGTGCGGTCCGCAAAAGTGAACGCCGAATCGCGTTACGACGCATGCGCAATGGCAGCGACCACACCGCAAGTGCTCGCGGTGTGCTATTTTAAAACTGCTTAATAAATCTTGTCCATATAACCGCAACGTTGGCTAATAGCGGTCGATATATCACGCGTGTAGTAGACGCCCGCCGGCGGCTTTTACCGCGCAGAAATCTAAATTGCATGAATGCATTGAAAAGGCTGTACCCTTTAAATCGGGCGGCGGATAACGCCACCTAGCCGTAATGCTTAGTGAACCAAAAACAGCCCCGCCATGGTGGTCTAGTGGGTACTCAGCTGCAGACCCGCCCGTCGCGGCATCAAATCCCGGCGGTGGCGGCTGCATTTCCGATGGAGGCGGAAATGTTGTGGGCCCGTGTGCTCAGATTGGGTTGCACGTTAAAGAACCCCAGGTGGTAAAAATTTCCGGAGCCCTCCACTACGGCGTCTCTCATAATCAAATGGTGGTTTTGGGACGTTAAACGCCACAAATCAATCAATCTATCAATCAACCAAAAACTAGATTTATCTTCTTTTTCTTTAAATAGTGAAGTTGAGGACTGGTACTTTGCAGTGAAGGGTTTAATTTTCACTCGTGCCTTGACTTTAGTCACCCATCGGATAACCTCCTTCTAGTTGATTCTAGCCGCTTGAAGTCTATTTTGCCCTCCCTGTTCCTCAACCCCAGTGCTTTGAAAAACTCTGCGTCATCATCCTGAACTATATATACGGTGAAACGCTTTACAGAACATTATCAAGTGTTCGGCAGTTTCCTCCTCCTCTCCACATGCACTGCATACCGTGTCTACCCCTTCGTATTTGGCCCGATATGTCTTCGTTCGCAATACCTTCGTCCTGGCCTCAAACAGTAGAGCACTACCTCGAGTATTATCATAGACCTTTTCCTTGGCAATTTCCTGCTTAAAAGTTCGATAGACCTTTAGTGCAGACTTCTTAATCATGCCAATTCTCCACATATCGGTCTTTATTTCCTTTACCTTCTTCTTAACTGATAGCTGTTTTTGGTTTGGCCCCCAGCTGTTTTTAAGTATTTACGCGTCAATTTTCTGGTTCTCTTCCTCCATTTTGTATCAACATTCCTCAAGTACACGTAGCTGAAAACCTTCCTAGCCCAACGCTCCTCCCCCATTTCTCTCGATCGCTTCTCAAATTTTATCTTGCTGCTAGCTTCCCTGCCTTCAAATGATGTCCATCGAATATCACCTTGTACTCCCTGATTTGGTGTATTCCCGTGAGCTCCTAAAGCAAGCCCACCTATTCCAGGTTGTTTAATTTCTAAGCTTGCTCGAACGTCTCATCTCATGCACAAGACCGGATTGCCGAACGTCAGTCCAGGAACGATGACCCCTTTCCATATTCTTCTCACAACATCATACTTATTCTAATTCGACAGTGACCTATTTTTCATCACTGCTGTATTACTGTTACCTTTAGTCGTTACGTAAATTTCGTGTTCCCTTAGGTACTCGGTCCCATTGCTTATTCCTACGGCCAGATATTTGTACTTATCTGTTATCTCTAGCGTGACCTCCTATATCCTAAGCTCACTACCGTCATTATCATTAAAAATCGTGACTGCTGATTTTTCAGGTTCGGTATCGCAGCGCCGCGGCACGGGAGGTCACTGCAAAAGACCCTCACTCCTGCCTCGTATTCGCGCGGCGCTTTGCACACTCTCCCTATTTTAGGTCCCTCTAGTTTCGACCTTCACCGGCACTCCGACCAGTGTTGTGGACATTCATCTCACCGATGGAAAGAGACATAACGCGGACAGAAAAATTCTGTTTTAAAAATTTCTACCTACTTTCCAGAGAAACCGCTGCGAGGTTAGACACTTCACATGGTACGCTTTTTATTGCGGCACAAAACAGAAGAGCAATTAATGATTGTATACAGTCCATTTAACCCGAATTTGTTTTAAATTTTCGGACCCTAATAATATACTGCAAGAATAACTACTAACAACACCGCACTGTTTTCTTTGGCTTCATTGACGGTTGGCTTCATTACAGCTGTGGGTAACCAAGAAACGAACCCTTGGGTCCGGAAATTCATCTTATTTCGTTCATTTCCTGACTTTTTAGGGTGACCTGAAAAAAAAAACCGTAAATCTCTGCGATCAAAATAGCACTAGGCGTCACGACGTTGTTTTTGTCAAATACAATAGCAAAAAGACATTACTTTGCAAATGGTATGACAATCTGAATGCGAACTTTGAAGCGTATATATATAAAAAATCTGTTATCTCTGAACCACGAATAACGCCTGATTTATTGTACGCAGAAAAGCCGGGCGTTTGTACTCATATTATCTGCTTCCTTCGAGCCTCGCTCCGAAGTAATTTGAGCACTATTGCAAGGCAAACGCCTTTCGCCTTTATTTGTTTCAACAGATGCACACACATAAAGATATAGCATCGAGTACTCCTGTGCCTCGTTGGGGGTAAATATACTCCGACATTTTGAAATATGCGTGTAACAATGCACCACGTCAATTTACGCTGGCAACATTGAATTTTTCTGAAATAGTAAAAACAATAAAATAGGATGGAGAAAACAACTGCCACAGTGGAAAAAAAGCAAAAGCAGCGTCTCTTTATTGGCAGTGTTTGCGCACCCTCGCAGTGAATTGTTACAACCTGCGTTTCAGTCTTATTTTTCTTTTTCACGTTCTTTCGAGATGTCCCTGTAGTATGGAGCGCAGAGAAGGTGCAGACATGAAGCGGCTGCGTCGAAACGCTGCGGTATCGGGACAAAAGGTGCATGCCCCGAAGCAGAGACGAGGCTTGCGCAGTGCGAAAAGAGCCAGACGGGTGTTTTTTTTTTTTTGTGTGCACAGAAATAGCTCGCTCGCAGTGCATGCCTCGAAGAACACGCGAGAACAAGCACGATCCTAAAGTGGTTTGGCCCGATCGTTCAGCAGAAAGTGGTCGAAGCTTTTTGTACGTATACCGGTGCAGTTTAGACTGCACCTTGCGCGTGCGTTATATAATTACCAATGAAAGAACGCAATTTAATTTCCTTCACATGGAACTAACTCTTTATACTGAGAAAAGCGTAAGAGGTGTGAAAAGAGACTGTAGAAAGACGGGGACTGTTGAGACAGGCTGCACGGTGTTTTGTTGTGGCAAGCATTATTGATATTGAGTTTCTCAATATTTTACATGAGTGTCGGGTAAGCTCTAAGAAACTTGTAACATTCTGACGGATGTTTAAGTTTAATAGATGGTTTTACGTGCCAAGACAAGGATTCTTCACTATATCCCACGTTGTTGGGGGGGGGGGGTGATAGATCACTTTTGGCCTCCCGGTGTTCTTGCACATTTGCCAAAGTACACCTGTCAGCCACGCTGGGGAAGTAGTTATGGTGCTCGGCTGCTGACACAAAGGTTGCGGGTTCTGACCACGCCGCCATGCTCACACTTTCGTGACGCCGAAACGCTCGATGCCCGAGCGCTGTGCGATGTCAGTGAAGCTTAAAGAACGCCAGGTGGTCAAAATTCTGAGAATGCTCCAGTGCGACGTCTCGCGTATTCTTATAGTGGTTTTGAGTAATGAACCCCGAAATATTATTACCTAATCGAACCTGCTAGGGTGTTCTCTTACAATTCGCTACTTGAAAATGCGGTTCCCACGGCAGCCAATAGAACCTGCGCTGTCGACCTCAGCAGGGCGACACGTCACCTGCACGGCGGAGAGAAAATATCCGTATGTAATATTTGCGTGCGTACACGTACCACAGTCTCACCAGCCTCTGCCATGAATGTTGGCCTAAAAAATATCCCTGGATGGCTACCGGGACTCACGAGTCTCACTACGTGTACAGAGCGAATTTGCATTTGCAGCTCGCTTCTGGGACACCACTCGTGCTAATTTGCTAGACACGTTAATCTGCTGCTTGTCAGTATCTATGTAAGCCCTCCCAGTACTGCCATGTCGCCAAAGATGACTGCCATTCGTTATGTTCGACAGCTACCGCCGGGTTTATACGGCAGACCGATAGCCCATCTCGCAACGAAATGTTTTACGAAATTGACGCGACATTCGCACATTTTAACGAGCTTCTTCAGTGCTTCAAAGCATAAAACGACGCTTTGTGACAAAGCAGCTATAACGCTAATGCATTTCTGTATAAACGTCGCCTAATAATATCTCGGTACTGGTGCAAGAATTCGTTCCAAGTAGATCCCCGTTAAAACTCCGTGGCTATGCTTTGTAAATTGCAATATGAAGCGTACAGACACGAATGTACAACAGTGAACAACGTTTATTGGTAGCGAGGCTTTTTATAGCCTCTGAAGGGTATGCGCACACAACGTGCGCAGTGGCAGTGACATGTGCAAATGACGATGCATCAGCCTTCTTTCCCCTTAAGGCTGGTAGCGATACGGCGGGCGTCGGTTTCTGGTGGACCTGCGTAACATGGTTTCGCCAGGATCGAACTCTTTATTGCCATCAGAGTGCGCGCCGCTGGCGTCATTTCCAACCTGGTTGTCATGCGTATTTGGTCGGCTGTCTCTGTCTGGCGCACCTGGGCTCTGGGGTTCTCTTGAGGTCAGTGGTGCACCGGTTTCGCCAGCTTCCGTCTGCGGTGCCTCAACCCCGGGCTCTTGCTTGACTTCTGCTTCACCGGCAGCGAGTCCCGTGCTGTCGGTTTCTCTTCCTTTCAACTGGTCATAGTGCCGGCGACGATGTTCGCCGTCTGCGGCCTTGATGGTTACCATGCGGTGACCTTCAGGGGTCTGTACG
This sequence comes from Rhipicephalus annulatus, assembly GCA_013436015.1. Lineage (NCBI taxonomy): Eukaryota > Metazoa > Arthropoda > Arachnida > Ixodida > Ixodidae > Rhipicephalus > Rhipicephalus annulatus. The sequence continues at coordinate 155,477 of WOVY01010958.1, forward strand.
ACGCCAGCCTTCCACCTGGCTCCTGTCCCGTAGTTCCTGTACCAAACAGAGTCTCCAACTTGGCGAGTGGTTCCGAGGTGCTCCGTATCTGCGTGAGAAAATGGCCGACGTGACACGATGTTATCCAACTTGCATCGAGGCTCAAAACCCAGCAGCATGAACGCTGGCGTTTTCCCGCTGGGGGGTGCGGCGATACTGCAACAGAATTTGGTCTAATCGGCCTTGCAGTGTGCCTCTAGCGTTCTTGCGCAGTCCCAGTTTAATCGTTCGCACTGCCCTCTCTGCTAAACCGTTGGACTGCGGATGATAAGGCGCGGTGCGAAAGTGGCGAATTCCGTTTTCATTCATGAACGACTGAAACTGCGCGCTAGTGAACTGTGGCCCGTTATCGGAAACCACGGTTCGGGGCAGGACAAACCTACTAAACATTGATTGCAAGGCTTCGATAGTCCGTCCCACGCTGGCTATCTTCACTGGGCTCACCTCTATCCACTTCGTGTGCGAATCAACCGCGATGAGCAACATATGTCCGTCAACCGGGCCGGCATAGTCTACGTGCACCCTTGACCACTTTTCCTTAGTTTCCGGCCATGGCACAGGCTCCTTGGCAAGTGGCATGCTGCTACACTACACACATACAGGGCAAGTGTTTACCACACGTTCAATGTCCCGATCCAGCCCAGGATACCAAAATATGGAGCGCGCCAACTTCTTCATCGACGTCATCCCTTGATGAGTCTCGTGCAGCATGCGTAGTACAGAATTCCGAGTGGCGACCGGAATTATCGCTCGGTGGCCCCAGTAGACAATGTTATTACTGCACACAAGTTCGTGTTTTTTGAAAAAGAATGGACGTAGGTCTGGTTTTGATCTCGGCAGTTTCCTAGGCCAGCCGTCGCGAATATAGACAGCGACTTGCTTGAGGGTGCTATCTGCTTTTTTCGCCCGGGTCAAATCACTAGACGACATCAGGGGGGTGTCTAGTTGCTCAGCAAAAAGTACGTACTCACGGGCGTCGTGTTTGATGGACTCCTTGGTACTGGCATCGTGCTGATAGCTTGCCGGAAGGCGGCTCAGGGCATCAGCTACCGGAAGGGTTTTTCCTGCCTTGCACTCGATCGTGTACCTGTAGCCGCTGAGTAATAAAGACCAACGTTGGATCCGTGCCGCTGCCAGAGCAGGTACGGGCTTGTCCGGGCTGAGCAGTCGCAGAAGTGGCTTGTGATCTGTAATTAGCGTGAAAGTATTACCCAGTAGGTACTCACGAAATTTGGTCACCCCAAAGACAACTGCCAGCGCTTCACGCTCAATTTGTGCGTAATTCCGCTCTGCGGCAGTCAGAGTGCGCGACCGAAATCCAACTGGCTTCGTTTCTCTGTTGACCCGGTGGTATAAAACAGCCCCGATGCCGTATAAGACGACGCGTCCGTTTCTAACACGAGGGGCTTTTGCGGATCGTAGTGCGTGAGGAACTTGGCGCCTTTGACGAGGCGTTTCGTTGCATTGAAAGCGGCCTCTTGTCTTGCTCCCCACTGTCAACGGGCGTTTTTCTTTAACGGTTCATACAACGGTGCGAGAACAGTGGACAAGTTGCCAAGGAATGCATGGTAATACGTCACAAAGCCGATGAATGACCGCAGCTCTGCCACACATGTGGGCCTGGGCATTCCTGATACTGCTTCAATGTTCTCCGCTTTCGGCAAAAGGCCATCTGCGCATATGCGGTGCCCAAGATACTCAACTTCTTTCTTCCGTATTTTGCATTTGCTTGGGTGAAGCTTCACACCGTAGTCCTGTAACCTCTGGAAGACTTCGCGCAATTTTTCGCAGTTGTCTTGCTTCTCTGCCACAACCACGTCATCCAAGTAAACTTGAACACCTGGTACTCCTTGAAGGATGGCTTCCAAGCGTCTCTCGAAAATTGCTGGGGCGGACGCTACACCGCTACACCGAAAGGGAGCCGGTTGAAGCAGAATAGTCCTTTTTGCGTGTTAACGACTAGAAGCTGCTTTGCGTTCTCATCTAGAGGTAGCTGACTGTATAAGCGTCCTTTAGATCGATTGTAGAGAACACTTCGCCTCCACTTAAGCTAGCAAAGATGTCTTGAATTTTGGGCAACGGATATTTTTCCGTGTGGCAAGCAGCGTTGACTGTTACTTTGAAGTCACCGCAAAGTCGTATGGACCCATTTTTCTTTACTACCGGAACAAGAGGCGTTGCCCAGTCAGCGCAAACAACTGGTGTAGAGATTCCCGTCTGAACGAGACGATCTATCTCTTGGCTAACGGTTTTTCTCATCCCGTAAGGCACGGCACGTGCCTTAAAGAAACGAGGTACGACACCTTCGCGCAAGCGTAACTCAACGGGTGGCCCTTTGATTAAACCTAGCTCTTCCGAGAACAAGTCCTGAAACTCGTCTAACAACTGCTGCCCTTGTAAATCGTCCTTAGTAGAGGATGGCTTACCGGGGGCAGCCTTCATTCCGACGGCCAGAACCTGCCTTCCGTGCTGTTCGAGGGCTTTGATGACGTCCCGCCCACACAGATCCAGTCCAGAGCACCCCAGCACCACCAAGGTAGTGTCCAGTGTGGTCCCGCCGTACGTCACCGAGATATTGAGTTGACCCTTGACGGGAAGTTGACCGAGGAAACAAGTCAGTTGCAAGACAGTCTTCTGGAGCCGAGGCCAAAGGTGACGGTATTTGGTGTAGGTAGGCCATAAGATGATTGTCGCGGGGGAACCGGTGTCTACTTGCATTCGGAGAGCCACGCCATCCCATTCCATGGTGCGATAAATTGGCTGGACCATGCTCACCGATGCCGCTTGCAAGTTCAGCAGAAATTGTTCGTAGTCGTCATTATCAGACCACTGACTTTCACAGTGGAATACTTTGTTTTGCCGGGACTGGTGCTGCTGGCACACACGGGCTAGGTGTCCTTGCCTCTTACAAGTGAAGCTTTTAACAGAACGTAACTTGCATTTTTCCGCTGTATGACCACATTTGCCGCAGCATGGGCACGTCCCTTCGTGCCGCCAGTCTTCCCTGCTCGCCGACTCTCGTAGTGACGGATGCCTAGTTGGTTGGCCTCTGCGCTTCATCGTCATAGCGTGCACATTGTCCGTGTTTTGCGCGCTGGCCATGTGGTCCACGTTTGCCGCTGTCATCTCTGCTGCACGCGCTGCCTCTTCCGCCTCCCTCAGCGTGAGTTCCGCTTTTGCCAACAGCTGCCGACGAACACTAGCGTCGCGCAGGCCGCAAACAATGCGGTCCCGTAGCATCCTGTCGAGGGCGCTACCGAAATTACACCTGCTTGCCATCTTTCGTATTTCCACGAGAAATTCATTTTCCGACTCTCCTGCAAGCTGATTCCTTGTGAAGAACTTGTACGATTCTGCGATTTCGTTGCACGCCGGAGAAAATCGCTCACCAAGGAACTTCACAGCGTCTTCGTATTTCAGGTCCTGTATCTTCGCCGGCGCGCATCGTGCAGCCACTAAATCCACTGTCTTTGTGCTCAACGCTATGACCGAAATTGCGCTGCGTTTCTTCTCGTCCGTGACGTCGTGAACCTCGAAGTATGCTTCCAAGCGTAGCCGGTAAGCCTCCCAGTTGTTCGCCTCCTCATCAAAACCCGGTGGGCCCGCGTGCGCAGCCATGGTCGCAGCGCGACCAACAATTCGACCGCCTCGTGGCCACTGAAGCGTACAGACACGAATGTACAACAGTGAACAACGTTTATTGGGAGCGAGGCTTTTTATAGCCTCTGAAGGGTATGCGCACACAACGTGCGCAGTGGCAGTGACATGTGCAAATGACGATGCATCACAATATAGGTCACAACATTATTAGAAAAAACCTAACGGGTTATGTTGGTATTTGATTATGCATTCCAAGTTTTGGTGCTCGTAAAATACGCCGCTTTGGGGAGACCAGTTCTTCAACTTTAACTGTAATACCTGCCGCTGGCAGGCTTTAAGAAAGTGATTGTGTTCGCTGAAACAGCCAACTTTCAAAATTTTTCAAACTGCTTACTGGAACACCCTGTATATTAGTTTAGTTTTGCTGTTGAAAAAATGATTTTATTTTCTACAAGTCCTGCTTTTTTGTCGGTAGTTGACGTTGTTTTTTTTGCGTGTTTATTAACTATTTCGTGTGGCAGAGAAATTACAAAAGAAAAGAGAAGAAATAGACAACACAGACGATGAGGGGTGTTCTGCAATGAAAAAAATCAAGGACCGTAACGAAGCTGTGTATATGGGCACGAAGAAATCATTGGCGAGTGGATTTTAGTCATGCCTTGAACGGGAGCTGGATTGGCTCACAGCCTGCATAAACCTGCCTCGCTCACGACTACCAACAGTTTACGCCCCAGGAATGTGCAAAGATGTTTCACATGAGGTAAGTCACGTATGTTTTACGGGCCGCCTTCACCGTTACGAAGGGCGAGGGCAAGCCGGCCGTGCGCCAGCGAAAGTAACCTGCAGCCCCAGAAGTCTGACGTGGTGGAAGCAGGGGCTACGCCACTCGGCTACCGACCGGAAGGTCGCGGGTTCGAACCCGCCCGCGGAGGTCGCATTCCGCTGAAGGCGCGATGGTAGAGGCCCGTGTACTGTGCGGTGTCAGTGCTCGTTAAAAGAACACCAGGTGGTTGAAATTTCCGGAGCTCTCCATTACGGCGCTCCTCATAATCATAGAGTGGTTTGGGGAAGTAATAACAGGTGTTAATATTAATATTATGCAGTCACAGGAGCGGTATATCTACACACTCTTTTGAGCTATTTCAGATTTAGGCTTCAATGAACTCGCTGCTCATGGCTGGCATCCGGGTCTTCTTCGCGGCGTAGGATGTGTTCACGGTTTGACAGGGGCGTCCGATACATAGAAAAAACAGCAGAATAGTACACGGGGTAGTCGCCATCGAATATTCTAGCGCTATCGCTACCGGCGACGTAGGTTCCAGAAAAAACTGTAACGTTCACAAAGAGGGTGTAATCTTAACAAAACGATATACTACAGCCTCGAAGCTTCTCAAACATCGAAGGCGCAGTTCACTGAACGTAGTGTAACGTCCACCAAGCTGAACCTGCTTGCGTGCAACTTGGCACTACTTTAACGTTGTCATTTCCCCGGATGTAGAATATTGGGTGAGTTGGTTCATCGTACTCGAAGTGGCAAAGCGCATTACGGGAAAGAAGAAACGGCTCAGTGGACAGAGAACTCTGTCCTTTTGTGTCGGCTCCCTCGGCCTTTCCTTTTTTTTTCGTAATGCGCTATGACCATTTCAAGTGCGATAACATCGTCAGCAGGTAAAATAAGGCTCAACACCTGACAACTGAACTTCGCGCACCGTGATGCCAACCAAACGTTGAATTCCACGACAACTACGCAGCAAGGCGAGCAGCAGGCGCATCCTATAAGTGACGTGAAAACGACCGCAGCGCTAGCCTCTCCAGTGGAGGCCCTCGCGGCCAATACAAACGCGCCTGCAGCAGCCGGACGGGGTGGTCGTTCTGTTGTGACTCTTATCTCTACAACGAGTATTAGACAGCCGTGGTCGCGTTTTAGTAGCACGCAAGCTTGTCGCCGAGCAACGAGTGGGACGCCGACTTTATTGTGCGGCTCGCCGATCGCCTCGGAAGTGCTTCTGTGCTGTGTGGGGATTTCAACTCCCATCACACGGCGTGGGGGTGCGCGAGTGCAAACGCCAGTGGCCGCGCCTTAATGGATGCCGCCCTGCACGCTGGCCTACACATCATCAACGATGGCAGCCACACATTCGTGCGCCCCGGTGCTGGGCGCATTGACTTGACCTCACCCTCGTGACGGACGACTGGCCCTACTCGTGGCGTCGCGCGCCGGACACTGGGGGCTTGGATCACTATCCGATCCTCTTGGAGCCCTTTTATACCGGCGCTCCGCGCACCAGTGTGTACAGTATTGTGAACTGGCCCCGTTTCCGCGAACTGTGTGCTGCAGTTCCAGTCGCAGGCGACTTTCTCCAACACATTGTGCAGTGCCCGAGTGCCGCCACGACGGTGCGTCGAGTGTGGACGGGCACGCCCATGCCTGACATTAAGCTCCTCAACCTTCGCGCAGCTCACCGCCGGGCGCAGCGCAAAGCGGAACGTTCGGACAAGGCAGAGGACTGGACTGTTTACAACCGCATCGACGCGGTTTCTCGACGCCACGCCCACAAGCAACAAGATCACGACTGGTCTAGCCTCTGCCGCACGTTCGACGACCCCCGCTACCAGCAGCGTGCCTGGCGCGTGTTCCAAGCCCTCCTCCGCCCCCGTGTGCCCCAGCATCCGGAGCTCTCCATCGCGGTCACGCTTGGAATCGGCACCGCGCAACTCGCCGAACTGCTGACTGACACTTTCGCGAGTGCGCCCACTACCAGTGCAGCTGTTCCCGTGCCCGCGCTGCCGCCACATGCACGGCCCGAACTCTTTGCGCCCTTTCGCTTCTTCCCCACACCAGCCATCGTGGAAGTGATCGGCGAGCCGTGGAAGGCCGACTTCAGCATCCGCGAGCTTCGCGATGTGCTCGACTCTCGGGGGCGCCGCTCAGCACCAGGGGGTGGTGGCATCAAATATCAGATGCTCCGAAACTTGGATGCCAGCCAGCTTCGAAATCTGCGCGATCCCTACAACGCCATCTGGTGCACGGGGGCGCTACCATCCTCGTGGGGGGAAAGGAAGCCTTGGTGATTCCCATCCACAAGAAGGGGAACCGGAGTCCGAACCTTCATCGTACCGATCAGTTTCGCTCACTTCGGCCGCGGGGAAAACGTTCGAAGCTATGGCGCTCCGGCGTCTTCAATGTATTGCTTCTGCTCTAGATTTCCTCGCGACTGAACAGTCCGCCGGTTTCAGAGCACATCGAGTGACAACGGACTCGATTTCGGACGTCGTATGCCTTCTTGAGGAAGCCAAGCACCGCGGGGAGGCGGGATACCTCGTGCTTTTCGACGTCAAGAGTGCGTTTCACTCGCTCCCACACAACACCAACCTCGACGCCCTTCGTGAGATGCGTGTGTGCGGGAACATGCTCCAATACGCCGAGGCCTTCCTCAGTGGCCTGTCTTTTCGTGTGCGCGTCCCCGGCGAACTCAGCGGTCCTCGGGTGGTGTCAGCGGTTGTGCCGCAGGGCAGTGTGCTGAGCCCTTTTCTCTTCAAAGCAGATCTCGCACGCCTCATCGACCACATCCCGCGAGACACTGCTTACGAGCTTACGAGGTGCGTGCTGCTGTTTACGCTGACGACATCGCGCTCTTCTCCAGTGGCCCCACCCTTCGTGGTCAACAAGTCTGTGAGGGACTCCAAGCTGCCATCGATGCAGTGGACGGTTTCATCACAGGCATCGGACTCCAGCTCTCAGCCGCCAAGATGGAGGCCATGCACGTCCATCCGAAGCGCACGGGGCGATTCGTCGGTCCGCAGCTCGTCCTTCGCGGCCACCGGCTGCCGTGGAAGCGCAAAGTGCGCAATCTTGGTCTCACAATCGACCACCGGCTTAGCTGGAGGCCCGCGCTGGCGTCCATTCGCCGTGACACACGTAGGATTGGCGGCATGGCTTCCTGCATCCTCGCCAGTGGTAGGGGCTGCTCCCCGCACATCGCGCTGCTTTTCTTCAACGTGGTAGCGTCGGCCAAAGTCCTCTATGCCGTCCCGCTCGTCGCGCTACGACGCGCGCAATGGGACGCGCTGGACACCCTCCACCGTGGCGTCATACGCCGCCTGTATGGCCTGCCGTGCTCGTCGCCGATCGGCCCCACCCTGGCGGAGGCTGGCGAGACGTCCCTCTCACTTCGGGTGAGAGGCAGTGCGTTGCGCCACATTCACCGCATGTACCTCACGTCCGAGGGACGACGACTGGCTGGACGACTCCTTGATCGTCCCCACTCGGGCATGGGTCAGCGCGCTTTGGAGTACGCTGCGCTCGTGCCCGACCCGCCTTACTGCGGCTTGCTCCCGATCCCGCCGCACCAGGATCCCGGCCTCCAGATCAAGACCACCATCCCCGGCATCAGATCGAAAAAGCACACGCCCCTGTCAGCTCTCCACCAGGAGACTGCCGCGATGATGCTCGCCGGCCGAGTTCTACTGTACACTGACTGCTCAGTCACTGCGGACGGTTCGGCGGCAGCCGCTTGTTTCGCCCTAACCCTCGGCCTCTTTGAGAAGTGCCGGCTTCTCATAAGTGCCTACTCCACTACTGCTGAACTTGCCGCGATTGGTCTCGCGGCAAATCAACTCGTTGACTTCCTTCACCAGTCGGCAGCAGTGGTGTGTGACTCTCGTGCCGCCCTTCTCACACTTGCCCGCGGAGAGCGTGGCGCCCCCGTTGCGCAACGGCTCGCGCGGAAGTTCGCAGTAATCGTGCGGAATGGTTATGATGTTTTGTTCCAGTGGGTGCCGTCTCATGTTGGACTACTCGAAAACGAGACAGCGGACGCGCTCGCCAAGGAGGCAAACCACCCCAGCACACCCATTTCATTGTTCGTCCGCGCGAGCGATGTTGCGCACCTTCGTTTTGCGCGCCATGTGCACGCTTTACACCCGGACTCACATGTGGCTACAAGAAACCCCCCGCGACCGCTGCGGAGGACCGGCATCAGCAGGCGTGCCAGGGCCTTGCTGCTTCGGCTTCTCACCGACTGTTCCCGCACCGCTGCGAGGCGGTTTCGCTTCACCAACAGCGGGAGTCCTTCGTGTGCCGAATGCCCGGCAGAGAAGACCACCGAGCATATCCTGCTTCAGTAAACCCGGCTACACCGAACAACGCCGGCGGCTCTTCGACGCCTACGGTCGTCTGGGACTGCCACACGTGAGCCTCGACCACCTCCGGTTTCCCCATGCCCACCGCTTGGGGTTCATGCGGGCCTTCGAGGCCCTACTTGAGTTTTTCGGCGACGCTGCTCTCATCGCGCGCCTCAAGCGCGGCCCGCGTCCACGTGTCCGTGTTTGTTTACGTGTTGGGCCACGCCCACCTCTTCTGACTCTCGCCACGTGGTGCTCCTGTTCTCTCCCCATGCCGGCTCGCCTGACTGCTCTCTCTTTCCCGGCAGCAGCGCGGGCCCCGTCCGACACAGTCGTCTGCGTCCTTTCCCTCCTATACTTTTCTCCTCAATCTTTACCTTCCACTACCCTTTCCCCACGCGGAGCCGTGTCGGTGACTTCGTATTGAAACATAATGACAGCTCCGCGCTTTTCTCTTCACTTTCCTCATTCAAGAACCTCAACCGCCGAGCAACCTAAGTGCACTCCCGCAAGGATCCCCCCCCCCCCCCCGCCACCATGAAGGGGTTGAAGGGTGGCGAGGACCATGGTCACACGAGATCGTGTTCATCGTTTTGGCACTCACTATCGAACCACTGATTGGCGCCGTCAGCCGGTGATGAGTGGAGCGCACGGCTTCGAAAAGTGAGCCACAGGAAAATAATGAAGAACGCGTGCGAATGGTGGTCGTGGCAGAAGACGACGATGGTGAAGATTTAAACAGCGGGAGCACGAGAATGCGTGGCGAGACGTCAGTAAAACAAAAGAGAAGACCTCATCCAACGGTAAAGAAACACGAAGATGTGAAGGGCCAGTCAGTGGTTAACGCGACAACTTCGCCATCTCTAATGGGAAGCCGACGAGTGGAATTTGGGGAGAGAGGAAGACCAAGCAGAGAAGAGCAAAGGAGTTCGAGGCGAACAAGACAAGAAGAAGGCCGTACCTGGGAGCTGAAGACAGGCAGTTGGGTGGTGGACCCGAGCCTTCTGGGCTACACCCGGCTTGGGCCTCCGAACAGTGCCTACCAGGCATTGCGAGCAGCCACAACGTTCGAGACCAAAGCGTGCAGATTCCGGTGCAGTTGGAGCAACGGTGGTAGGGTAACGGGCCTGAGCCTTGCATCCAGCCGCCTCATCGGACGAATCTGGGCCACCATAGGCGTCACTGAGCGAGCTCTGTTCCTTCGTCGCCGCCAGCGAGCATCGGTACACGCCACCATTCAAGCAGCAACGCTTTCGTGAGATATAACTTACTGTCTTCCCTGCTCCGCCGAATAGCAGCGTCAGAACTGGATCGTGTAGCCATGACTTTCATCCGACACTTTGAAGATTTTACACATTTTGTTTTCGGTTTAAAGCCAACCTTTAGCCAAGTCCTCATTTTGTTGTTGAGTTTTCGCTTTTTTAGTAAATGTTTGGGTGTTCTTTGTTAAACGAATGGCTTTGTGCTTATTAATAAAGCCCTCCGAGACACAGCCTAGGAGAAGGAAAACAGCAAGAAAAACCTGCATCACACAGCCTCGCATTGATGCGGGCGTCATGAGCGAGAGGTTACTGGCTTCTACGCGATCGTAGACACATACTTAATTCATATCAGAGTACATCAGAGCATACAGTGTTTCTATTACCCCGCAATGACCCGCGCTTTGCACAACTTACGTTAAAAGAGCTCGGGATTCTTGGCATTCTGGTGGCATTGAACGCGACCACAGAGCACGGTGCATCTATAGGAGTGATATTCCGTCGCGAAGAAAGAACAAAGCAAAGAAAAAATCACCAAGCAAATGAGTCGAAGTAGCGGGCCCTAATTCTAACGAGACGGTTTGCGCACGACTCTCGGACCACGGCGGTGGGGCGTTACGTATTCTTCCCGCGAACGCGAACAATCCGGAATAATTGCTTTCCCGCCGAGGTAGCCCCGTTATTACAGTTATCGCGCTCGCGTCAGAGTTCTTTTTTTCTGTCTCTCTTTTTTTCGCCTCTCATTGTCAGCCGCGTGGGGCACACGTTGAACACACGCGCGTCGTGAGGGGCGCTACGCAAAGGCCAGGGTCAGTGGCGGAGTCAAATGAGGATGCTTTAACCAGGCGATTACGTGCTGCCGTGAGCGCTTACTGAATGCCCAACGAGGCGCCGTGAGCAGGGTGCGCAATTCGAGACCTTCGGGCACCACCATCGCGAGGAACTCACCCCTGCAGAGTCAAGGGCCTCGCGTCTGCGCGAGCAGGAAGCACGCGGCCTTGCTCTCTTCCTCCTTCGGTGTCCTTTCTGGGCTCGTCGCCCTCTTGCTTTGCAGCCAGTTATCCCAAATCTTTTCTGCCACCCTTTTCCCTACCTGAGGTCTCCGTAATTGACTTTCCCGAAACGTTGATGAGAGAAGCGAGAAGAAACCGCTCCGTCATATAGCGCTTAATGGCGATGATAGTGCAACGTACGGAATGATAGCGGGACTCAAACGCTGTAGAAGGCTCGTTGTTGCCCACAGTGCAGCTTTGCTTCACTGGTAGTTCAAGCTGGAGAACCATGAATATCTCAGAGAGAGATTCAGCTGAAGTGAGGAAAAACGTCATATCCGTGGCGCTGGTTGGGAGCACGGTTCCGCAGCGTCTGTCGGGGAAGTTAAGGAAGGGAACGAAAAAAAAAACATGGCAAGTAGTCAAGAGCGAATTGCGGCGTGCAGGACATAGCGCGTAGCCTCTACAGCCGGTAATTATCTCCAAGAAAGTTGAAGACTGTCTTGTAGATCGATGTGTGGTTCCCGGTAGAGTGGAGCATGGTTCCTTTGTGCAACCACAAGTAGACACCAACAATCAAGGGTGGCGACCACGGATGATTGACACGTTATGGGCGTCACCCATACTTATTAAATTCGGCGAGATGGAGAGAAAACAAGAGACATACGGGCGCTTCACACAGGTCTCTAGCTGCAGTGTTGATCTTTCGTACGCCTCGAAAGAAAATTACAGTCAGTTTAGGACTAGCTCCACTTACGCGATATCGATCGATTCAGAAGTCGTGCTGGCTGACGATGAACAGACCGCTTTTATGTGCAGCTTATATCAAGAGTGTATGGCTGTAGCGAACGGGAGGTTCAAAAGAAAAAGAGTAACAACGTGAACAACTGCACAAGACAGAGATGGACGTTGAGCAGGCTTTCAAACAATCATTTTATTGCAAACTGAGTCGATCGTGTATGCGCAGTAACTTGAAAACGTATTAGGGTGAAGAGAACGGTTTGAAGTAGGAACACGTGACAACATATCCCTGTTCGAAAGGGAACAAAATAAATAGAAGACCAGCCTTCCTAATGTTGGCTTCAGACACGTGAACAGTGCGAAAGTTGGGAGGATATTTCAGGTTATATAGCACGCATCTGCAGTATACGCTCGCAAGCAATACAGCTAGCACTCGCTAGCTTTTTAACCAAGCCGAAGCAGCAAAAAGAAACTCTGAATTATGACTCCAACACATGAAATGCGCCTTCATCGAGATGAATTGTAACTCCAGCAATTGAAGCCGAACGAACGCATGCGTTAGTTATAAGCACAGAATACCCGTACAGTCTTCGTATTCTAAACTAAACATATCCTACTATCTCAATCGCACAGAAGCTACGCGTATACTTTCACATCCTATTCGACATTTTCTTGTCACCTATGCGATAAATAAATATGTCCACGAATCTGAGTAGGCGACCGAAGCCTGAGCCGTAGGCACTTCACTAGTTCTGCAATGACCGAAGTATAAATGTACACGCAAAGGCTTCATCAGGTATATCCTCAAGGCAAACCATTTCGTACGGTACATAAACCTACTGTTAACGATGGTGTGAGAAAAGATAGCACAGACCGAAGAAAACCAAACAGAGCCCACGTTAACAACTTTGCTATCGTTTTTTTTTTTCATGCACCACCGTTAAGATGGCTTACCAACTCGCACAACAGTCTGCGCTTCTTAAGTCTATTGGTCGTGTCAATCAACTAGGCGAAAATATACCTAGTAAAAAGGGCCCCTCGGTTTGTCAGTCCCTCATCTCCTATACAGATTAACTGTCACTCAATGGAAGCTTCCTTGCAGGATTAACTACTGCATCATACACTATAACGGTTACTGTTCTCCTCTATGCAACAGGCTGCCGACATCTTGATTGACTGAATGGTTGAAGCAAGCCATTTGTTTTCACTGCAGTGGCCGAAGTTGATCAATGCATAGTATAAATTTTGTGTGAGATACATGTGTATAGCGAAGGCGTAATGCTCGTATTAACTGACTTGCAGGGGCAAGATATATATATATATATATATATATATATATATATATATATATATATATATATATATATATATATATATATATATATATATATAAGGGAAAGAAGTGTATACCTAAGGGCTCGTTTTTGCGTGTTTTGACACAATACTAATGACATATCTAACAGACAGTAATGCCAAGGAATGTACAGGGGAAGTTATTAGAACCAATAGAATGTAAATAAGAAGAAAGAAAAGTGGGTGAAAAAATAACCAGCTGTGAGCAGGAATATATATATATATATATATATATATATATATATATATATATATATATTATATAACATTCATTTCCGTGTGCCGTCTGATTAATGCACTTGTCTGGCTATATTCCCCATCCCCATCGTAGTTCTGGCTTTCGGAATGGAGTCTCATTTCAAGTTCTTGGCTCCTTTACATTTATTTCTTGAAAAACACCTCAACATTGCATCAGCACAGCGAGCTGGTACATATAGTACATACTAGTTATCCGCCAGTTGACTCGAACAGGAAGACGTCAATTGATACATTCATCACATCCATACCGGCTTATATAAGTGCTCTAGAGTATGTTCTCAGTGGTTCTTCTGAGACGAAGTTTCATCACAACCGTCGTCTGCACGCGGTGTTTCTACAGACCAGGTTGGTGGCTGGTCGACCATATGTATTACGCTGTCGTATATAAGCTGCGCTCTCGCAAGAGTCAGCCAAGCGGCCGCGTTTATGGTCTTTCTTTTTTTTTTCAACATTTTATTTTTTCGGTACAGAAAGCGATGACTCCAGCTGTCGCGTCTACGTCACTGAGAAACAGTGTTGGAGATGATCATGGCGCGCTGTTATAGCGAAGTGATCGTCCGATATGCCTCTCCCCTCCTTAAGCGGACATATGTGGTGTTCACATCTCCTCACCTGAAATAAAAGAAAGAGCGAAAACTTAGGTGTAAGCTGGATAGAATTGAGACGGTGAAAAAAGGTAATCATATATTCAACGTTAAGGGACGTCAATAAATAAGCGCCTCCGGAAACTTCTAAAATGGGCCTTTGGTTCTGAAGTTGTGCAAATGAATTTGCTCATTCTTCATTTTCTTTTTATTAGTTGATAGTTATTTTAAATAAAGATGTTTATACACCCAAAAAAAAGAGACAAAATTTGGAGAGAAAAGACCGAAAAGCTAAGCGTGTGAATGTGCACTTGGAAAAAAAAACTAAATGAAGAGAAAGAAGGGAGAATATTGCACTTTACACGAAGACCTGTATGCAAGCCAGTTCGTCAGAGATAAGCGCATGTAAAAATTTTCGGGGCCCTGAGGAAGCCATCATGAGATCGACTTGTCCTTTTTTTTCGAAATAGATGACCTGAAGGCAAGAGAAAATCCAAACGAGACTGGTGTTCAGGGGAAAAAATGATGTTTGAAGGGATAAGATATTGTCGAACAGCGAAAACTGTTGCGAATCCGGCGGCATTCTATGCTTAACCATTTCTCATGAATTAAATCCTCCAAGTTATCCTTTGTGATGTTTCATGTATTTCTTGTTCATTGCTGAAATTTTTATAAATTTGATAATCTGTGAATAAAAAGCAGCCAGCTCCATAAGAAGAACTATATGATCTCGTAAAACATACAAATATAAAAACTAAAAAAGGGGTATATGTTTCTACTGACCGATGATGACAAAACGTAATGAGTGTATTCTGCTTCCTTATAGCACAAGTATTTCGAAGCAGTGGCACCCAGTACTAGTAAATAGACGAGCACTTGGCCTGACGGTAGCATGTACCGCTGATTGAGTTCAAAAGCGGCGTCTCAGAGAGTAATATTTGAGATCTAATCGCCGCAGCACACTGATTCATCACGCATTTGTTGTCATTTATTGCGGTACTATTGACATGACATGCAGCGTGGGTGATGATACTGTAGAGGCCATGGAAACTGTAAAATTTTAAGAGGCTGCTCAAGAAGACGACAAAAGGTTAACGCGCCGTTCCAATACCGCTTAGTGCCAATCCAGGCAATATATTTGTACGTACAGTGTTGACCAAAATTTCAGAGGCCACGCTTGTGTCGAAATACATGGAATATTGGTCTGGGAACTTTTGGCCACTTCATGTACATTTGTTGAAGGTTCCCTGTAACCTCAAGGTCTGGTACTAAACAGCTTCGCTAATAATACACATGCACCGAGTGGAAGGGCTCCTTATTTGTTTTTTTTTTTCAATACTCTGGAAATAATATTAAATAACAGACCAACCTAAAGCAGTTAAAAGTGGTTCACTTATTAACCCAATGATTGATATGTGGGGTTTAATGTACTACCATATGATTATGAGAGACGCCGTAGTGTAGAGCTCCAGAAATTTCGACCACCCGGTGTTCTTTAACGTGCCCCCAAATCTGAGCACACAGGCCTACAGCATTTTCGCCTCCGTTGAAAATGCAGCCGCTGTAGCCGGGATTAAATCCCGTCACCTGCGGGTCAGCAGCCGTGTACCTGAGCCACGAAGATCACCACGGCGGGGCTTTAATAACCAACCAACTTGAAGAATTAACTTATCTAGAGGGAAGCTTAAAAGCTTGCTCAACTTGTGGAAAGCAGAGAAGAAAAACTGTCAATCAAAGAACAAGGCAGAAGCACTCAGGCCACGACCTCTACCCGGAATAATTTGATGAATGCAACCGAAACAACGAGAATACGTCAGTGTCAAGTTATCAATAATCATGACGACGCCATGCGAATCAAACGAGATGGGATCCATTGCGAAATGATTGTATGATACGTTGGGTATTATTAAGTAAAGAATATATATATATATATATATATATATATATATATATATATATATATATATATATATATATATATTGTTACGGGAAGGAGACTGACTCAGAGGGGTAGTCACCGATCACCGATGTATTTACAGCCGGTTAGGTGAGCAGCGCCAGCCACACAGATTAGCTCGTGCCAGTCTATCTGCTTCGTCTTCTTCAGCTCCATGCACTGGCACGTAGCATGACCCCCGGCGGCGGAGGCACCGTCTGTCACAGAACGAGCGCTAAAAACGGGCGCGCCGCCAAATTCTTGCGATAACGGGCGGGAGAAACCGTCACCCCCGGAAAATCTTTTCAGGCCTGCGCCCAGCAATCTGACGTCATTTCCGGCCGGCCGACTCTCGGGGAAGCCGCAGCGGCAGCGAGCGCAGCGCGGGCGGCGGTGGTGACGGTTCGGCGGCGTGGTGTTGACGGTGTTTCGCGTTTGTTGCTTTCCGTTGTTGTTTTGCGGCAATTTCGTTTCCGTGCGTGATGCTGGAGTGATGCGACAATGCCGAATAAGTGCTGTGTACCCGGATGCACCGGCAACTACAAAACAGGAAAGAAGATACAAGTGTTTTCCTTCCCTAAAGACGCCGACGCTCTCAAACAATGGCTACGCGCCATTCCTAGGAAGGACTTCGTGCCGACTTCGTGCACTAAGGTAAGAATTTGAGATGCTCCTGTTCTTAGCTTGTCGTTGCTTGTTCGGGTAGAAATCACCTATGATGGGAAATACTTGAGCGTGTGGCCGCCGGGCCTCGCGAAGCGCTGACGCCAGCAGTTGATGAGAATCGCCCAGAAAGGCACGTTCGCAGCAAGGATGGTCAGCTGCGCTTTGTTCACTAACAGTGCCGTGGTGTCGTCCATTCTTGCAAGCTCTCGGTGGAAGCGCTTCGTGGAGTGCGGTGACATCACGCTCCCGTGTTTCCTTTCATGTTGCTTGTACCGCTTAGCGCAGCGCTTTTATTTAGATGCTTGCGAAACGTAGGTAGACTTTGTTTTAGCTACACGGACTGTAAAAACGGTCATGCAAACGGGAGCGCATTTTTTTCTTTTGAGAAGTGGCGTCTCAGACGTTCTTGAAACGTTTGTGCAGGTGTGCGCGGATCATTTCGACGCTTCATGCATCGAGAAGACGACATCGTACACGGATCCAAGGACAGGGAGAGTTATTGAAGTTGCACTCCCAGTACCACGGTTGCGTCCTGGATCTGTCCCAACGGTATTTCCCGGCTGTCCGTCCTACCTATCAGTACGAGACCAGAGCACGAGAGAAACCCCTGACGCCAAGAGGAGCCGACAAGAAGCCTCCCAACTCGCCCGTGCTGTAGAAGAGTCGCTGGCGTCATATGAAGCGGAGCAAGAACGAGACCGGTTTTCGTCCCTCGAAGAACTAAGGGCTCGCCTGCAAGGGGTGTCAGTGTCTCCGAAGTGGACTGTGATTCATAAAGAAGAGTGCCCCATGTTTTTGAACATTATCGACTATCGTAAACCTTGTTTGAATGCGTCATTGACCGTGTTTGCAAACCTTGAAGTCTTTGCCTGCTATCAAGGTTCACCAATCAAGAACCTTGGTAGCGCTGTTGTACCAGACTCAGTTCAAAAAGTAAGTTCCTTGTTGGAAATTTTGAACAACCTGTCGATGCTGTCTGAGGAGCGCTGCACTTATCGCCACCTGGCTCAAGCAGTACATTTCCTTCTGGACAAATTGGAAGCCAGCATTGATGAAGGCAAGCAAGAGACGGTGAACTTTATGAAGGAGCAGCTACTACTCCTTTCTGCAAAGCGCATTCAGTATAGCGCACAGGTCTTTGCATGCATCTTGCGTACAATATCACCACATGCCTACAAGTTCCTGAGAAGCACAGGTGCACTAATTTTGCCCCACCCAAGCACTATTAGAAATGTGTGCTCGTCTATTCAAATGTGCCCACAAGTTGATTCTTCTGACGACACTTTCCTTCAGTATGTGTCTCAGAGATTCAAACATCTGCAGGCACATGAACACACTGTGACGCTGATGCTTGACGAGATTTATATCAAACCTTGTTTAGATTACAAAGGTGGGAACATATGTGGTGCAGCAGTTAACTACAACGAAGCGGCCACATCGGTGCACGTGTTTATGATACAAAGTTTGCTGAGCGCATTCAAGGAGGTGGCGCACATTCTTCCGGTAAAAGCCTTACAGGGTGAAGATCTTCATTGCATGCTGAAGAAGGTGATCTTGGGCTTAGAAGAAATTGGATACAGGGTCATAGCCGTTGTCTGTGACAATAACTCGCTGAACAGGAAGGCAATGAAGATGTTTCTGCCAGAACCAAAGCTTAGCCCTGTTTACCCGCATCCGGCAGACCCAGATCGGCCGTTATTTTACGTGGTGGATGCTGTGCATCTATTTAAATGCATAAGAAATAACTGGCTCAACCAGAAAAATGCTGGAACTTGCTTTTTCTACCCACGCTTCGAGCTTTCGAACAATGAAGTTCATCCCGAATGCAAGATGACTGCTTCATTTAAGCATTTGAGAGATTTGCATAAAGAGGAGTCACCCCTGCTTCTGAAGTCTGGGTATGGCTTGACGTCAAAAGCTCTAAATCCAAGCAGCTTTGAACGACAGGACGTCAAACTCCTACTGCAGGTTTTTAATCCGCACGTGGCCGAAGCCCTGGCCGCTCGCAAGGGTCATACTGATTTTCAACATGCTACAGCAACCGCCGAGTTCATCAAAATAATTCTTCGTTGGTGGAGCATTGTCAATGTAAAGACACCTAGTAAGGGCTTCCATCACCGTAATGTTTACGAAGAGCCCATGTCAAACCACACAGATGACCCAAAGGCAAGCTTTCGAAGCGCTTTTATCACATGGCTCGATGTGTGGGAATTTTATAGGCACGACACCGGAGTACTTACCCAGGAGACATTGAGTGCCTTGAGGCTCTCTGCTCAATCCCTTTTGGCATTGGTGAAGTACTGCGTTAGTGAGCTTCACTTTAAGTATATTCTGCTAGGGAAAGTCCAGACGGATACCCTCGAGAGTCGCTTTGGACAGTACAGGCAGATGGCTGGTGCGCAGTATCACATATCTGTTCGCCAGCTTTGCGAAACCGAGGGAAGGATTCGCCTTCAAAATGCCCTTCCAAGGATGAGCAACGATGATCTCAGAGGCATCGAAGAGACGGACAGTGTCAGGGATGCGGGCACTTCTTTTGGTGTTCATGTTAGCGATGCTGACCTTGATGAGCTCAGAGCACAAATGCCGGTGATTGGTTATGTTGGTGGGTATTGTGCACATGCTGCAATGAAAGTTCTCAAGTGTGAAAGCTGCCAGAGGCAGTTGGTCGTTACCCGAAATACGGCCGAAACAGGAGAGGACACCCATTCTTTAATCGCACAACTGGATCGGGGTGGCCTCAAATTTCCTTCTGCTCTTGTAATCACAGTAGTTATGTACACGGAGGTTGTAGTTAGAAAGCTCATGACGGAAAGTACCTCTACCCAGTTTCTCCATGGGCCGAACCAAAAGAATGTCGTTCGGCAACTTACACTGGACTCTCTGCCAAGGCTTGAGGACATAGATACGTGTGAAAACGGGCACACCTACGAGCTTTTCATCACATTGGTTGCAAACTGTGCAGCAAATATAATGCTCAACAACTTGTGCAAGCAAAGGAACGATCTTTTACGCATTGAAAAAGATCAGAAGGCGAAAAATAGAAAGGCCCGAATTTTTCTTGAAAAGTAATTTTCCAAGCGTCGCGTCTTTCTCTTCACATTTATTCTTGTGAAACTGCACAGAGTGTATTTGATTGCATGTCATGACTTGATTTCCTTGGTATACTTCTGCCTTATGTAAAATGAGCCTTGTTTCCAGTTTTGTATCTCTTTACAAGTTGTTAGCTTTTAAAAGTGCTGTACTTTTTTCTTTTTTTTTAACACGAACTGCCTCGGTGCCTACTGTAGCAGTTGTATAGTCCGTTTTGGTACCTAAGCTGTGTACACTTTCCTTGTGCACTCTGTGTACAGACATGTTGTGCACTGTGATTTGTTTTTTCTTAGATTTTTGTTTGATTTTTTCCCTAGGACATGCACCTACCTGTGGCAGTACAATTACTTTTCTTTCTGTCATTTATCATGCTGTGGACCACAATTTAGTCACCAGTGTTCTTATGTATTGTATTTTTTGGCAAGTGTTTGAACCTGATACCTTGTGTTGCTACTGCTACTATGATAAACGAATGGTATGTTTTCCTCTAACCTACAATTTAAATGAAAGTGTGCTTTTTCTGTTCCAAAGCTCGGGGATGTTTTTGCTGTTACAATCTGTTTTGTTTTGAGTTTTATGTGGCAAGATATTGTGTTTTGTACTTTTGGCATATTTTCAGCATTAAGGGCAACATCTTGTGTTGCCTGTCGTCTGCCTGGACCGAGAACAATGCGCACTGTGATATTTGTACAGACGGCGTCTGGCTGTGATAAATAAATATGCATTATTCCATTCACGATATTCATTATTTCTTGATACCTTGATAAGTTCCCCAACCGCGGTGGCTCAGTGGCTAAGGCGTAGCGCTGCTGAGCACTAGGGCGCGGTTTCGATACCCGGCTGCGGCGGCCGCATTTCTGATGGAGGCGAAAAGCAAAAACGCCCGTGTGTACGAGATTTCGGCACACAATAAAGATTCCCAGGTAGTCAAACTTGATCCTGAGCCCTCCCCTACGGCGCACTTCATCGCCTGCGTTGCGTCGGCGCGTTAAACCATACAATCAATCGATACCTTGATAAATCGTGCGGACATGGTGTCAAGGCACCTCGCCCGAGTCGGTAGGCGTGAAGGGCGCTCGCGGCAAGCGCTTGCGGCTGGCGCAGCCACCCAGCGAAGGGCGGCCGGCCGGCCGGCGCGATGTGACGTCGACGACGTAACGTCACGTGACGCGCAGGCCTGAAAAGCTTCTTGGGGTGACGGAGAAACGCCGCGAGGTCAAAAGAAAAAAAAGAAAGCAAACGTCCAAGGCTCCCCGGCCGCGCGCTCTCCCCGCGGAAGCGTGGCTTCGCAGACGAACCTCCTCACCCCACATCGGCGGCCCAGCAAGCCCGCGATTTTTCTAGAACGAAAGGGGCGTGGTCATACCGAGTTGAATCATCCTCCGGGGAGGGCATTCCAACCGTCAAGCTCTCCCCCCAGCCTTCGCTGCGTATCGCGCCGACGAAATGACGAGAACCGTCTGGAATGTCGCGCGCAAGGTATTTAACCGAGCAGCCGAGATGAGAGATCAGGAGGAGACGGAAGTGAGCGCCAGAGCGCGTAGGGATTCCGCCGTGTAGTCGGCGAAGGTTTTGGTCCGTAGGGTGAAGGCTCGAGCTACAGGCAAGAGCGTGTGTTTACCGCTATCGAGCGAAGACGCGCGGCAACAGCTACGGGTGTGAAGCCGACGTGTTCCGGCGAAGAAGTTGAAGTTTGAAGAGTGGCTAATTGAAGACGGGAGGTTTCCTGGAAGAGAAACTTCGAGGGCTGCGGAACGACAACAACGCTGGACTTTGAGTGAGTGATTCTCGGAAGAGTATCATCTAGACTTTGGTTCCAAGAACTTTCGACTGAATAGGTTTTCTATCTCTTTAGTCTTTAAGTGTCTTGGTTGTTCAATGCATGCGACTGCATTGTAGTGCGTATTGTTGTCCGTGTCCGTTGTTTCAAGTGTGGCTGATTGTATTGTGTAGTACGTTGATTGATTGGTTTGATTGGTGACATATTGTATGCAACTATTGTGGAGTGTGCATTTTTGTGTATTATTTTCGATCTGCCATTATTGAGAATATAATTTGTTTGTTTATCAACTCTCGGCTCTGACTTGTTCTTTGGGCCACAGCCGGCGTCCGCTGGCGCGCCAAAAAGGACCACTTCTAAATTGTCCACGCTTTCGTGGTGCGGTTCGGGGGGGCCGATACTTCGGCTCTTGGAATTAGCCCGGCGATTGCCTCCCTAATTAACGGGACCGGTGTGACACCGTCCTGGTGCTTTAAAGGCCGTTATCTGACGCATTATTGTAGGGCTTGATCCGCGAGACGTGTACGATATCACTGGGCCGCATAGTAGATGATGATGGACAGATGGGGCTGATCTCGTAGGTGACAGGTGTTACTTGACGCAATATACGGTAGGGTCCCGTGTAATGAGACAGAAGTTTTTCGGATAGGCCCAGCCGACGATGAGGGGACCAGAGTAAAACGAGGGTACCGGGAGCGAAATGTACGTCTCTATGTTCCGCATCGTACCGACGGCATTGGTTGGTTTGCGACGCCATCAGCCGAGCGCGAGCGAGCTGACGGGCATGATCGGCTCGCGCAATCGCGTCGCGGGCATACTCGCTGGTGACGAGGTGTGAGCTGAGATGACTGTGTCCAGTGGTAAAGTCGGTTCTCTTTCGTACAATAAGTAGAACGACGAAAAGCCCGCTGTGTCGTGACGGGATGAATTATACGCGAAAGTTGCTTAAGGTAAGGCAAGGTCCCAGTCTCGGTGGTCGGGCGACACGTACATAGCGAGCATATTTGTTAAAGTGCGGTTAAACCGTTCCGTGAGGCCGTTTGTTTGAGGGTTGTAAGCGGTTGTCAGTGTGTGTTGCGTGGAACAAGAACGCCGAATGTCGGCGATGACTTGGGATAGAAATGTACGGTTACGGTCTGTGAAAAGCTGTCTCGGCGTACCATGAATCAATATAACGTCCCGTAACAAGAAGTCAGCGACGTCGGTTGCACAGCTGGTCGGTAGAGCTCGCGTAATAGCGTAGCGTGTAGCGTAGTCTGTGATAACGGCTATCCATTTGTTTCCCAATGTTGATGTGGGAAATGGACCAAGCAGGTCTAACCCAACACGGTAAAATGGTTCCGCGGGTATGTTAATTGGTTGAAGATGGCCAGCGGGTAGCAGCGACAGTGTCTTACGACGTTGGCATAGGTCACATGTGGCGACGTATCGGCGTACCGAACGAGCAAGGCCTGGCCAGAAAAAACGGCGCCGGACGCGCTCGTACGTGCGGGATGCGCCAGTGTCCAGCCGTGGGAGCGTCGTGAAGTTTGGTGAGAACACAGCGGCGCAAATGCTTAGGCACAACAATGAGAAGGTCGGGCCCGTCTAGTCGGAAATTGCGATGGTATAGCACACCTTTTTGAATGACAAAGTAGCGGACGGAAGCATAATTTGTGGAGGATTCCATACGGCTGATGATGTCAAGCAGCTCTGGATCACGCTTCTGTTCTTCCCCAATATTAAGGAAGTCGGACACTGACAAGATAGAGTTCTCCGTGGGCTCGTCAGTGTCCTCAGGATCGTCGACAGGGTACCGGGAGAGACAATCGGCATCACGTTGTAGGTGGCCACATTTGTAGACCACCGAATAGGAAAACTCTTGCAGGCGCAACGCCCAGCGACCAAGGCGGCCTGATGGATCTTTCAGAGAGTTCAGCCAGCAGAGTGCGTGGTGGTCGGTAACTACAGAAAATGGGTGTCCGTATAGATAAGGTCGAAATTTCGCCACCGCCCATACAAGAGCCAAGCACTCACGCTCTGTTATCGAATAGTTACGTTCAGGGGCAGATAGGAGGCGACTGGCATATGCAATAACGCAATCATGGCCATGTTGTTTCTGAGCCAGCACTGCACCAATGCCATGCCCACTTGCATCTGTACGGATTTCCGTAGGGGCAGCAGGGTTGAAGTGTGCCAGAATCGTAGGGGTAGTGAGCAGAGCGACGAGAGTCGAGAACGCAGAAGCCTCTTCGGAGCCCCATGAAAACGGGAGTTCTTTCTTGAGGAGCTGCGTAAGCGGCCTCGCTATGTGCGCAAAATTTTTCACGAAGCGTCGGAAGTAAGAGCATAGTTCAATAAAGCTGCGTACATCCTTCGCAGATCGTGGTACAGGAAAGTTTTTGACGGCGCTTATTTTTGCCGGGTCTGGTTGTACACCGTTGGCGTCTAGTAAATGGCCAAGCACTGTGATTTGATGGCGTCCAAAGTGACATTTGGACGAGTTGAGCTGCAGGCCAGCGCGACGGAAGATTCCCAGGATGGCTGAGAGGCGCTCTATGTGAGTTTCAAATGTTGGTGAAAAGACGATGACGTCGTCCAAGTAGCACAAACAGGTGGACCATTTGAATCCTCTGAGCAGAAAGTCCATCATTCGTTCGAAGGTGGCTGGAGCGTTACAAAGGCCGAAGGGCATGACCTTGAACTGATATAGGCCATCGGGGGTGATGAATTTCGTCTTTTCACGGTTCATTTCATCTACCTCTATCTGCCAGTAGCCGGAACGAAGGTCTATGGAGGAAAAATAGTGGGGCCCATAGAGGCAATCAAGCGCATCATCTATTCGTGGCAGAAGGTAGACGTCTTTTTTGGTAATTTTGTTTAAGTGTCGATAATCTACGCAGAAACGCCATGCACAGTCTTTCTTGCGGACTAGCACTACAGGAGAAGCCCAAGGACTGCAGGATGGCTCAATGATGTCCTTGGCGAGCATTTTGTTGACCTCACTTTGGATGATGTGACGCTCGGCCGCCGACACCCGATATGGACGCCTATGGATAGGATGCTCATTACCAGTGTTTATGCGGTGGCTCATACCGGTAGCTTTCCCCAACGGACGGCCGCTGATGTCAAAAACGTCGATGGAGGACAGCAGAACCCGGTGGAGCTCATCAGTCTGCTGCGGCGTTAAGTTCGAAGCGATCATCGAAGTAATAGCGCTGTCGGAGCAAGTGGCAGACTGATGTTGAGCGTGGGGGTCAGAAGGAGTGGCCATCACGAAAACATCTACCGCATTGTCTTCTAAGGTGCAGAGCAACGCCAAAGAGATCCCTTGTGGCAAAACTTGAGGTGTCAAGCTAAAGTTGACAACTGGGAGGCACGTAGAATTTTCTGCGACGGACAGAATGGTGTGCGGTAATGTAATGCCACGGCTTATGACAACATCGGTGATAGGGGTCAGAACATAGTCGCCGTCGGGAACTGGTGGTATTGAGACGAGCTCTATGTAGGTCAGTGTCTGTGGAGGGAGGCGCGCGTGTCCCGTTGTGCAGAGGCGACTCGGCCGTTGTGTAAGAGGTTCTGTTGCGGGCAAGGGTAGACGAAGCGTACTGGTCGAACAGTCTATGAGGGCAGAATGCGTGGACAGGAAGTCGAGGCCTAAGATTACGTCGTGGGGGCATTTATCAAGGACGGTAAAGAGAGCAATTGCGTGTCGATCCGCAATGCTCACACGAGCGGAGCACATTCCAACGATAGATGCTATTCCACCATCCGCAACACGGACGAACTGGGTGGTCGCAGGTGTGAGAGCCTTCTTGAGCTTGCGGCGAAAATCACTCGTCATCACGGAAAGTTGGGCGCCGGTGTCGACAAGAGCAGTTACATGTACGCCGTCTACTTGTACGTCTATGAGGTTCCGTTTTGTCGGTATCGTCAAAGGAGAATTTTCGGTCAGTCCGAGCGATGCAGCGCCACCTCCGGGGGCTGCAACGCTTAGTTTTCCATCGGAGAACCTCGTGGGAAGGCAGGGGAAGATGATCGGCGGGGCTGTGGAGAACGAGACTGGCGCCGTTGGGGGGATGGAGAGCGGGTGTAGCGGTGTTCAGAAGCAGGTTCCTGGGCAAAATGGTCGCGGCTGGTCTCATGGCGATAGGCAGGACGTGCATAGAAGGGACGAAAGGACGGTTGTGCAGGAGGACCCCAGCGACTTCTGCAATGGCGAGAAATGTGCCCGATTCTGTGACACGAGAAGCATATCGGCTTGTCATCGTGTGTTCGCCATGCGGACGGATTACGGAACGTTGAGGGAGAGCCGGTCGGGAAGGGACGTGCAGGCGTGTATCGGGGCTGGTAGTCGGTGCGGGTAGGCGGTTAGATAGAGTGAATTCCCAAGCTGGCGATTTCCTGCCGGACGACTGCTTGAATGAGAGGCAACGTAATTGGCGGAGAGGGGTCAGGGGACGTTGGCCCCACCTTAGCTGGAGCAGCCGCTTCAAGCTCCCGCCTGACGATTCGCGTCAAGTTGTCACAGGTGCCTGGTGGATGATATTTGTCGAGACACGAGGACGTCGCAGTGGTGTTCGGGAGGCGCTGGAACTGATGGGAGATGCGTCTGCTTTTAGCTTGTTGGAACCGGCGGCATTCTTGAATGATCGCATCAACAGATGACACATTGTTGAATACCAACAAGTTGAACGCATCGTCGGCGATACCCTTTAGGATATGGGCAACCTTTTCAGGTTCAGACATATTTTCGTCAGCTTGGCGGCATAGTGAAAGGACAGCCTGAATATAACCGATGTAGGGCTCCGTGGAAGATTGTGCGCGAGTCGACAACTCATTTTGCGCAGCTTCACGACGACCAGAGATGTTGCCAAAAAGCTCACGGATCTTTGCCTTGAAGCTGTCCCCGCTTGTTATGTCATGCTCGTAGTTATCAAACCAAACACGAGGGGTTCCTTCGAGATAAAAGATGACGTTTGCGAGCATAAGAGTGGGATCCCACCTGTAAGTGGCGCTGACGCGTTCGTAGA
Organism: Rhipicephalus annulatus; assembly: GCA_013436015.1. NCBI lineage: Eukaryota > Metazoa > Arthropoda > Arachnida > Ixodida > Ixodidae > Rhipicephalus > Rhipicephalus annulatus. The sequence continues at coordinate 181,914 of WOVY01010958.1, forward strand.
GGCGTAGCCACTGGTCGACGTCGGAACCCTCGCTGCCCGAGAACACGCCGGGGTCTTTGAGTGCGGGAAGCGTCACAAAAGTTGTTGCGGGCGCTGGGTTGACAGGTCGGGCAGAAGGGGGAGTAACCGGAGAGGATGTAGCCGAGTCTTGAGTGGTCATGTTGTTAAGCTATGTTCACACTACGGTCGTAACGTGCGTAACAGCTCGTTCGGCGTATCGAACGCAACGGCTATAAAAAGCGTTACCGCAGTTATGCCGATACCTTTGTTCACATTTACAGCTACGTACATTACGATTTTTACGATAGGCCAATCATATTTGTCGCTGTAGAATCGACGTCACTAGCGGTCCAATATGGCTCCCATCAACACGCGAGCGCTGGCCGAGTTGGAAGAAATTCACGCTCAAAATGAGTTTATAGTCGTGTATTCAATCACCCGAAGACGGCGAAGGCGACAGAGAAGAGTTTGGGTGCGCACACTTTTCACTTCCCAGAAATGTCCAACGACTAAACCACACCAAATGAAGACAGTACGGCAGGCAGCGCGGAACAACTTTTTACGCACGTTGCGAGCAAACAAAGCCAACCCAATCATCACCGCGGAATGGCGAAGTAGCACTTCCCGCGCCGGCAGCTACCGCCATCGCCTCCGCGATGCTGCTGCAGCCGGGAGGACGGAAGTCCCGTCAGGTCTCGTGACCGGTTGTTGAAAACCGAAAGCTGATCGGTCATTGGCTGTGTCGTAACGGTCGTAGTATCGCAGTCGTAAAAGTTGCCTAGCCTTTAACACTCTCACCCACGATTTATGCGTTCGTTGCGAACGTTGGTACCTTTACGTTCACAGTCTGAACTAGACGCATACGCTTGTTGTGCTTCCGTTTACGCGTGTTATGAAAAATCGACGCTTTACGACCGTAGTGTGAACATCAGCCGCGAGGGAGCGTCCGCTTCGGAGTTCCGTGGCGAGGACGGGGATCGCACAACTCCACCAAATATGTTACGGGAAGGATACTGACTCAGAGTGGTAGTCACCGATCACCGATGTATTAACAGCCGGTTAGGCGAACAGTGCCAGCCACACAGATTAGCTCGTGCCAGTCTATCTGCTTCGTTTTCTTCAGCTCCGTGCACTGACACGTAGCAATATATATATATATATATATATATATATATATATATATATATATATATATATATATATATATATATATATATATATATATATATATATATATATATATATATATATATATATATTTATGTACTGTACACGCAGGAAACCCGAAGACTGTTGCTCAACGACTACCAAACACCAGATACAGAACTTTGTCAACAGTGAAATCAATACATGAAACTAGTCTCAGGAGTAATTCTGAGCACATTAAAACTGAGTGGCAAGCCAAACAACATGGATGGTGTAGGGCGCTTTGAAGCAATTCTCAGGCTGAAATCACATTGTTATAAAACGTGCGGACAAGGACGCTAGCGCAGTAACATGACCTACGAAAAACAGTATATTAACGAAAAACGCCTGTTATCAAAAATTGCCACCTAACTCCATAATGCCATAAAATCATACAACACGCGATAGCGAATTTTCTCGGTAGCAAATTAACCACGCATTGCCAGTACCACTTCCTCATGCCTAACAATAAATGAAGGAAGGTCGCCTTCTACATTATTCCGAATATACATGTGGTTTCGGACGTTCAAACACGCCAATCCCGGGCAGACATGGCAGTATCGAACGACGACGCACCTAATGAGTCACTATCAAAAATTATGAAAAGTCATTTATCACACACCATCTATCCTTCCATCCTTCATTTAGGATACGCCTTGACTCTTGCTGATTATCCCTGCTGTACTTTCTTTCCCTTCCACCCTTTGCTCACTTGCGCCCTCTTCTCTCTCAAATGTTGTGGTAGGGGGAGAGTGAGCAAAGTGTACACAAACACAAACACGGTGATAACGAAAGCGTTTGTCACCTTGACGAAGTTCACTTGTCGAAGCATAGGATCCCGCGGCATTTCCGATTCAATGACTTTCCATCACTTTCATGCAAAATGTAGGTACAACAGCGGCTTATTATTTTTGTTGTGGTTGTTCACGCTAAGGCAACACGAACGCTGTTCGTGTGCATGAAGGCACGACCTTGGCCACGTAGGTGAGTGCCTTGCAAAAAAACAGAGATAGATAGATAGATAGATAGATAGATAGATAGAGAGAGAGAGAGAGAGAGAGAGATGGACCTTGCTGCTTTTGTCCTACGTGCTTGAAAGAGAAGCATTGTATCATGATAACTTTTCCCTGTTCGATAAAGTCAATGAATTCGCGCATTTCTGATCATATACACAATCTGAAATGTTGAGGTATGGGGGTGCGTGACTTGAGACTTTTTGCATTCTGCCAACGGCTTTTTTTTGTAGGTACAATCGATGAAGCACAGAGATTAGAAGATCTGGCACTTCCAAATCGCATCGGACAGTTGAGGCATGTACATAACGCAAAATCATGCCAATGGAATAGGTACAGTGGCGATGTTCACACGTGGAATACCCCAATCCGAACTTTTCTTTCCACTTGTCATATTTCCCGGTGCATCACTTACTTAACTCAAACTCCCACAGACATTTTATTTATCTTTCCTCCTTCTTTCTTTCACTCTATACTTTTTCACGTTCCCCCAGTGCAGGGTAGGGAACAGGACCTATGTCTTGTTAACATAGTCGTCTTTCCTTGCTTTGCCCTCTTTCTCTCGCAGAAAAGCAATGTAACCGCAGAAGCTAGGTCGATGACGCTTGGGAGGACAGAACACACACTATTAGACTGCATCCTCAGACATAATTATCTAGTTTAGGGCATCCTGGAAAATACTCAATGCCTAGTAGATACCTTTCTCGTGTAAAGTCTTCTTAAAACTGGGTCTCTGATGGATATATCAATGGCATTTCGTGAAGTTATCAAAGTACCCTACTGACAAGTCACCCTACAGCCGTGTAATGGGAGCATATAAAGACTCCGGGTGGTTGCTCCAGCGCATGCCAAGAATCCACTTGAGTGCTTGAAAGTGTTACAGCAATGTTTCTGAACCATTTGGTCCATGTTTTGTCACCATATCATCCTACTTCCATGGATGATATTCAAGGGCGAAATAATGTACGCTAGTCCGTCGTGAAGAAAACAATAAAGAATTGGTGAAGGACTATTTGCGAGGAAGCTGCAGCGTCATAATCACTTATTCCCATTTTGCTCTGTCTGATTTCCTAATTTTTAATTAGCCCTCATTATGCAATGAGGTGTTTTTGTTACCCTTGTGGTATAACGTAGCACACAAGCGCTGTAATGGCTATACCCCATGTCTATTTCACCCAATCATGAGAAGCTAGTAAGGAACACGTTTGTCTAATACGGGATGAAATATACGCTTCATAATAGTAATAGTGTCTGGAGTTTACGTCCTAAAACCATTATATGACATTGAGAGACGCCGTAGAGGAGGGTTCTATAGCAATTTTGACCTCCTGGGATTTTTTAACATGCACTGACATTGATAGTGCATACACTTGTGGCCCGTCGAGTAGAACTACTAAGTGGAACTGCAAACACATAGAATTTCGTTTTCGCACAAGAAAAGGTATAGGCTGAGGACTTCCTCACTGCTATTGAACGCCAGACGTTGACAAATGGCCCTAAATAAAACAAATGACTCTTTGAGCAATACGTACCAGACCTTTGTGGCTACAGTAGCGACCCAAATGTGGGTATATGTCACCCGAATGTATGATGACATTCCCTAAGGACGTGCGGAAATAACCAGCAGCATTCGAGAGTGCTGCCGTAGCATCGTTGAACTGTAGCAAAAAGAGGATACACCCCGGCAGGACAATGCGAATAATTATGCTCTCCTCACTAAAAGTGGTTCCACGACCAACTGCAATGGCACTATCAGCCAGGAATGTGTGTACGGAGCTTTAGATATCGCCCGTCAGTACCCGTGTTTGGTGGTTGGCCAATAACAGGCCTCTGTTGTACGCAGTCACGGATCTCAAAAATTTCCACGAAAACAGCAGGAGTTGAGAGGTCGTCTTTTCGGTAATATTAGTCTGTGATTTCAACATGCAAACTGTGCTTGACCAGCCGAGCTTTAAAAAACACGGGACAAGTTGAAGATAGACAAGGACGTCACTGTTTACGTTTCGCTTCCGTGTTATGCTGATTCTTAGACGGAGGGATCAGCCAGACAGAGATAATTCCTATTATGCCTATAAACCAATTAGCTGGGTTTAATACACTTCTGAAAGCTGTGTCTTGAGCGCACAGTGGCGAATAACAATTGTGAATCACTTCACCACTGAAACCCCTTGAACACCTTGCTCAGACAATCTGACTTTGAGGATTAGCAGAGTAGTGTACACTCGGAAAGTGTGGGCCACGCAACACCATATGCAATTTACCGGGCTTCTTTGACATGCAGTTTGCTTCTGGCCACGCTCGAAGGGTGACAATACGGGGGAAGGATGCTCCTGGACTATGATGAACGTTGAGGAAAGGAATGCAAGAAACGTGGAAGGCTAACTAGACAGTGTCCAATTTGCTGCCCTATACGTGGGCAGGGGAATAAGGGACCAAAAGCACAAAAAGAAAATGGAGAAAAGTTACAGTTTACCTTGAGTTAAACGTGATAGCGCAACTTTCGCATGGCCCCCTCATTTATAGCAAGGCGGTGGACGCCCGAACCAGGCCGCAAGGAAAGGAACGTCTGTACGCATAACATTGTTCGCTATAGGCTATCCTACAATGACTACTGCAGGTGAAGTTCCGAAGTATCCACTGTGCCATAATTCATCATTCCGCCAATGAGTGAAATACGCCTTCGCAACGCACTATGCACACTGCATGCTTCGTTCACGTCGTCGCTGATGATAATGTTTAGTCACGCTTAAGCACTTAAGGTGAGAAGCTTCAAGCCACCAACTCGCTGAACAATTCGCAAGGTGTGACGCCCAATGCGATTCTAAGTTTCTACCACGCTCTATCGCAAGTGTTAACACTACTCCTATCACTACATGATGCCTGCGTAGGGCCTCTTCTTTTTTTTCTGTTTTGAAGCAGTTTCAAGCACAGACGTACATGGCTCGAGATACCATATAACTAGAAAGAAAGCGGCGCGTGAAAAGGGACGTCTGTTTGCGGTGCTTGCTGTAAAATGCGCCCACGCGTCAGCACTATATGCAATGCAACACATTGTCCCCATCGGTCACGCTAATCATAACACAAAACATCAGATACCATACAAAACAGTCATAACACAAAACAATGCTAGCCTTTTTTTTTTCAACAAGCATATAGAGACGGAACCGGGGCAAGTGCTTCTGCCGAACAAACTCTCCGATCAGAGGTTAAGCGATGACGACGCAGAGAACCCTCTGGGCGGATCAATCAAAACAGTAGCTAAGCTGTGCCGTCGAGAAAACAGTGCCGTTTGCACCATCGAAACACAAATTTGTCGCCCACACAATACATACATACATGTCTCTATCGAATTTGTTGTTTAATATATCGCAATAGCGTGACACCCAGAAAGTGGTGCTCAAAATTTGCATTGCGCAGCATAGTAATTGTCAGTGGTCTGCCGCGGTGGAGAATTGCACAGTTAAGAGCCTCGGCTGCCGAACCGAAGGCTGTAGGTTTGAACCCGGCTCCGGCAGTCTCATTTCGGTGGAGGCGAAATGGTCGAGGCCCGTGTGCTGTGCGATGTCAGTGCACGTTAGGGAACACCAGATGGTCAACATTTCCGGAGCCCTTTTGTAATTAAACGTTACGGAGTGACCGATGTGTATGAGCTCCGCAGTTGATCATTTTTATTGGAAGGAATTTCCGATACCGCGGGCATGAGAACCAGATACTTAGGCCATGTACCATGTTTCGTGGATCTATTGCGGAAAAAGAAACCAACATTTTGCTTCCCACATCGCCCGAGCTCATGTCTCCGCGGGTCCGCAGCGTGATAGAGACGTGTACAGCACGTTCCGGGCACACATATACTGTACCCGGTCGTCAACGACGGTGACAGCGGGACGGGCATCGCTATGTACAGGTGCGTGCGCGCCTGGGGAAACACGAGTGACGAAGGTGCGGTGGCATCGTTGGCGGCAAAAGGAGACAGGCGGAGGCAAGACAAACGCGCCCAATGTGAGCCCGGCTCCGGGCGGAGGCCCGAGAATGGCAACAGGGCCGCGTTGGAGGTCAACCGAGCGTCGGAAAACGGATGAGCCTCGTGGCCGGGCACGCACGCCGAAGCATCGATCCTGGCGCGCGGACACCGCCCGTGCTCTCGCTGAGGGACGCGGTGTCCGCGGGAAATTGAATGTATCCAAATAAGGGAGCGGCCACCCGGCATATGTGCCCACCTGGTGTCCCCACTCCCCCTGGACCGATATATTGGTGAAGAGAACGTGACCTTACTATGCTGTGCTCCACCAACACCGCGCAGTGCCGTGAAGGTCAGGCGCTGAGCCGCGCTTCCACGTGGGTATAGCAAAACACAGCCTAATTTCACTCCTCATATTGAATCTCTCTGTATAAGGCTACCGGTTTTGCGTCAGCAGTTCTAACAAGAGACAGGTGCGCGTTTCGCAAGGAAGGCTCCGGAAGCTGTTCCAAGCAGTCAGCTTCACGTGGAAGGCGATAAGGGGGGAAATGCGGGATACTTTCTTTGGCTTCTCTATTACGCCTGGCTCATGAAGTATTTCGCAGCACTGCCCACAGCGAGGGGCCAGGGCATGAAAGCTACTTCTATTGCTAGTACTGTTACCAGGCGCCAATGCTTTGGTATGCCTACCTGTGTAAGTATATAGGTATGCCTGCTGTCTTTTACAAAGAAAGAATATGCATCGGTCTGCAATAGACACGCGTAGTCAACTTGTATATCCCTAACGTAGTGAGCCGTCATTAAGAACGTTCACCAGCCTAAAGCATGCACTGAAAACGCTGGCAATTACGAAGGTCAACAAACGAGGAAGCACCGACCATACTGCAGTATACGCAAAGCATGACGCATGGGTGGGTCTCGTTGGATACAACGTACAATATCGTGATAGATCAACGCCGCGTATCACAACAAATGAATGCCTTTTATCAAATAAATTTATACAAGCATGGCCTGGGTACGTCTGTGTTACAAAGTTCTATCCTCCTAGATAGTGATGCAAAATTTTCGGAAACTGTGAGCAATCGGGAAAAAAATGTGTTGTGTAGTTCTTTTTCCAAAGTTTCGAAAAAGATAGAAAACAAGAAATTCTATTTACTATATGGCAATAATTTATTGCAATATGCTAATAGTGTATTGTCAAATATCAAAAGCAATAACTTTTATTACATAAATAACAGAAAGGAAATGCTTTCGCTTTTTTCACAAATGAATACGGCGTTTAACAGATCGAAGGCAGGCCAGAAGCATCACCACGAATTTGTTAGAACAAAGAACCCAGAAATGCCTATTTCGTCGTGGCTTCGGCACTATGAAAACATTTATGAAGATGGTAAATAGATAAAGCTCAAACCCTCATTCAGAGTCAGGATCACTGGCTTCATCTGTAGCTTTTCTCATCATGTTAAGATGTCGCATTGAGAAAAGCGTAGCGGTTGTAGCAGTTCTTACAGAGAGCGGGTCCCCGTTTCACGCCAACGGTGTCCCCGACCGTGAAGTGCATTGATACGTCTGAAATCGGGCCTACTACAAAATCTGATTGCACACTGCTTTATAAGCGGACTTCCACCACAGGTCACATAACTGTGTGAAGGGAAGTCAGATCTGAACAATAACGGGTACCAAAACATCAGAAACTGCCTCCGACATGACCTTACCCGAAAGACGAAGCTACGCTACAACGCGTAGAGACCGGAACTTCAGGCACGAAAAAAGAACGTTGAGGCGCCTATAATAGACCCTAAAAACGGGCATTCAGGCATAAATAGGCGTTAAAAACTCCCGTTTAGGCATATATAATCATTATTCATATTTACTTTAGGAGCGTGCTCAGGACAAATATTGACCTTCTAAAAAACAGAGCAGGGATATTCTCTGCTTTGGGAAAGCTTAATCTATTTTTTTTCATGAAAGGAATTAACAAGAAGCATAATCATTTGAACGCATTTAGGGGAAAGCTGAGGTAATTTGACATTGTGGGAAAAGCTATGCAAGCAGTGACTAACCATGCATCATTTCAAGGTTTTTGGGCTTGAATTGTGCTTGCTTTCAGTCAGTATATGCTTTTATGCGAAAAAAAAAAAAACACTTGACATTCACGTTAGTGAAGCGTGCTTGTGTCCTAGCACTTTTAAACCTTTGAGTGCATCCAGAACATTTGAATCAGCACCACTTGAAACTTTAGACACTTGCTTTAGCACACACAATCCGGGATTCTTTCAAAGCCAGATTTAAGCTTCGAGGCAACCCTGTTAGGGCATGGTCTATTGGGGACGGGGCGAACCTTTCCTGTACGCCCGACAAAAATAAAGAAGGTATTTTTAAGCTTTCCCTTTAAGCGTTGAACGTGATAGTTATCCTTTCCCTGATGCATACGTCCACCTCTTGGTGCATACCTTTATTACATGATGTTACTCGACAAGTTTAAATTGTGCATTAATATACAGTATAATTGATACAGTTGAAAGTGGCTTTTTTCAGTGAAGCTTTTACATATGGCTGCATTCTGTGTAATAGGTGCATGCGAGTTGATAGCTGTGGATATAAATATAACAAAATGAATCTGTGTGCCCATAGAATGACCACAAAATACTTGTTATTCGCGCGAATTCGGGGGTTATTTAAATAAATTGGTACAAGCGTAACCAATTTTGGAAGCTTTATGCCTATGTGTGCTTCAGAGTTGACATCAAACTTAAGATATTGTTGACCTTTCCAATTTCTTCTCCCTGGTTTATCACATGGACCGTTTCTCGATCGACGAAGTAGTGCTGTGATCCACTGGTTCATTCCTTGACAAGGACACTTGAAGGCTTTTTTTTATTACAAATTGCTCGGCAGACATCCGACAGCTGCCGTTATGAAGAACATAAATGCCAGCAAAGCCTACGTGTAGGCTGTATAGGCGGCAGCGCTAGCCTAGCTTAGTTTTAGCTGATTCGAGTACGTTCTATAGTTACACTGTACTCTAGCATCCCAAAAACCGAAACCGCCGAGCTGCGCTACTCTCGAACCTACAGCGACGGGGACCTTCAAGGGCAGGGGGTAAACTAGCGTTAGCCTCTCTTACAGTACACCCTAGCCATGGCCACGCAACCGCCATGCTGCACTACTTTCGAACCAAGTGACGGAAATCTTTTAGCGGGGCCCGCTAATGCCTTAGATTGTAGCCTCGCTTTGCCTCACTGGGGTAGAAGCCCCGCTCAAGCGCGTTATCGGAGCATTGGAAAACGTCACATGTGTCGTAGCGCATCAGGCGAGTCTAATTATACGTTGGTTGGGGCGGCGCGTCGACTTATGATCTGTTTTCGTTGTCATGACACAGCGTATGCGCGCGTCGACCCTACGTCGAACCATAATCACCCCTAACAGGAGCTAAAATTAATAAAAAAAAAACAAAACCAACTAGCCCGCTATGCACGTGTTGTCGTTATTGAGTGCTTCTTGTTTTCTTCCGCACGAACAGCTAACATGAGCAAAAAGTTTACTTGACGAAGACGAAAATGCATTTTTAGGCGCTGAAAACCTGACATAAGCACGAAACTCAAAATAGGCACTGATAGGCACAACAAATCTGTGATTAATACGTTTCCCAGCTCTTAGTTTGTGTTTATGTTAAGTAGGCTCAGAACTGACTCCAGTAAAAAATACGAATTTTGCCTAAAGTACCGGTTTTTAGCCGATAAGATTAGAGTTAGGCTGATTCTGAAGCTGACTATGGGATGTCGATGACGAGTGGTCAGCCAAGTGTTTTGGTATCATGTGCGATGTTTCGATTTCACGTTCAACGCTGGATGTTGCCTAAGTTTCATTTCTGTATTTATTTATTTATTTATTTATTTATTTATTTATGGTACCCTCAGGGCCCGAAGGCATTACAGAGGGGAGTGGCAATACAAAATAATACAGCAAACGGCAAAACGTAAAGGAAAAGAAGGGAAAATACAAAGCGGTTGGCAAAAACACACAGTAACAAAGAATTAAATGTAGCAGCGGGAATACATGACAACGATTTTGATAAAAAAAAAGAGCAATGTAGCGGTAACGATATTACAGGTAGTACATAGTCAAGAAACCGAAGTGAAGAACTACAACAATGATTAGCCAAAGCACTACAAAAAAAAAGAAAGAAAGAAGAAAGCACGACATATATAACACGAAGCAGAATCAAACATCGCAAAACATGTTTTGCAAAAAGGCCCTAAAACGTGATGTGTCGGTAATAGCCGTAGCTGATTGTGGTAGTAGATTCCATTCGGATGTGGTTCTTGGAATGAAGGCATGCGAATAGGTTACGGTTCTGCAGCGGGGAACATGAACTTTTTGTAGATGGTCCAATCTGGGTGATATGAATGAGGGGGGTTTAATAAACTGTTCACGAAGATTTTTGCTATGATAAAGTTTATGAAGGAGACTGAGTCGGGCTATTTAACGCCGAATGGCGAGTTCAGGAAGGTTGAGCTGGGACTTCATTAAGGTAACACTGGCCGTGCGGTTATAATTGGCTAAAATGAAGCGAACTGAACGATTCTGGACTGCTTCTAATTCATGTGTAAGTGTAGTGCCACCAGGATCCCAGACGGATGATGCGTATTCAAGTGATGGACGAATATAAGTAGTGTAAAGAAGTTTCTTAAGGGATGAGGGCGCCATGTAGAAGTTCCCGCGAAAATACCCGAGAGAACGGTTAGCCTTGGCGATGATGTGCTCCACATGGTGGTTCCATGACAGGTTACTGGAAATATGAACACCTAGGTATTTGTAAAATGAAACAGACTCGAGGTGGGTATCGTTGAGATGATAATCTGGATACGCAAGTGAGGTGCGGCACACACGCATTGCTTTGCATTTTGAAATGTTTAGTTCCATGTTACATAATTGACACCAGGTAAATATGTTATTTAAATCCGTCTGGAGCGAGGTAACATCATTTTGGTTAGTTATTTTCCGATAAATTACACAGTCATCTGCGAATAGGCATACCTTTGATGAGACATTAGTTGGCAGGTCGTTCATGAAAATTAAGAACAGTAAGGGTCCCAACACAGAGCCTTGGGGAACACCCGAGAGCACCGGCTGGACGGGGGAATCAATATTGTTAGCAGAAACAAACTGTGTTCGGTTGGAAAGAAAGGCTCGAATCCAGTTAAACACGTTAGGGTCTAGGTTTAAGTGTTTCATCTTAAGAAGTAGTAACTGATGACTGACCTTATCGAATGCCTTAGAATAATCTAAAAAAATACAGTCAATGGTGAATCCAGAATCGAGTAGGACATGCAGGTCGTTTGTAAAGACTAAGAGCTGCGTTTCGCAAGAAAAATTCTTGCGGAAACCGTGTTGCGAGGGTGTGAAAAACTGGTTAGACTCGAGAAAGTTAACAAGGTGGGTGAAAATGATATGCTCAAGTATTTTGCACGGGACAGATGTCAGTGAAATTGGACGGAAGTTTGATGGATTGTGTGTTAGCCCTGATTTGTGAACTGGCACTATCTTACCGACCAGCCAGTCTTCCGGAAGGCTAGAATGCTTCAGGGACTGTGAAAAAATGCATGACAGGATAATAGAGGAGTATTCAACAGTGTTCTTCAAGAATTTAGTATTGATACCATCAACTCCACATGATGATGAGTTTTTAAGTTTCTTAATGACCACACGAATACCTTCCGAGGTAACGAAGATAGCGTCCATAGGTAGGTAATGGGGTGACGGCAAGGAGATTTGGTTGTTGATGGTCGCCTGGTGAGAGAAAGCTTTTATGAATGTGTCATTTAGTACAGATGCGCATTCTACGTCGGGCACGGGATGCCCTTCAGCTGTCAGCAAGGCTATAGCGCGGCGCTCGCTGCCACGCACGAAATTCCAAAACTGTCTAGGGTTATTTTTCAGCATAACCGGTAGAGTGTGACTAAAAAAGGAAGACTTAGCTCGTTTCACTTCAGATAAATAGGTTGTGGCAGCAGATTTGTAAGTAGACCAACGTTTATCAGACGGGGATTTGACAGCAGCACGATAAAACCTTTTCTTACGGTTTGAAAGGCGGTTTATGTATCTGTTGTACCATGGAGCACGTGTATTGGAAAGAACTTGTTTTATAGGGATATGTTTAACGGTTAGCTCTGAAACTTTAGCTTTAAATAAGTCCCAGTTGCTCTGCACCGATCTTTCAGGGTAGTTGGGTAAGAACTCATCTAGGAATGTGCCCAAATCCTTGTTAATTGAGTCAAAGTCAGCCTTTCTGTAATCCCGTATAGTTTTAAGCTGCTTACGCATGCGTGAGAATGGCAGTAATATATTTGCTTGAATAATATCGTGATCACTGATACCAGGTACATTGGACACTGAAGATACAATATCTGGTTCTGATGTCAATATAAGATCAAGAATGGATGACGTAGTATCGGTAACGCGCGTAGGAAAATTAACAAGCTGCGTCAAACCAAAATCTGAACAGATGCGAATAAAATGCTCCGCTTCCGCTGAGTTAGGCAAGGAATATGAATAAGAATTTGACCACACAATGTTAGGGAAATTGAAATCGCCTAGTAGAATCACAGCTGCGCGAGGAAACAAAACCTTCACATGGCTCAGACAATCATGTAGGTCATTGCAAAAGTTTGCGCTTCCTGAAGGTGGGCGGTAACATACGCCAATGACAACTTTTCTAAAAGCCACGTTGAGGCAACACCATGTTGCCTCTAAAACCGAGTCTATTGCAACAGCGTAGTTTTCAATGCTCTCATTCACCGCAAGAAGAACACCACCGCCACATCTATTAGGTCTGTCGCAGCGATATATTTTGTATTTTTTATCACAGCACAGCAGCTCTTCGTTTCGTATTTTGTCGCAAAGCCACGTTTCAGTTACCGCAATAATATCGGCGTTTGAATCATTAACTGCTGCACTCATTTCATCTTTCTTGGACAGGAGGCTGCGAACATTAGTAGACAGCACGATCAATTTTCTGTGGTCAACGCAAGTGCCACCACCCCTTGCTTCTTCCTAGCTTCCCGAGGAAGCATTAAATTGTCGACCAGAACGAAGTTGCCGAGAAGAGGAGTTGGCGACACTAGCGTTATTAGTTACGCGTCTGGATGGCCCGATTTCATGCACTGTATCAGTAACGTAGTCGTAGCCATAACATTTCTCATTTGCAAAAAGTTTGTTATAGCGCACACTGAAAGGGCAATGAAGCTCTTTGGCGAAGTTGGTCAGCATTGCTCTAGTACGGCGAGTGTTAGCAGAAAAATCCTCCCGCATAACCACTTTGCTTCCTTTGAGCATGTGACGTTTTGAAAGAACCATTTCTTTCGTTTTGTAGGTGGAAAATTTTACTATAATCGGACGAACTTTATTAGTGGAAAAGCGGCCGATTCTATGTGCGCGTGCAACGTTATCACCAGATAAAGTTAGATCAAGGGACTGGCGAAATAAGCTCAAGATAGTTTCCTCAGTCTGCTGCGTAGTTTCAGAGGCATTGTCTGCGATACCAAAGAATACTAGATTATCCCTCCGAGAGCGATCCTCAGCCTCATCGAGACGCGCACGTAGACCAAGCATGTCGCCCTGCACTTGCCTTGTAAGTTGACTCGTTGCCGTCAGTTCGCGCTGAATGTTGTCTATAATGGATGTCCGCTTTTCAACCGTTTCCAGGCGCGTCAATATGTTGGAAATGTCTTTAGTAAGCGAAAGCTGATGTTGCTTAAGCTCCTGGATGTCACCTGACATTACCGCTTGCGTGGTTTCAATGCGAATCGAACGTTCTTGCATATCTTTCACCATTTTATGTATTTCAGTAATTTGATCATCCTTGGGTCCCGGGTTCTGCTCGACATCACCACATATTAACAACAAAAGGTCACAAAAAGGCTGTAACAGGGCTTCTGGGCATGGAAGCACCATAATAAAAGGGTTGTCAGATCGAAAGCTCCTACACGGTAGTCTGTTAAAATAACTGACCTGCAAAACGTAGGGAAGCATGAATGAGTACATGCTTCTGCCGATGCTTCCATGCCCATTGCCGGTGGCATGCGTGCAACACGGTTTTAAAGGGGCCAGTGGTGTCGCTGTCGTCGTGGCCGATGACGATTTTGCTGCGGCACGTGCGAGATCCCTCCCCTCGAAGAACCAGCTCTGATGAGACAAAGTGCAGAGCACCGGACCCTGGGTTGTATCCAGGCAGGTGCCGTCAGCAGTCGAAGGGAAAGCCACGCTGGAATGCACGCCGAGCGGCAGCAATGCTCCGGCGTTGGCTGCACTCAGGCACTCAACGAGAAACTGCAAAACGTAGGGAAGCATGAATGAGTACATGCTTCTGCCGATGCTTCCATGCCCACTGCCGGTGGCATGCGTGCAACACGGTTTTAAAGGGGCCAGTGGTGTCGCTGTCGTCGTGGCCGATGACGATTTTGCTGCGGCACGTGCGAGATCCCTCCCCTCGAAGAACCAGCTCTGATGAGACAAAGTGCAGAGCACCGGACCCTGGGTTGTATCCAGGCAGGTGCCGTCAGCAGTCGAAGGGAAAGCCACGCTGGAATGCACGCCGAGCGGCAGCAATGCTCCGGCGTTGGCTGCACTCAGGCACTCAACGAGAAACTGCAAAACGTAGGGAAGCATGAATGAGTACATGCTTCTGCCGATGCTTCCATGCCCACTGCCGGTGGCATGCGTGCAACACGGTTTTAAAGGGGCCAGTGGTGTCGCTGTCGTCGTGGCCGATGACGATTTTGCTGCGGCACGTGCGAGATCCCTCCCCTCGAAAAACCAGCTCTGATGAGACAAAGTGCAGAGCACCGGACCCTGGGTTGTATCCAGGCAGGTGCCGTCAGCAGTCGAAGGGAAAGCCACGCTGGAATGCACGCCGAGCGGCAGCAATGCTCCGGCGTTGGCTGCACTCAGGCACTCAACGAGAAACTGCAAAACGTAGGGAAGCATGAATGAGTACATGCTTCTGCCGATGCTTCCATGCCCACTATCTTTTACCCAAGAAAGTGTTGGCCATTTTTTCCAACGGCCCCGAAAAAAAACAGATAGAAAAACAGTTTTTGTTTCAGAATTTCCCCGTTTTATTATTTTTTTGCACTTCACATCTCTGCTCCTTGCCCCTCTCTGGGGCCTATGTCGCTCGGGCGCTCCCTAACGATACAAACTTTGTTGCCGAAAATAATTCTAAATCATGTTACAGCAATGGTTCAAGATTTCCACATCAATATCCCTGTCCGACGAAACTTCAGTTTTATGCATTAGGGCACATAGCTGGCGAAGACTGACTATACAACCAGTCACGGTGGTCTGGCATATTGGTGCTAGGCTGCTGATCCGCAAGTCGTCGGATCGAATCCCAGCCGCGCGGTCAAAACTGTTAGATCTCTGCGCAACGGCGTATTTATAAATTACACCGTAGTTATGGGACGTTAAACATCATCACTTTTTATTAAGACTGACTGCAAAGTGTCAATGAAGTCACTGGCCACCGAAACGTCGGGATAAATTGACAAACGTTTCGTGCAGTTGAGTACTGCCAGCTTTACTTTTTTACTATGATGCTATGATGAACCAATGTAATCAACCTCCCCATATTTTCATTTTGCTTTTAATCTTCTACATTATCATTGAGATCGGCATGACTAGCACGTTCACGGCCATTGCAAAGTGCAATATTGCGAGCGGCCTCTGGCCAGCCTGCAGAAGAGTTTGCGGGGTTTCCATGGCCGTAAAGAAGCTTTATGACACGTTCACTGAGCCATTTTTTTTACTTTAGGCAGCCGTGGTGAGCAATTTTTTAGAGCCAGCAACCTCTCTCTCTCGCTATCGCTTTCTGGAGAAAGCTGGACACTGAACTTTATTTCCTGTTCCTTTCTAATCTTTCGCAGACATGACATCGTCTCTAAATCTACAAAATTTTACTCGCGACATGTCAGTCGCCTAAAGCCATAGCAAATAATTTTTGTATACTTTGCCTATCTTTCACGTCTTGTAGTATATGCCTTTAGGAGAAATTAATAAAAATGGAACAGAACTTCAGGTGTCATATCGTATGTACTGTTCTAACCCCACCATGGTATCAAACTGCGCGAATGCCTTTTTGAGCCTGTCAACTGAAGATGCCGTGGCAGCTCTGACGAGGCCAGTCGGAGCAGAGAAGGAGGCGAAAAGAAAACAGGAACATTTTAATAGCTCGAAAATTTTCGACACATTTAGAAAAGCGTGCATGTAATGTTTTTCCAGAGTTTCTTTATCATTCAGGGGTCACTATTTTGTCAGCACCATGCCTTTACGCACGTCCATCATGCACGCCTGTTTATTTGCCAGCTTATGTTTCGTGTATGTCAAACGCTGAGCTTTAGGCCCGCACGGTTCATCATGAACTCCTACATGTGCCTGCTGTCATGTGCCAGCGCTTCGTCTGCGTTCCCCTCAGAAGCGTTTTCACGAGTGGCCAATGAATGAAATGACACCGGATAATAACGAAAAGGCGTGGTTTGCGAAAGAATACTTTCAGTTGAGGAGAAAGGCACACTTCTTCAGTAAAAACACAAAAAAGACCATGTGAAAGGGAGCACATGTGGCTGCCGGCAAGCTAGTGCCTACGCAACCGGGTATTTCGAATCTGGCTCTAAGTGCAGGATTAAGTAATGCGTGGATGTCATGCAGTACTTATTTCTTTCCCACCCTCTTTTAATATAATAATAAAGCAAATATGAGAAAAATTTCGGACGTTGCTTAGCCCCTCCTGAGAATGTGAAAGCGAGGGAGCTTTCTCGAACCTCCAGCTGATCTGAACCTGCAATCACAAAAAACGCCTCAAGCTAAAAATTTTTCGTGATCACATATTCCAGTCCACCAGGACTTATCAGTAGCGAAGCCGGCTGACCTGTGAAAACGCACTTACGAAAGTGAAGTTTTGCGAATTCTGTCCCTGCTGTTGAACTTTCTGCTGATATGTGCAACTTCATGATGGATGCTCTGGTGATGAGCTGTTGAAGTTAATGTTCGACTTAGTGATGATGTCCGGATGCTAAATGTTCAGGCGTACTTCAGTATGTCCCTGACGCTTTTCCTGAAGCGGAAAGCCATAAGTAAGCTTAGGTTGCAATTCAGTTGATCACATACATTTGAAGGTCCCTGTTTACACTGTATAATTTACACTTCGGAATAAATCACGCCGGCAATCTCTAGTACTAGAGGTTGTCAGCGTGATTTATTCCGAAGTGGGAGATCATCTGATGAGACTACGATTATTTGCGTGACGCTTGTAGAGTGCTACATTTTTTATTTCCTTTTAACAACCTCTTTAATATATGAAGCACTACATTATGTTAGTTTTCATCGGCCCCTGCATGGTTCGTGGGATATTCTTATGTCGTTATAGTAGACATTCTACTATGCATACACAGTCTCGGAAGTACAGAGTGATTCTTGCCAGCTTGTTACGGGACAGGACCTCTCCGGACAATCGAACGTAATCCTACCTTCTTCCCTCGTATATTTCATTGCATTTTATTTGTGCGCCAGTGGTTACGTAAGGTCCGTTACAAAGAAGCTGGTTGGGATCTCCGAAAAACAAAACATTACTTCAATGTTGGAAAGAAGAAAAGCAATAAACAATGATGACTGTAATTTGCACACGTTTTAGCATCTTCTTAACGCAGTGAGAATAATAATGTGTTACAGACAATAATTCTCAAGAGAAATCGACACATAACTTGCAAATCAGTTCTACGGTGCCCTGGAAGGTGGCTGAAGAGTTATGAAAGGTGTAGTTGACAACCAGTGGTAGTACGAAGCCACAAAGAAATCTTCAAGGGTTTCTCATAAAAGTAAGTGTAAGGTCTGGCCTGACTAGCAGGAACGCGAGTGAGTCTTCCCGTACAAAAACACCGCTTCCAAGGAGAAAGCCCCCGGGAGTCAAAGGCCAAGGCACAACGTCACTCGTTTCGAGCGCAAGAAACGCAGTGACAGACAACACCGCCCACTTTCACACACTGGACGCGTAAAAGCGCCCAGTGCGTTGGCACTAAGATATGTTGGATGGAGTCCGCGAAATTACAGTGTTGGTGCCACATCGTGGTAATGGCGTGGGCCCGCTAGGTAACCAGCTGCACTAAGCAAAATGACCGGAGGCGCTAAACGGCGCCACCATCGCATGTTTTAGTGGGAATGTCAGTGTCTGCCGTTCCTTTCGTATCTCTCGCTTTCTGACGGGTGGCTCAAAGTCTGCACAGGGAGAGAGATAGAGAGTGAAATAGAAGAAATACCACTGGCAAACGAACTCACAGTCGTTCTAATAAGCGGACTGAGTGTTTTTGATGTACCGTGAGGAAAACTGGGAGGAGCAACCAATATGTTAAAACCTGGCTCCCGGAATCTCAAGGGTGTTCTGGTTGCAGGAGCGCTGCTATGCACTATCAGCTCTGCCCCGTACTTTGGCGACTGTTGCAAGTCTGCAGAGTTGCCTGTTATTCTTTTATATATTTTCCATATGAAGTCATGTTGTTTCCAAGAGAAGTAACTTGTCTCCATCCGTGGGACGAGGTGACAACCACGACGAGGCAAGGCAAGGCAGCTACAAGTAGCTTTCCACTATCTTTTGTATGGACAGTAGCTACGCAGCTGAAAAAGCTCTGCTCGGGAGAAGAGAGGGGGTGGGCAGAAAATTCACTTCACTGAAAGCTTGTCGTTGAAGAAAAACCCGGCATCAAAGCTTTTCTAAATTGGTTGCTCTAACAAGTGAGCTAACCAGGAAGCTAGTAGCCATTGGCGTGCAGTGCGCGAACGAATCCTGGCATCCTAGTTATAATCCTGGTTCGCTTAATTGGTCGAGCGACTTCCCCGAAAAAGTTCGGAGGCCTTATTGGGGTGGGCTCTTCCAGCATGAGGAGGAAGCTGTGGGATCCCAAGGGATCCCCACCAACCTCCTCTAAGTAAGCGGAACCAGCCTTTGTACTGGTGCCCCCATTTTCGGTACCATAATGAGACCACCACCACCACCCCGAAAAGGTGTTGGTCTTGGGTTTAATTGCCAGACCAGGACGTGCCGTTCTGTCAGACCAATGAGCACATCCACTCTATGCGTGCCGAAGGAATCATTTCGAACAAATCACCTACCTACCCCCTTTTTGTAATGGCACTGAGAGAATTCAAACAAATAAAGAAACATATATATATATATATATATATATATATATATATATATATATATATATATATATATATAATCGTTTAGTTCACTAAACAAATTCGTTTAGTTTCACTAAACGAATTCGATGCTACGTGAACCAAACGGCGTGTGTTAGTATTATTAGACTTTATTTTCATTTCTGAGTACTCTTTTAGTATTATTTATTTTTATATATTTTTTGTTTACGTTTTTGTTTGTTCATCCTTTACAAGAATACCCATTTATTTATTTTCAGTATGACTGGTTGTACATTTTGCTGCAAGAGTGGGCAGGTGGAGGGAGGGGGAGAGGGCACATTAGCTTTCCAACGTGGCCATTATATTCCGAAAGCTGGAGCGGGTCGTATGCTTCTTGTGTGTGTGTGTGTGTGTGTGTGTGGCCCGATGCCACGGGCCAGCCGCCGAACCACGTGAACTTAAACTCGATCCATGTGTGGGATGCGAGTAAGCGGCAACATGTTTCACATTTTTCCGTTTTTCTTGGTCGCCTCTGCTGGCGGCGCGTCTTACCTATACCCAGTAACAATGCCAGAATTACCCGCTCGTTTCCGGCGGCTCTCCGTCGCTCCTTTCTAGTTCCTCTCCTTCTTCTGCTTCTTGTTGTCTGCTTGTTGTCTGTTGCTACCTCGTTTGCCCGTTTGTCCTTTTTTTGGAGGGTCTTTAAACTGTGAGGGTGACCCTCTGCTACGGGAACTTGTATCATTTCACTTACATCCTCCGAAGAAGGCTGGTCCACCAGCCGAAACTGTTAGGATGAAATAAATATTTTATTGTTTTGTTTCCTATACTGCACTATTCTCGAAGTTTATATATATATATATATATATATATATATATATATATATATATATATATATATAAACTTGCGTTCAACTATACAACTTTGCCTTTCTGAGAAATCCTTATAAATTTATTTGTGTCTTCGTTCTACAAGCGGTTGGATGTCTTTTTTTCTCTTTCGTGATGCAGACAGGTGAGAAGTCGGGGTAAGGGTATGGCGAGCAATAGATTCGCGCAAGGCTGTCGACAGGATTCACTCCCCTTCCCCCTTCTTTGAAAATAGAAATGATGAAGTGGTCACATCACAGGGCAGCTGGCTTTCAGTGCACACACAGCCGTTGGCGAAGGGAGGCACGTAGGTGATAATAGAGCGGCCGTGACCCGCTTGCTGAGGCCAGCATGATGCTTACAATTAATCAAGCCGTCAGACGAGGCCGTTCATCAACCGAGGCAAGTCGTCCCAGCGGCTGCTGCAGCGGTGGTATCGCCGTCTTGGACCCTGGCCAAGGGCTTCTGGTTGCTCAGATGAAATGCAGAACCCAACTTTCTCCGGGGAAATAACTCTTTCCTCTGACGACAACACTGAGTGCATGGTCCTAAACAATGTCGGCAGGCTAAGTCAACCAGCAATGTGCTTCCGGAGCAGGGCCGCGTGGTGGAGCCGTCGCGGTTGCTGAGCTGTCGCCCTGCCTCACTGAAACGAGTGCCGCCTCTTGTAAACACTGTGCTTTGGATAAACGCACCAGCCGTAAACGTTTTTGCACCAGACAGAGAAACAACCAAGTAATACTTCAAGCGTGTTATTGTTGCTGTCGAGTTGTCATCACCAATAAAGTCGGTTTTTAAGAAGTTCGTACAGTCGGCGTCCAAAGTTTAGAAACTGCTATGTCCCAAAAGACCAAATTTTCGCGCTAATTGTGTCTGCATTCGGCCGAACTGCATAGTGAGTGTTGTTAGCACGTGTTAGAACAGACTCGAAATCGAATCTCGAGGCTACCTGTCACAGCAGCGAATATATTAAGCTTTTTCTCGTGCGTCGTAGTTCTTGAATTTTCGACGCTAACTGTAAAAACACTTAATTCACAGAAAATTGGAGAGCTGCCACATGGACTACCATACATGAAATTCAATATGCGGTTGAAAGCTACATCAGCGATCACGGTAATTCAACAGACAATTTCAAAACTAAAGCACATAGCAGTGCAAGGGGCAAGATAGTATAAAGCTGTCTTACTTAATTGAGGAAGACAACTTAACGTGCAAATAATATTAAAGTAAAGCCGCGTAACAGGCAATAAATATGACCAAGAACAAGTATCGTCATTCTTACAATAATACAAGCCAAGTATTTGAATAAAGAGTTTTATAGAGTAGAGTTACACTGCTTTGATAACCACGAATGTGATGGGGCACTTCCCAAATTTTGTGCGAGTTTCAGGCAAAAGAAAGGTATTTAGCTTAGAGTACCTGGTAATGTTGGTTGAACTGTATATACTACATATTTGTAAACTGGCTCTGAGAGACTGCCGACAAGATGGCGCTAAGGCACGCGAAAGTAATGAACTCGCTATACTGCGCCCGCGATTGTGGATTCAAGTGACACTGCTCAGAACCGCCAGCGTAACTAATCAGGGGATATGCGGGGTTGTAACTTCTTAGACAAGGTTAGGTGTAAAAATTTCCCAAGTAAGCACTACGGTATTTGAATATTGATTGTCGCCGCATACGCAGCTGCACGATGTGTGCTATACCCGATCCATTCGGACATGGGTGAAGAGGGCATATTCTGAACTATGTATACATAGTTTTATACACATTACACCACTGCTATAATTCATTATCATTATTAATGTGCACGTTGAACCCCACATATCAATCAATCAGCATTATTGTGCAGTAACTGAAGCCTGTTTCACTTCTACTGCGGGTCAGCCAGGTACTACACAAATTTTGGCATCGCCCCACACAAATTATGTTCACACGGTCACGTATTCTTTGATTAGTAATTAGTCCTCAAAAAGACAGGCACACATCGGGAAACGTTTTGCCTACGCACCAACCATAAAATAGATAGATAGATAGATAGATAGATAGATAGATAGATAGATAGATAGATAGATAGATAGATAGATAGATAGATAGATAGATAGATAGATAGATAGATATACAGACAGACAGACAGACAGACAGACAGACAGACAGACAGACAGACAGACAGACAGACAGACAGACAGACAGACAGACAGACAGACAGACAGACAGACTAGCTTTGAACGTTTCTTGTGCGCTGCAATAGTTTTGAGAAAGCTGAGCATGCGTCGAAGTGTTTCCTATTCTGTTTTTTTTTCTCCTTCTAGGAAAAGGAGACGAGGTCCTTATGTTGAATGCGGACAACTCGAATGAAACGCTAGTGTACAAGTGGCGACACGTCCGTAATGCGCGTCGTAATAAATGCGCGTGTTTGTCAAGAAACAAATGGGCCAGAAGAAGTACAGGGAAAGCGAAGCACATACAGAATAATGCACATGGGCATAAGTAATATTTACGTATACTATAGTACGCGGCCCAAAGTTGCATGCGTGTGGCCAGCGTATACAGCTGAGGGTCTGCGGGCAAAAAGAAAGAGAGAGTTTATCCTGGAGCATGCACGACGGGAACATTACAGCAAATGTCGTCTTTTGCCAAGGCAGCAGCAAGGAGAGGGTATTGGTATCCGCGCGACAAACACACAATTACCGCTGTCAGTGCACCCGTCACTGGATATACGGCTAGTCATAAGTCTTCTTTTTTACGCTACGTCATTCGGATCCCTCTGTCTGCACTGTCTTGGGAGGAAATGAAATACGTTTTCTTTTCTGCGATTCGTCCCGTGACGTTTACTGTATAAACATTACGGGCCTCCAGAATTTTGTTGCGCCGTACAATGCTAATAAATACATCCCTCTTGCCCTTTATGGTTCCTCATACGTGCCTCATAAATAAAGTCGGTCGTATGAAGCTTTTCTGAGAGCGCTATACCATTTCTTTCTCACTCTGTGCAAGTTCATATTTGTTTGTTTGTCTTACTTTTGCGGCTTAAGTTCGCTCCTCTAAAGTGACAGTATGTCAGGCCTGGCCTGTTGATCTCGATACCAGCGTCGACTTCGTTCTTTCACACGTGGTGACACAGACTTCATGAAGCGCACTGGGCAAGGCTTGGAGATTACGAACGTATGCAGCTGTTTATGGACGATATAAAAACATGGTTGGTCATTGTCAGCATCCTTTATGACAAATATCATTTACATTCGGCGACAATTAGATTCCTTCCTTCCGAGTGTTATTTGCGTTGTGAAAATTGTGTGATACAACAAACTGTTGTATGTATGCATGTATGTATGTATGTATGTATGTATGTATGTATGTATGTATGCATGCATATGTATGTATGTATGTATGTATGTATGTATGTATGTATGTATGTATGTATGTATGTATGTATGTATGTATGTATGTATGTAGTATGTATGTATGTATGTATGTATGTATGTATGTATGTATGTATGTATGTATGTATGTATGTATGTATGTATGTATGTATGTATGTATGTATGATGTATGTATGTATGTATGTATGTATGTATGTATGTATGTATGTATGTATGTATGTATGTATGTATGTATGTATGTATGTATGTATGTATGTATGTATGTTGAGATAGAAAGACACGTTTGTAGTGTATCGAAACTTGTCTCAACTAGAAAGGTGAATGAAGGACGTCACTGTCCAGATTCTTGGCAGAGCCGGGAATGGAATGAAAAAACTTTTATTTCAGTCCTGCAGCACGCGCTTAGCGCATATGTAGTGGGCGTCTCCCGGGCTAAATAGTCAATAATTTGATGTGCATCATATATGAATACACAAGCAACCCTCTTGCACATAGTAATTACACACCCCTTCGTATTTCCGGCAGTGATAGTTGCGTTAGCATATGAGGTATACTAACAAGTATGCTACACACACTCTTGCGGCTGTCCTCTCTGCCTTTCTGTAAATAAACATGTCTCTCTCTCTGTCTCTCTCACTTCAACACTCAATAAAGACAAAGGGACAGAGGACGGGCGGAGATTGGGGGAGTTGACATCTATATATGGTACTGAGCTCGCGGGAACGATCCCTCGCCAACAGTGGCCTTTCATTCACGGAGTCACATGGCCCCGGTGATGTTTCTGATTAGCGTTATTCGTAAAATACTGCATGAATGGCACGTCACCCTTAGACACCACCGGCACTGTCGTTTTTTTCATACCTACTCCACTCTCTTCTTTCCCTCTTGCTCTCTTTCATGGCACGCTAGTTCCTATCAGTCACAGCGCTGATCGCACGGTGCCGCACCCATGCTACCTGTCCAGTCACGCGGATAGCCGCGCTGCTATATGTCCTGCACGTATTTGCCTCTTTTATAGCTTTTTTGTTCTTTCCCGACAGTGAGCGAACGTGCTCCGCGGCAGCGTTCAAAGCGATCCCCGAGCGGTGGCCTTCATATATATTCAATGACGGGTTAGCTCGCAATGCGGCTCGCACGCCGGACAGAAGATCACGGTGTGTTCGCAAACCAAGGTTGCGCCTGAAACGGGGTTGAGGAACGGGCGTAGCTCAGGCTCAGTGTCACGGCATGAAGCGTCGCAATCATGAAAAGAATGCATGGGAATCACGTTAAGTTAGCGCCCTATTCAGCTTCATGAACAGCTCTTTCGTTTGGGTAGAGAGAGCCTCAGAGAAAAAAGGCGGAGAGGATGGTCTGGGCTAGTACGCTCTGGCCTTCTACTTGGCACAGGCCAAATTGACACGGGATTTCTTTTCGTAATTGGGGGCAGAATTGATAAAGTTCTTCCGTAAGTGGTATTTGCCTTTGACCATGTTATAGTGACGATAACGATAAGCACAGCAAAAACATTGGCGGAAACTTTGTCTTTCATTGATTGATTTGTGAGGTTTAACATCCCAAAACCACCATATGATTATGAGAGACGCCGTGGTGGAGGGCTCCGAAAATTTCCACCTCCTGGGGTTCTTTAACGTGCACCCAAATCTGAGCGCATGGGCCTACAACATTTCCGCCTCCATCGGAAATGCAGCTGCCGCAGCCGGGATTTGATCCCGCGACCTGCGGGTCAGCAGCCGAGTAACTTAGCCACTAGACCACCACGGCGGGGTCTGAAACTTTGTCTTTACGAACAATTATAGCATGCGGTATCCGTGCAAATATGGGCCAAAGATTTCTGTTCATGCTTGTTAATATTATATTTGTTGGGGTTTAACGTCCGAAAACCACAATATGGTTATGCGGGACGCCGTATATAGTGGAGGACTCCGAAAATTTCGGCAACGTGCTGCTAATTCTCAGCGCACAAGCCTCAAGCATTCTCCCCCCCCCCCCCCCCCCCCCCCATCGAAAATGCGGCCGCCGCGGCCGGGATCCGATCCTGCGACCGTAAGGTTAGCAGGCAAGCGCCATAAGCA
Source organism: Rhipicephalus annulatus (assembly GCA_013436015.1). Taxonomy (NCBI): domain Eukaryota; kingdom Metazoa; phylum Arthropoda; class Arachnida; order Ixodida; family Ixodidae; genus Rhipicephalus; species Rhipicephalus annulatus. Next base: position 207,586 of record WOVY01010958.1, read on the forward strand.
TTAGATCATCGAGGCGATGGTCTATGTCTTTTGTATAGTAACATCATCAGCGTCCTTGGAGGCCGAAAATGAACTTCAACGAGACAGGCGTTCAGAGGATGATGAGGAGATTAAAAACAACAACAATAAATGACGAAGCTCGCACTGAGCCGTGGAAGGCTTGGAACAGCGAGACTGGATGATTCTGACGACTAAATGGTGGCAGCCTAGGTTGTTTCGAGGCCTTTGCTAGGTGATGCAGGTTGTTGCCAAGTTGCTTCTGGGTCGTTGCTAGGCTTTAGCTGTAGATGATGCTATAGTTTTTTTTTTCGACATTCATTTCTAGCCCAGAGAGGTTCGAGAGATTATAAACCACAGTCATTCACAGACCCGACACGGCTACGTCGTCATAAGCGTGTAGGGGCTTTCATCGCTTCGCGGTCTCCTCGAAGCCACCGTTGTAGCATTTCCCGTTCCCTAGTATTCTCTCGTTATACGTTAGTTGGGGGTCTTCGGCTGACCGCCGTCGCTTCGCAACCACTTGTTGTTGGACTAACTGTTGCATGTTTCATCTTCAGTAGACCAGTGCTGAGAAGTGGGATTAACCCAATTTCAGTTGCACACAACCGTTAATGATACGGGGTGGACACGGAACGATTTGCTAGACAACTTCGCTGTTCAAGAAATCCTGGCACCCACAAAATTCGTTGCCATATTGCTTATCACGGCCTATGAGCTGTCAAGTGCAGTGGGCCATTAGTGACCGCAACGAATTTTGTGTGCGCGCCTGCATGAGAACGCAAACCCAAGCGAAACGTGGCGAAAAAGTACCTGCCAAGTGAGTGTGTTCGACCCACCGGTCAGGCCGAAGCAGAGTAATATAAAATGTTAAGAAAGGACACTTCCATACACCCCTGCGCCTTACTTGGGTTTGTAGGACACCAAACGGGTGCGCGCAAACCTTGCAGACTCAGACATGGCACATAGCAGAAAGGGCTGTCTTGAAGACCATTTTTTATTGACTAGGAATATTATACAGCCTCTGAGACCACTTCTACTAGCGTGCTCGTCTCTAAGACTATACTTTAAACTTTTTTTACGCGTTGTTTGCATGCATCGATAAGCTTCATCTAAGCTACACCTATAGAGCGGCAAGCACACGATGTCAATGTGCGTCTATGCATGCATTTTAACTAAAAAATGAGAATCATTAAACGAGCGAAAACTTTTATTTTCAAGTGATATTCTTGGAAAGCGCATGCCCACTTAGTTAATGTTTGATAAACGAAGGCACAAAGAGAGGCTCATTGCACTACGTGAAGTGAAAATGCAGGTGCCATATCACGATTATAAATTACACACTAGAAACAAGTATATAGGCAACAATATAAGAAGAACAGCAGCACAGTAAAACTGCAATAAACGCACACTACACATACAGTGCACAACGCGACATAGCAGTAAATGCGTCAGCACTTGAGTCCGGCATGAACCAAAAAAAGAAAAATTGTGGCTGCATTTTCTTTCCCACCTTCCCACTAATTTTCTCCTACACACTTTACATCGCCCTGCCACGAAAAACAGTCACAAGCAGTTGCCGCAGCAAAAACAAAGCAATTTCATGTGTCATGCAAGCCGCTTACAAGGCAGGCGTGTTTACTCAATAACTAAGTCGTAGCTTTAGCTAGCAAACATTTTTCTAGATTCACTGCTTCTCTCTTATTGCGCTTGTTAGAGCTTCAAGCAATTTCGGAACGGTAGCCTAGCTGCACTTTTCACAAAGTTTCATTCATGCAGTAAATTCGAATACATGTAGTGGCACAAAAAAAAACAACCTGAACAACACGAGTGGCGACTCCATTTATTAAGCTAAGACTTAATTTTCTCGCAAACGTGCTACGAAGCATTCCACACAGTTTTCTTTCGTGTGAAAGAATCAACAAAAACAGTATACGCAAAGAGCACAAAAAAAAATTGCCCGCAGCTTCCCTCGGGGGAACACTGAGGAGGATGCGGAGCATATAATTGGTTAACGGGGTGTTAAAGTGCGACTTACTTGGGTCGATGGCTAAATTGGTTAACGTGGTTGTGAAATGGGGTGTTAAATTGCGACTTACTTGGGTCGATGGCTAAATTGGTTAACGTGGTTGTAGGAGGGGGTGTTAAATGAGTGAACTCGTACACACGTATGCGAAAGGACGGCGCTGGTCGAAGGGACGTCGATCATTGTGTTTGTGGATTCGTTGGAATTCATTTCACCGCGACCTTGGACGTCGACGCGCCGTACAAACCAACCGACGAGCGGCAACTGAGCGAGCGAGCGCCGACCTTGAGTATATATACAGCGCGACGGCGCATGCACTGTCAGCTGTTGAATGTTCTCGAAGGAGAAGCGCGCGCGCGGCACAGATGGCGACGGCGCGACGACGCATGCGCTGTCAGCTGTCGAATGTTCTCGAAGGAGAAGCGCGCGCGGCACAGATGGTGGGCGACGGCGCGACGGCGCATGCGCGCGCGTTAACTGTCGAATGTTCGAGAAGCGGTGCGGACGGCGCACTACAACGCACGAGTATAAGATGCTTCCGCATCTAAAAATATCTCTGCGCTGAACAGCGCAATGCCAGAAACGTTAGGTTAGGGCTTTAAGGACAAATGCAATACGCCCTTGACAACGTATTGATGGGCGTTCGTACCGAGCAGCAGCCGAGCTGAGAGGCAGACGCAACACTCGAAGACAACGACGCACGCCGGGCACGTTATCGCACATCTTTTATGGCATCTCCCTGCTGCTGCCCGTACTTCTTCATTGCCTTAAATGCTCATGAACTCGGAGCGTGACAACGTTGCCGTCCCGTCGACGCCATGGGCACTTGTCTCGCATCAGATGCATGATCCCAACCCGACGATATCGCACCGTACAGTCGCAGACGATAAAGACGGATTCAGGCTACTATCACACACGCAAAAACACGTAGACGTGTGATGCACTAACTAATGTACTGTTGTAAATAACTAGTACGTGTGTTTCCTTGAAGCAGTGAGTGATGTGTTGCCATCTTACGGCTGGGGTGAAGCTGCGTAGCTCAGCCGCTTTTTGCCCCGAGTTACCGCTCTTGTAACTTTTGTGTTACTCTATGGCCGAAGTGGAAAAAAAATTTACCAGTGAAATCAACCCACGATCCATCTATCGTTGGCTGCAGAAAACATACCACGTCCAAAGCTTAGCGGTGCTGGCGTAAATCGAAGCGGGTCGAGGCCACGTGGTGGAGCGTTCCAGTCACGCGTGCTGACGGCTGTACATTGGCCAAACCAAAAGATGCCTGAATGACCGAACACAAAAGCATAGGCAAAAAAATTAAAGAAAAGAAAAGATAAATACGCGAATCTTGTGGCCAATGTGGCAGCATGTGTGTACGAACCATGGTTTACAGGCACAGGTTCTCGGAAAAAGCGCGAAATCGTAGGGGACGTCTATTTTCGGAAGCATACACTTAAAAGAAAAAGAAAAAGCATACACTTAAAAGAAAAAAGTTCATTGCGTTGGTGAGCCGTCCGTGGTTTCATCGTTTTGTACCAAAAAGATTTTTTTCTTGAGGCAAGAGTTTAGTGCTTCTAGCTCGTTTATCTTTTTTTAGTTTCTTTGTTCCTTTGTTGGGTGGTGGCTGGATCTTGTATCGCGTGTTGAACCATTGAACATACGCACCATTATTGTTGATTGCTTTTGCATATATATCATTATTTACTCGTAGGTATAAGTGAGGATCACTCTCGCACAGTAAACAGTTGGTAGTAAGCGCTATGTGTGATGTGTGTTTCTTAATTCAAAGCATGCGTGAATGTTAGGGTGTTTAGAGCTGTTTTGAAGTTGCGCTAACTACTTAGAAAATGACGAGTTACCAACTATCCCAATAACAAGCAATATTATGACCACACCCTTTGTTTTAACGTGTAATGACCATGTTAAAGGCGATGTTTGTATAGGTCACCATACCGCTAAAACTATTCTATCGATACGAATCTGGTGATTCAAGACACTATATGCTTAAGAAATTCGGACTTGCACGAACAATGATTTCCGCAATTATCACAATTTTCATCTTCTATTATTATTATTATTATTATTATTATTATTATTATTATTATTATTATTATTATTATTATTGTTGCTGCTGCTGTTGTTGCTGTTGTTGTTGTTGTTGTTAAATACGTAGGATTTCTTAGCGAACTTCGACGACTTTGAGAGTATCTATCTATCTATCTATCTATCTATCTATCTATCTATCTATCTATCTATCTATCTATCTATCTATCTATCTATCTATCTATCTATCTAGCCGCTTGCGTGTGGGTGCTCTCATGGTCACCCCCTTAACGTGGCGTGAACCAAACTTTGTATGGGAAGGTAAGATGGTTTGACCAATATGACGCGCTGGTTAGGAGATGAATAATGTCACAATACCGTCGCGTACTTTGTCACACTTCCCGCCAGAGAGTGGCACATATATGTGCCGCTGGTATGTGGGTATGTGCCACAGGTGATTGACTTTAGTATCTATACCCAGGAACGACGAGAACACACATGGGTAGTTTTAATACGCGAGCGTTAAGAAATACCCGACATCAGTAGCGTCGACTTGACAAATGCAAAGAATAAATGCCAGGGTCCCAGCTGGAATCAAACCCAAGCATGGCAATGAATCGTTTTACCACAGAGCTAAACCAGGTCTCGGAACTACTTTTCAAATAGACGCTAATCTTCGTGAAGTGTCCTTAGTGGTCGCAGTGATGCATACTTAATTTTATATACATTACATATGTACTCCTTTGATACAGCCATCACGTCGGGTTAACGTCAATTGTGGTTAGTTGCCATGCGCTGAATTTGATTTATGTAGCAGTGTCCAGAGCCAGCATCTTCGCGAGCATCAGTGGTTCATATCAGCTTCTGATGTTGCTAATACACATGTTCCAGTTCGCATCGTTGCACAAGTGCAAACAAGTGGTTATATAAGCATCTGCAACTCTTCAACTTATGTCTGTGCGTGCAAAATTTGTGCATATATACAGCGCCATTTTATGACGTGTCACTAAAAAAAATAATTGCAACACGGTCATCTTCCCTACGCATGCTTCGCATAACGTTGATTCCTAGGTACGTGGGATCTGTCAAATTTATATTATTATTATTATTATTATTATTATTATTATTATTATTGTTGTTGTTGTTGTTGTTGTTGTTGTTAACAGGAAGGGCTTATCAGATTGCATGAGGTGGATTTGATAATCGTACTTCAATTCGGAAACACTTTGTGGATGGCTGCAAGTTCAATGACATTCGGAAGTGTTCGCTCAGCATATCACGACGTTTTTGTTTTTGTTTTTTTGTCTGAAGATACACAAAACACTCCTCGGGCAAATGAGATGGACACTGTTGTACTCAGAGCTAAATTTCGGGAACGCTGCCAGAACAGCACTTCTAAATGTGTCATCGCCATTTCGGCACGCACTGAAACTCAGCGGAAACGACACCACAAGTGTACGCTCGGGACAAAAGCTGACAGAGACGCATTCGCCACTTCGACTTAGCCTAAATGAGTTTCGCACGCCTCGTTACCCTGGCTTTCGCAACTGCAGAGAGATGGCGGCTGGGACACAAAGAGGCCCGCCGGCGTAAAAGAGGGTTCGTGTGAATGGCTTCTGTTTCTCGTACAGATAAACGTATTGCTCGCTTATTTACCAGCAAAGCGTAGATTGCGCTCACTTGTAAAGTGTGGGATATGCATTCAGCCTATTTGGAGCGCATGAAGTCATAAATAAAAAGAAAATTATCACATTTTGGGTCGTCAATAATCAGGTGTATAGTATATAACGGGCTAGATGCAGGGGAACTTTAAAACAGTAACATTTTAATAAAAATGAGCTAATACACTGCGAAAGTTGTAGCTCGATCACTACCGGTGGCAAATTGTTGTTTTTTGCCCCCTTCGACTAATTAAAATTAACGTGTATTCACTACAATAAAACTAAAAAACTATAAATAACATGCTGTATGCGCAATAACCTCATTGTCCCGGTTGGTTTCTTTAGGACGCCTGACAAAGAAAAAATCCCTTCCTCCATTGCCATTCATTTGCTAATATAAATGCCAGTCATCCGAAATGCAGAGAAGTTACAGCCAAATTTATTCTGAGCCCCGCCTTTGGGGTTTAGTGATTATGTCATTCGACTGCTAACCCGAAGGTCGCGGGATAGAATCCCGACACCAGCGGCTGCATTTTCGTTGAAGGCGAAAAACTTCCGAGGCGCGCGTATTTACATTTAGGTGCAGGGCAAGGAACCCCAGGTGGTAGAAATTTTCGGAGCCCTCTACTACGGCGTCTTTCATAATCATATCGTGGTTTTTGGACGTTACATCTTAGATATTATTATTAGAAAATTTATTCTTACAACGCAGAAATTCACGACGTCAAACTATGGTACGTAAAGAGCTTATTAGTTTAATACAATAGTAATATTAATAGTATCACTATTAATAATAATAATTGTTGGAGTATGTAACGTTCCAAAACCACAACAATATTATGAGAGAAGATGCAGTCCAGGATTCCAAAAATTTTGACGGCCTGCTTTATTTTTTATCGCACACCTTAATCTATGTACACGGCCCTCGGGCATTTTCGGCTTCACAGAAAATATGACCGCCGGGGCCGAAATTCTATCTCGCGGCCTTGGGTCAGCAGTGGAGCAGCTACCACCGCTATAGACCACTACAGCGGTAGCTGGATAGTGCAGTACACATAAAAGTCACGGCTGCAATTCCAGGAAACATAGAAAAAAATAATAAGGAACAGACTATGTGCAGCTGGTATGTCATGACTATATCAATATTCAAGGCAGGGGTGTAATGGCCATGTAGACTGTTATGTACATCCGAGCGAATACATCTCCATAAGGACCAAACGTGTGCTTTGCTGTTTTGTGCTGGTTGGATCGAATGTTTGCCCCGCCGCGGTGGTCTAGTGGCTAAGGTACTCGGCTGCTCACCCGTAGGTCGCGGGTTCGTATCTCAGCTGCGGCGGCTGCATTTCCGATGGGGACGGAAATACTGTTGGCCCGTGTGCTCAGATTTGGGTGCACGTCAATGAACCCCAGGTGGTCGAAATTTCCGGAGCCCTCCACTACGGCGTCTCTCATATTCATACGGCGGCTTTGGAACGTTAAACCCAACATATCAATCAATGAATCAAATGGTAACGAGGCACATTGTCAGCGAGTTCACTGATTGACCTTTAAACATTTCCTGATCATTGTGTTGGTGCTGTGTAATATGTGCGTATAAGTGTGTTTTTGCGTGTGTGTGCTCGGGTGTTCTATTTTCCATGCACTGCTTTGTATGTTTTACTTTAAGATATGTGTTCAACATTCACTCAGGGGCTAAGGAGTAGCCAGCGCCATACTTGTACGCCAACATTTCCTTATATATCATATTAATTAAAAAATTTAAAAACATGCAATAACTACAATAACTTTTCCCCACTAGAGAAAAGCAGCAACTCTCTTCTAGGGTATATATATATATATATATATATATATATATATATATATATATATATATATATATATATATATATATATATATATATATATATATATATATATATATATATATATAATCTCGAATAGATAGACACGTTTCGCTCTGGACCCGTGTGCTCAGATTTGCATCCACGTTAGAGAACCCCAGGTGGTCTAAATTTCCGGAGAACTCCACTACGGCGTCTCTCATAATCATATAGTGGTTTTGCGACGTTAAACCCCACATATCAATGAATCAATCATCATTGTTTCGCTCTGGACATGAGTAAAATTGCTGATGTCGTTCGCTGCCCCTACTACAGTGAATATTCAGGGCTCACGCATATACTTACAGGAGCTGCGAGCGTAAATGGTGGCACCCAGGAAGCAGCTGCTTGAAAGGTGCACAAATGCAGCCCAGCTTCGTGAGCGGCGGATTCGACGTAATGCTCTGTCAACATGCGAGTACTCTTAAGCACATGTACACTGACGTGAGCTGTATATAGTATGACTTTGTTGGCAATTACACGCTTTAAGTGCTAAGGTGTTGCAGCTCGACGTAGTTTCTGCGGTCTCACCAGAAAAACATCACCACGAACCGGCACGCCGTCTCTTCGTCCTCCCCTTCATTGTCGTAGTCGTCTTTTTCCACTTCCTTCAGTAAACACAAGTGCCGGTTTTCCCGCTGTGGGATGCAATAACTCGGATGGGCGAAATGGCGAGTGCAGAAAAGCAGAGAGAAAAAGAGAGAAAGAAAGATCGGGAAGGGGGAGATTGTATTGGTGAAATGTCTCCTTCGCGAGGCGAGATTCGAAGCCTGGTACACGCCATCCCAAGGCGAGTGGCTGGCAGAGCACAGCGTAGCCTTGTGTGGTATGTGGTATAGCAAGAGAGTGGGAAGAAAAGTTAGGAGAAGGAGAACAAATGTGAAGGTGAACAAAAGGAAAAAGAGGGGACGATGCAGTAAAACGTAGCATAGAAATAGAAAAAAAGAAACAGGGAGAACGAAAGGCAGAAAGAAAAAGATATAGAGAAAGAGGGAGAATCAAAGAAAGAAAAATATATAGGGAGCGACAGAAATAATGAGAGTGACAAATAGACATATAGATAAAAAATGAGAAGTTTTATAACTCATTGTAGTTAACGTAAAAAAACACGATCTGATTATGAGAGACGCCCTGTTGAAATCTCGACCACCTGTGGTTCTTTAAAGGAACGCTAAAAAGAAACAGTGATTTGATTTTCATTTAAAGCTTCATTCTGAGAACTTTACGTCATACGTTTCGCCTATACATAACTTCATTCCCAGCGGAGGAAATGAAGGCGGAAGTTATATTTAACTTTCACACGAAATTCGCTGCGCGTGACGTGAAAAATTTTAAGGTGTTTTCTTTTTTTGTGTGATATGTGGGGCTTAACGTCCCAAAACCACTATATGATTACGTGAGACGCTGTAGGGAAGGGCTCCCGAAATTTCGACCACCTGGGGTTCTTTAACGTGCACTCAAATCTGAGCACACGGGCCTACAACATTTCCGCCTCCATCGGAAATGCAGCCGCCGCAGCCGGGATTCGATCCCGCGACCTGCGGGTTAGCAGCCGAGTACCTTAGCCACTAGACCACCGTGGCGGGGGAGGTGGTGGTCTCCACCCACATTTTCTTTTCGCGCCTTTTCTTGGTTACGAAGTGTCGCGTTTAGAGTGGTGTTTTCGTGGTCGTGAAATTGGAGTTTGCTATATGAAAAACATCATTTTTTTTCTTGAGTGCTCCTTTAACGCGCACCTAAACCCAAGAGCATGGGCCTCAAGCATTTTCGTCTTCACTGTTAATGCGGCCTCCGCCACCGTGATTGGATCCCGCGACCTGCAAGCCAGCAGTAGAGCACTACAGCCACTACACCACCATGGTGGCTCTAAATACCAGATCGAGGAAGAACAATAGAAATAGCTCGAATGAGAACTAGAATACAGAGGTAGAACTAGAATACAGAGATATACCAGCGAAGCTGGTATACTTTTGTCTTAGCTCTACGTTCATGCTTATCTTAATAGACAAGTTTTCTTTCTGTCACAATAACTTTGATATCATATTCTTCGGTCCAAAGATATCGCCTATGGAAATTTCATCAAAACCGGGTATGGCAACCACAACCTCGTATTTATTACCTGAACACACCCACGTTCACATAATAGTCACTTAACTTTTGACCGACTATTGATTCTTCGTTATTATTTATTGATTTATTTATTTTCCGCATCCTCCATAGAGGTGACGACAAGGTTTCACAATGTATACCGTCCGGTCTCGCCAAATCTCGGTGGCGTCTCGCGAAACTTCGAAAATTTCTCGACTTATGAGGAAGCTTTCCCCTTCACAGAAGGACAATTGTACGTAATGGAAGATGTGAAAGAAGGAAGCATGTCGTACAGCTCTAGCATGCGTGTCCACATTTTTACTATTTCTGCTTGTAATCGCTTAAAACGAAGTGCGACATGAACGCCGGTAATCACTGATGCAAATCGCTTGATATCATGGCGCAAAACTTTGTCTCGATCACAGAAAACGTGATTGCGAGATCCTCTTCCTTTTTTTTCTGCGTTGCAATGACATGCTTTTGCAGCTTATGCCCTTCGGCTTAATCGTGTGGCTGTGGTCCTTGGGGCATGCCTGCCCGGCCGGCGCGCCAACACTGCGCGCTTTGCGAAAGCGCCGGCCACGTACTCTCGTTGCGCACAGACCTGAAAAGGTCGTAGCAATCAACAAATCTGGTTTTTATTTATTGCTGTCATTATCTTTTGAGAGAAAAGAGTTCTGAGAGACTAAATCTGGCGAAACCGTCATAGGTACGGCAGCGTTGCTACGAGCGTGCTTGCCTTTCTTTCTCGGATGCCGAAAAATGCGTCCAAGTTTCCTAGCATGGTTGTGCCAGCAAATACAGGGCATATTATTGTGAGAATATTTTGACCTTTGGCCAATATAGCTAGTCATCGACCCAATTTAGTCCCATTCGTACGGTGAGAACAGGGGTACGAGCCCGAGTGAAGTTCATAGGTTGGCAAATAAATGTGCACAAACAAGAACAGTGAGGCTTCTCTACATTTATCAATAGAAATCTTTAAAAAATGCTGAATAAAGAGTGCTACTAGGAAAATTGCTCAAGCCTCTGATGCGTCATCTAAACTTTTGACGTGCTTGATCGATGATAAGATCCTCGAAGTGAAGGCACTCCCAGCTCTTCGGGCAGTATGCGTTGGAGCGCCGCCGTTCAAAATCTCTGTCAAAGATGCTGCTCAATTTTTTTTTCTTTAAGTGCCTTGGCGAGCAACCCGTTCTATCTTTTTCTCCATAAATATTAGTATTGATGAATAAAAACCCCATTTGTTGATCGGTACGACTTTTCAAAACCTGTACGCAACGAGAGTGCATGGCCGGCGCTTTCGCAAAGCTGGTAGTGTTGGCGTTGCGCGCCGGCCGGACAGGCATGCCCCCACGGCCACCCCCGGATCAATAGACGCGCCGAGCGTGAACGCATTCCGTAGCACCCGGACACGACCAGCGAAGCCCAGAAGGCCGTGACACGACCATGGACCTCACTCGACCGTGGCACAAAAACAAGACACTGGAAACTGGCCGAAGAAGCAAAAGGCGCGCAAATGATGCGGATAAAAGGCCACGGCCATCGAGCCCCTCCCTTTTCGGGCGCTAAATGAGGCCGTGTAAATTGCTCCGCTTCGCCGCACCTTGTATTTATGGCCGAAATCCCGAATCCTCCTCTGTCACCGAAAGAATAACGCGAAGAGTGTCCCCCGAATGGGGAAAGAAGGTAATCTGCGCTCACTGCATGCGCTGTCAAAGGTCAAAGCGTGCCTGTTAAAAAAGTGCATGCGTCCGCCGGGGCGCGGCGATTCGGCGGTGTGTTGAGACTAAGCGGCTGCTCGCATATCGCACCCCGATAACGCTTGAGCCACCGTTGGCATCAGGCTGACCTTCGCTGAGTTACGAGGAATGCGTAAATGGCGTGCAGGAACTCTTCCTCGGCGACAGCGTCTACCCTTGGGATCCCCATGCAACCACGTGACAGGGTGGATTCATTAGGCACTCGTCACTTCGCTTAGCTGCTGCATTCATTTGGTTATCTCGCCCCCTCCTTTCGCGAAATCCCTTTGAATGACGCGTATAGAAGACGTGCTCGAGGTAAGTAGCCTTACCTTTCTTTGATCACCGCCTTTTTTCAGTGTATAGTATATATGAGTAGTATATAATACTTCTACCAATGTCGTATTGCAATATAAGCTGCGTTGGTTCACTTAAATGGTGCAAATGAAAAGGCTGTGGCGTATACTTTTACCGGTGTCTACCAAAGTGACCCTTAGACGCCCTGGTTTATATTTTGCGTTGTTTTTCCTTTTTCCTTTGAAAGGCAGCTGGACGTGTTAGATAACATTCTTAGAGGTTTTTTTTTTCTTTTGCTGACAGCCTAAAGTAGAGATATTTGTTTGTAGTGATCAGGTGAAGAGATCAGGGGATGTAAGAGGGCACGCGAAGGAACTCTCAGAGAAAGTACAGAACTCATGCTCTGTGCCACCAAAGCCCTTTTCAACACGACGCATGTAGCATAGCGACCGAATGAGTTACAATTACAGGCACTGCGCTTAAACGACTGACCATATCGAAAAACTCAAAGCTTGTTCCTCCGGACCACCAACAAGTTCCAAAAAGCGTGCTTTTCCGAGCGTGGTCTTTCTTTTCGTTGGGTTTGAGATTGTTGCCATCGATAGACGCTCACAGGACCCGTTCCCGTTTACGTATTTGTAGGTGAGAGATTCCACCAAAAGTCCAGTAGCATCGCTCCTTCATTTTTACAGATCCTTTGATCGATATGTGGAGTTTAACGTCCCCAAACCACTATATGATTATAAGAGGCGCTGTAGTGGAGGGCTCCGGACATTTCGACCATCTCGGGTTTCCTAACGTGCACCTAAATTTAAGCACACGGGCCTGCAGCATTTTAGCCTCCGTCAAAAATGCAGCCGCCGCAGCCGGAATTCAATCCCGCGACCTGCGGGTCGGCTGCCGAGTACCTTAGCCACTAGGCCACCACGTCGGGGATCTCAGTTTCTGTGCACTATACACTTTAGCGCAGATGATATACAAGTCACCTGCCTTAGTACGTGACTTTGAGCATCATTGAACACATGAAATAGACGTTTGACGCAGGTATAGAGGGAGTGAGGCTTAGTATGGTGCTGCAAACATGAAACCCATTGTCACGATTTACGTCGGGAGCGCTTGCGAAGGATGGATCTGAGAGAAATGTGGGGAGGACGTGGCAAAACAAACACAGTTTATACAAAGGACGGATGAAGCAAATACAAAAATCTCGCGTTAAAACACTCAATAATAAATAATACTTCATGTGCACACCAGTCCACAACGGACTGAAAACAGAACTAATGACACTCTGTGTTAGAGCCAACTCCAGCCCTAGCCGGTAGCTATCATGCAAGATGACGTTTAAGTACCTAAACATTCTTAGAGTTTGTCGAGTTGGCACGTTGACTTGGTGCCCTTGCAGCGTCGATAGTTCGTCACTTCTGTCGTCGACATCTTTCTCAAGTTCCTATTGCCATCGTCCTCTTTCGCCGAACGAGTCACTCGACCTCATTGCCGGTTGGTTCCGGCTAAGTTAGGCTACGCCTAACTTGTCAACGGTGTCTTGATTGTGGTGCGGGCGGCATACGTTCTGGCTCGAAGTGGAGGAGCCGTAGTCCACCCAAGAACTGCTGTGACAGGTTGCTGAAAGTCAGGGCAGTCTCACTCAAGTCTTATAAGATCGACGGCCACTCCCCAAGCCTCTGTGCCGACAGCCTCAGAACCGAGTGGTTGGTTCTGCTTCTGTGGCGGTAGCGACGCTCCTTTTGCATGTCTTCGCAGCTTGGTGTCGCAACACACAGTGCCAGCACATCCTCTGGGATTTTTCTTCTCGGCTCGGGTCGCGTGCCACGAGCCTTTCTCCGACCTGTATTGTGCGTCTACGTGGCTGGTGCGCGTGCCCTCAGATGACTTTTTTTCCTAGTTCATCGTCGCCGCGCTTTCACGTTCTGCACATGCGTAATGCGTCTCTTACCGTATAGATAGATATGTGGGGTTTAACGTCCCAAAACCACCATACGATTATGAGAGATGCCGTAGTCGAGGGCTGCGGAAATTTCGACCACCTGCACTCTTAAAAAAAGTTAGTAAAAAGGTAGCAACTGCAACGAATAGGTAGTAACTGCAGCAGTTCCTACCTTTCTTTGACCGTTACTACCCTTTTGCTACCTGTTTACTACCTACGTTAGTAAACAGTTACTAGCTGCTACCGTTACTAACATTTTGCGACCTCTTTACTACCTATGTTAGTAAGCAGTTAGTAAATGAAATGAAAGAGGTAGTAACTGCAATCGTTACTACCTTTCTTGCCCCGTTACTACTTCAAATCCCGGGTTCAAATCCCGGCTGCGGCGGCTGCGTTTCCGATGGAGGCGGAAATGTCGTAGGCCCGTGTGCTCAGATTTGGGTGCACGTAAAAGAACCCCAGGTGGTCAAAATTTCCGGAGCCCTTCACTACGGGGTCTCTCATAATCATATGGTGGTTTTGGGACGTTAAACCCCACAAATCAATCAATGCCCCGTTACTACCTCTTTGCTACACGGCTTTTGACTATCTTATCCAAAATAGTGTGTGAATGCTATTCTGATCATTTATGAGAGGAATCATCTCAACGTATTATCATTAAACGGAAAAATGACGCGGAAGGTATACATAGAAGAAGGAAATACATTTCGTTCTAAATTACTCAACCGAGATATGTAAACTTCATTCTGATACTGTCTAAACAGAGAAGTACAAGTTAACGAACAATAATCAAGTGCTACACGCGCCATAATAGACAATTACAACACACTTAGTAAATTACAGCAAACATTAACAAGACCGGCAAATCAAAATAACCAGATGGTCACAATTAGCCTCGAGGACAGTCACAGTTAATCCACTGCGGCGTGTCTCCAAATATCATCATTGTTTTGGCGCGTCAAACCCCCAAAACGATTATTACCTTTTAAACGCTGATATATTAGTCGTGTGAAGCATTCAAATGCACTGAGAATTATCTCGGTACCTTGTTCCGGCCACTGTACATAATGCCTTTTGTGGCCATTACATAATAGATAAATATAACATATAATGTTTTATAAGTAAGACTGATTAAAGGTCTTGTGCTACGTCAGCAAACACACGTAACCAAGTAGTACAATCTAGTGCTATAGGTATATATTTCTTATAATTCATCCTGAAACGCAAGTGCTCCTTTGTGCCAGACATGCCCCTGCGAAGTAGAGGCTATATATACCCCACGCCACCTTCTTACTGCATGTATACGTGAAAAATAGTGAACCTGTTTGGTCTATATTCATGGCACACCACGCTTCTCACCCGACTTTGTCTAGTAATAAGGCATTGATTAGCCAACATTAGCAGTGGAGAAATATGCACAAAAGAATAAACTAGGTAGCATCGGTTACTACTTTTTGAAACCTCTAAAAGTTACTACCCATGGGTGGTAACGGCAAGGGTAGTAACAGTTACTAACTGCTGGTAGTAACAGCAGAGGTAGTAACTGTTACCACCCTCGCCGTTACTAACTGCGCTTACTACCAGGGTTGTAACATATGTGACAAACCATTACTACCCCAAAGTTAGCAAGTACTACCACTTTTTTTCTAAGACCGTGGGGATCTTTAATGTGCCCCCAAATCTGAGCACACGAGCCCACAACATTTCCGCCTCCATCGGAAATGCAGCCGCCGCAGCCGGGATTTGATCCCGCGACCTGCGGGTCAGCAACCGAATACCTTAGCCACTAGGCCACCGCGGCGGGGCGTGCGTCTCTTACTGATCACACCCATTAAATTCATTGAGTGTCCCTTTCGGCAGTCAAGTTGAGGAAGTTCTGATAAATAGCGCCCATCCTGCCGTCTTTTACTGAGAATGTTGTTCGCTGCGCACGAAAAATCCCGTTTACTGTATGCACCATCTCGCCGAATTTCAAGTTTTTTAGTTCGTAAGAATTACTGATGCAGAAGGTTTTGTCCTCATATATGGTGATTCTTTAGATTTAGATAGATGTCGGCTCTGTAATTTCAGCACAAAGCCTCGAGAGCACCGCAACTCTGCGACCACACAATATATATATATATATATATATATATATATATATATATATATATATATATATATATATATATATATATATATATATATATATATATATATATATATATATATATATATATATATATATATTCTGCGGTGCTGACTGGCACGCTTACGTTTAAATTCACATATATACCCAATGAAGTGGCTGCGAAGATAGCCGCCGTGGTAGCTCAGTGGTAGAGCATTGAACACGTTATTCGAAGGTAGCAGGTTTGGTTCCTGCCTACGGCAAGTTATCTTTTCACACACTTTTCTTTCTTCAGAATTACATTACTATTCTGTCTAATAACTTCCCCTATGATAGATAGATAGATAGATAACTTTATTGTACACCGAGGGAGGAGAGTCGGGTTTTACCCCGACGCCCCTGCGGGCCGCTCCCACGTTGGAACAGGCAGGGAGTACCTGCCTGCGGCATCGTGGGCCCCTTGGATTGCCCGAAGCTGACGGTGACGATCCGTACTTTTGATGGCGGAATAAAACCCTTGTCTTGGGATGATTTGCGCCTTGAGTTCCTTGGGTATGTGGGGGCAGTCCCACATCATGTGCTCAAATGTACACACACACCCACAGTCCGGGCAGTCAGGAGATATATCCATATAAATAGATACATTAGCTGGGCAGGGGTAAACCCCTGTCTGTAGTAGTCTGAGCGTGACTTCTTGTCCTCTGGTAAGATGCGAATGGGGTGGAGGAAAGACCCTACGACTCAAACGATAATGTGAAGTGACTTCGTTAAATGTCGCTAGAACGTCCCGCGACCCTCGATCAGCCGCACCCCCATCCAGAGGATCGGCCCCGGGCGGGGCGGAGCGGTCCAACGTGCCAGGGCCGTGAAGCCCCGCGCGGAAGGCAAGTCCTCGCGCCCGGGCGTGGGCCAATTCGTTGGAGTTGGTGATGCCGCCGATCGTGGAGCCCATATGGGCCGGGAACCAAATGATCTCGTGTGGAGTGATGGTCCTACCTCTGAGAATTCTAGCAACAGGTGGGGAGACCCTGCCAGAGGCAAAGGCTCTAACCGCCGAACGGGAATCAGAATAGATCTGAACACGGGATGAATCCAAAAGCCCTAGTGCGATGGATACCTGTTCAGCTATTGCTGGGGAGGTTGCCTTGACAGAGCATGCCGACATTACTGTACCTCGCTCAGAGACCGCAACGGCCACATAACGATTCCTATCCGCACGCGCAGCGTCCGTGAAGGTCGACGATCCCGACTTCGAGTGCACCTGCTCCAAAATTTTCTTGGCTCTAGCCCTTCTCCTTGCGACGTTAAATTGAGGGTGCATATTCCTAGGAATAGGATAAACTACGAGTGCCTGTCTAACGGCGGAGTCAAGAGAAGTCATCCGCTCTTCCTGGAGTATTGTAGAAATTCCGGCACGTGCCAAAATCTCCCGACCCGCCCGGGTGACCGAGAGGCGAGAGATCTGCGCCGTGCGTTGAGCCTCTATAATTTCATCCAACGTGTTGTGAATTCCTAATGCTAACAGCCCCTCCGTGCTAGTTCGGATTGGAAGGCCGAGTGCCCTTTTAACAGTTTTACGGATCAGTACATTGAGCTTCTCCCTTTCTGCAGCGAGCCAGTGATGCATAGACGCAACATAATGAACGTGACTCATGAGGAAGGCATGAAAGAGGCGAAGAAGATTGTCCTCCTTCATGCCTCCTTTCCTGTTAGAAACTCTAATAATGAGGCGAAGCGTAGCCGCAGTATGTTGCTCTAATCTACGTAAAGTTTCCGTGTTACGTCCATCCGCTGAAATGAGCATGCCTAATATCCTGATACAGCTAACCTTGGGAATTCTAGCCCCACTAGCAGTCAATAATGTCACATCCACCTGCTCAGGGGGGACCCAGTCCTTAGGTCGCCGTCCTTGTCTGGTGGGCCTGTATATTAATAGCTCAGATTTACTACTTGAAAGCTTTAAAGACATACGACTGATGTTTCTTTCAACCGTGTTGACCGCCTCCTGCAATCTGTCCTCAAGGCGCCCTATGGCACCGCCTCGGACCCACACCGTGATATCATCCGCGTAGAGCGCACTTTCCAACCCCTCGAGTTCGTCCAGTTCGCGAGCAAGGCGAGTCATGCCAATATTGAAAAGAAGCGGGGAGACGACTGCCCCCTGAGGGGTTCCACGTGAACCTAATTCGTACCGTTCTGACTTCAGCTCCCCCAACTTAAGAGTAGCCGTTCGGTCACTGAGAAAAGCAGCGGCAAAATTATAAAATCGCGCACCCAGGTTCATGTCATTTATGGATTCCAATATGTGGGCATGAGATATGTGATCAAACGCCTTAGCCAGATCGAGACCAAGTATGGCCCTGGCATCGCGAGTGCTGTCGTCAATGATGTGAGATTTAAGGAGAAGCATCACATCCTGCGTTGAGAGGTGTGGACGGAAACCCACCATATTCGGAGGGAGGAGACCCTCATCCTCGATAAATGCACAGAACCTATTATTCAGAACATGCTCATAGACCTTTCCAACACAAGATGTAAGTGAGATGGGGCGGAGGCTGTCAAGGCTGGGCTTTTTGCCCGGCTTAGGGATGAGGATCACCTCCGCATGTCTCCATTCCTCGGGGAACGTGCCATCAGCCCAGTGTTTGTTAAAAAGGTCGGTGAGAAAGTCAATTGAGGCGTCATCGAGGTTCCTCAAAGTCTTGTTAGTGATCTGGTCAGCCCCGGGTGCCGACCTGCCATTGAGATCCATTAGCGCCATCCGAACTTCAGCTGTCGTGATATTCTCATCAAGCTTGGATTGCATCCGCCCACTATAGAGGGGGGGCTTGGAAAGGGTGGGATCCATCCCTCTAAGCGGCAAATATTTGCTTGCAAGCATATCGCAAACCTCCTTTTCTGAGCTGTCTCTGAGAGCCGCGCTGACTATGCGGTCGACCACCCGGCACTGACTACCCTTGCTTTTTTCGGGCCCCATCAGATGTTTAAGCAAGTTCCATTTCCCCCCAACACGCATTTGTCCATCTACCATGTTGCATGTCTCCTCCCATCGCGCTCTCTCAAGCTGCATGGAGTAGGTCTCGATCTCCCTGTTAATTTCAGCAATCCTTCGCCTTAACCGCCGATTGAGCTTGTTCAGTTTCCAGCGCTCCCTAAGGCCATTTCTGGCCTCGAAGAGGTGGGCAAGTTTGCTATCCATGGTTCCAATCTCTGGCGGCGTCTCGATGACCTTTGTGGCCCTCTTAACGTCGCTAGATAAGTTCTGTTTCCAATCCGCAAGATTTTCCCAGCAGCCCCCATCTTTACGAATATCGCGGAAAAGATCCCAGTCTACTATAGTGTGTTTCCTGCTAGCTGTGACAGTTGCCGACAGCGTAGTTTCTAGTATATAATGGTCGCTACCTAAGTGTTCATATAAATTAGTCCACTCGCAGTGATCCTGAAAATTTGTAAAAGTCAAATCAGGCGTAGTATCCCTACAAGCTGAATTTCCTATTCGCGACGGATAACGGGGGTCAGTCAGCATAATCATGCCCAAGTCATGCGTGCTCTTGTAAAGTGAGTCACCCTTCGTTGTAGTTTTTGGATACCCCCACGCAGTGTGTGGCGCGTTAAAATCTCCAGACACCAAAAGCGGGATCTTCCCGCGGTTCGCGAGACTCATAGCCTTTGAAATAAGGGCATAAAAGCGGTCCTTCGAACGTTTCGGGGAACTGTAAACATGTAAAATTAGCAACCCCTTGAGCAGTCGCCTCCCGGGGAGAAGCTCAATGCACTGATATTCTGATTTAAATCGCTTGTCAAGATCGTGATGTACGAGAGCCGAGATTTGCTTGGAAACGCACACCGCTATCCCCCTGCCGTCATCCGATTTGCGGCAGAAAGTCTCATACCCAGAGAGGGTAATCCCCTCTAGGAGAGTCTCCTGCAGCAACAGGACATGTGGCTTGCCTTCTCTAGCTCTAATAAATTGGCACAATGCCGCCTTGTTTCTTTGAAACCCCCAGCAGTTCCACTGCCACACGCGGAGTGCCGGGTGCTGCTTATTTTGCCCCGCCATTTTCGCTGCCAAATTTTGCGTTTCCATCCGCCCCAGCCTTTGACTGTGGCGAAGGGAGATGCGGCGTCTGCCCTTTCTCCTGTGGCGTAACTTCTTGGACCTCATCAGTCCTAGTCTCCAATGCTCGAAGTCGCTTACCGTGATCAGCGCTCTGCTTCTTGAGCTCCCCTACGTCCACTCGAAGCTGTTGGAGTATGTTCGTGATCTCCGATAGCGACTTCTCCATAGTCTCCCGAAACGCTTCAAAACCGTCCTTGTCCGAAACAGCTACATCACCTACCGCTTTGCGTTTGCGACCTACAGGTCCTGCCGAAGTCTCCATAGCAACAGGAGCCGACTTACTAGTATCCTCCAAAGCTTTCCTCAGCGTTCCGATCTCCTCTTTAAGTGTCATTACCATCTCCTTTAGAAGAGAATTCTCCTCTCTCATCTGTTTAAGTTCCTCACTGCCCGGCTGCCAAGTAGGACTACCCCCACTTACCTGCTGTGTTTTCACACCACCAGCCTTCTGCGCCCATGTTGTTTGCGCCGGGAGATGACCAGGCCTTGAGCCGGATTGTGACCTAGGGCCAGCGGACTCTGAGCGATGGGTAGAGCCATGGCTCCGCCGTTGGTCGCCCCGCTCTTCGATGCGAGGAAAATCTTCAAATCTTCCGGGAAGCTGTCGTTCCCGTCTTGACTCTTCAATCCGTTCTCTTCGTCGCTGTCTCACGATGAAAGGAGTCTGATAGCGCTGCTTACAAGTCCGATCACCCGTTGGGTGACCCTGTCCGCATAGCTTGCACTTCGCTTTACACTCGTGTGAGTCCGTGGGGTTTTCCACCCCGCATCCACGACAGGTTTTCTTCTCCGGCGTCGGGCATACATCCGCTCGATGGCCTACTTTGGCGCATATGTAGCACACATCCACCTGCCGCCTATACAGGTAGCACTTGAGAAGAACACCTCCAAACTTGACGTGATTCGGAACTTCATAGCCTTCAAATACGATGACCACGGAACCAGTGTCCTTTATGCGTTTGGCTTGCATGGCAGTCGGATTCCCGGAATGCACAATCATAGTGTTGAGTTCCTTCTCGGTGATTTCCCGGTCCACATTCCGAATAACACCCTTGCAGTAGCCGTCACCCGCGGAGTAGTAGGCGTTGACGTTGTACACTTTCTCTCCAACCTTGATTTGCTTAATGCGCACGTAGTTCTTCGCGTGCTCCTCCAGCGGCGTACTAACCACGACGATATTCTGTGTAACGTTGGGGCAGACTACGTCTTCTCCCGCAGCGTCGTAAGTGATCTTCGCAGCGGCCATGATTGCCTCTGCAACTTTGCAGTGTCCTGCTTTTCTGAGATCCAAACCATCCCGCGGTCGTATGACGATCCGTCGGTGATCTTCCGGCAAGTCGGGCATGCGAGAGGACGCAATAATCCGTTTTTTCAGTGTTGAACGGCCGCGGCGGGAAGACGCGCCAGAACCGACGCCATATCTTCTAGAACCTTCGTCGGGTTCGTGCCCGCCGATTCTTTGCTGTGAAGACCTGCCGCGCACAAAATTCCAGCCCGCATCGCTGAGTTCCTCTTCCTCGATCATTTCGCCTTCCACTTCAACTTGCATCTTCTCGGGAAAAGTGTGAGCAACCGCCCTACTCGTCACTAGGCCTAACTGACGGCGGCGAAGCGGCAAAGCCGCTAAGCCTAATGTTAGGGCTAGCCCTCTTCCGCGGCGTTCCGATCAGAAGAACGGTCGAAAAATGGCAAATACGCACCCAAAGTCCAGAAATCGGGTATCCACGTGCGCAAAACCTCCTTATACACAGATTCAGAGCAGAGAACTGGGTTGAAAACTCCATAAAAAACCCGAAAAAAGCAAAAGATTCAGAGCCGATGCGGAGACGTCCGCGCTGGTCAGCGCCCCCCAACGGCCCCTCAACTTCCCCTATGCTTTCCTTGGCATTATTGTCTATTAGATCTAAAACACGGAAAAACGAGCCCTTAAGCATACACGCATTTCTCATATATATATGAGAAAGGCGTGGTTTTTGGAATGGGAAACAGAAGAACGCCACAGCCGGGGTTGCCGGTGGTGGCTACCTTATGCAAACTTGGCCACTTTTAGACCCCGTTTTGCGACAAACAGACTCCATGGCTGCTTTCTGGTTTCTTTTGAGCATCTGGCCGTGGCTTGCCTCGTAGTTCCCGAGCGCTGTTGTACAAACTAAGAGTGGGCTCTGTGCTGGTGCGTGACCGATTACACCGTCAAGGGCGTGTGGACAGCCCGTTGTGCGCAGCTTTTGGCTCCTGCGAAACAATTGAGCATCTTGTAGTGCACTGTCCCCCATTTGCTAGGCACCGGTCTTTGTTTATTAAGGAATATGAATTCCTGTGACTCAAGTGTGCGACTCTAGACGACTACCTCTTTCCGAGTGGTAGTGCTTCCCGACGCGACCAGGCCCACCGAGCTCTCCTTACATTTATGAACCAAACGGACCTGGCCACCCGTTTATAGAAGGTTTTTTTTTTACTCATACTCGTCGAAGTCTTCATCATTTTCCCCTTTCCTCATCTTCTTACCTCTTTCTCCGCTCTAATCTTTGTTTCCTCTGTTTCTTCCCTCCTCCCGAAAGAGCGAGCAGGCGTTGTGCCCCTCCAGGTGGCAGTTGCCAGCTTGCTCTCTCCCTCTTTGCTCTGCGTCCTTGTGTATATGCGTATGCAAATCAAATAATAAATAATAATTAAGCATATCTTGCGCACTTTAAAGCGCCTTTTTCTAGTTATTTGCAGATAAAGATGTATAGTTTCTTACCTTTCCTGTCGTGTCAGCCGACGCATGTGCTCGTCCTCACACCTGCAAGCTGGGGCGCATCGAATCACCCCAAGCAACGCGGCTTCGAATACGGAGTGATGAAGTTGCGCCCATGTTCGCGAAAGCCTCGCTAAACACTGCTCACGCTGCCCACTATCTGTGGTGCTGCGTGTAAGTTCACTGAGCTGTCAACTATCTTCTACGGTCTGGATCTGGACTGCTATTTCGAATACCGTTCTGGTCAAACTTGGCCGTCGTCTTCAAAGAAAAAAAAACATGCTTCAACGTTCAATCTTCCTGCTGGATAGTTGGCTGTAATGTTCCAAGATTACTCTGTGGCTGTCAAAATTTCCATCTATTCTACTTAGACCGCCTGCATGCGCACTAAATTTTGTTAAATTTGATTGATATGTGGGGTTTAACGGTCCAAAACCACCATGTGATTATGAGAGATGCCGTCGTAGATGGCTCCGGAAATTTCGACCAACTGAGGTACTTTAACGTGCAACCAAATCTGAGCACACGGGCATGCAGCATTTTCGCCTCCATCGAAAATACAGACACCGCAGCCGGGAAGCAATCCCGGGACCTGCGGGTCAGCAGCCGACTGACTTAGCCACTAGACCACCACGACAGAGCTTTACTAAATTTCAATGAGTGATTTGCAGCTTAATTCGGTCTTGGAGACCAAGAAAGCAGGAAGAAATTGTCTTTTTATTTCTCCGATGATGCTTATTGGAAATTATTCACTAACCAATACTAAAAAATGGCATGACTACTTTGGCTAACTGTCGCTTTGCGCAGCTGCTTTTGAAGTGCATCTAACATCAAATATGCTTACAACGGAGTAGAATGTGGTCATTTCGTATTGCAGGCAACTCTATAGAGTGCTCCAGAATGGTCCTCCAGGTGCGGTGGTTTCAAAGCGTGGTAGAAGCAGTGACCACCGACTCATGCAGTCGTGCTTTCGCAAGCCGACTGCCCCGAGAAGGCAGGATATCTTTCACGTTTTTTTTTTTCTGGGCAAAAGATTGTCATACACGTGGCTTTGTGCACCAATGGTCGATTCTTCGCATTGTGTTTGATTTATAGTTTTTAACCAGTGTCCGCTCATTGGTTGTTTCTTTCAATGTTACGGCGCACGCTTCGTTTTATGGTTATATTTGATAACATCGGTCGCCCCATGCACTTATCGCATTCGTTGAAGTGTGTAAGCGGCAACATCATCGACATTCCATCTCATTCATTGTTTATTCGGAAGATCGTGCGCCCCGCGAGATCATCACGCGCTGGGGCCGTTTTTCGGTTCTCAATCGACCCCTTATTTAAAATGAGCATTTTGCCAAAACACCAGAGAGCACTCGCTCTCCCATTTTATTTGCTTGAGCGGACTTGGTTTCCGAAAGCGCGGACCTGGAGAGTGTGAACGTCTCAGATATGTGCCTGGTGCCACTCAGAACGACAGATCTGCCACTCTGAACGACATATTCGAATACGCACGTTTTTAGCAGGTCGTACAGGACGTGAAGCAAGCATATACCATCGAAAAGTTGTTCTAGATAGATCAACCATCGATGTTCGATAATTACGTCCAGGGAGTGTCAGTAATTAGGTGCCGCTTGATAAGAGCGTCGGAGCTGCGCAGGATCTCCGTTTCACGCAGTCAGTTTCTCAATATTAGGGAAACTGTCTGAAAAAAAAGCGATATCCCGCTTCATGCATTGGAAATTTCCTGGCAAGCAGTGTATAGAGAGCAGGCCAAGCTGTGGCGTAACCCGCGACATTATATCACCGGATCTCCTATGAACTTATACATCAATAAAACTTTGAATGAAGGATGAAATACAGCTGTTTGCCATACTGAGTGAACGCCACATTGCCACTGATTAAGTGTTTTCGAACGTACTTATCTACACCTACATTAGACTGAGCGGCGACATGACGACACGACGATCATCCATCAGCGTTGCGAAAATGTGCTATAGCGGCGCCTTCAACGCGCTGGTTTACACGAAGGAAATTTCTCTAGAAACCGACAGTGCTGTGTAAAACGTGTCTATAGCGCAATTTTCGTTGGAAAATTTTTGGTAACTATGTTTATCTGTTGTAAGATGTATTCGCAAGGTTCCGGTCAAAATTTTTCGTGTGTGTGTGTGTGTGTGTGTGTGTGTGTGTGTGTGTGTGTGTGTGTGTGTGTGTGTGTGTGTAATTGAAAAGCCTGGTGGAATTGAAAAGGCTGTGAATTAATTTGCAGGCTAAAACGTAGTTTTCATGAGTTGAGTAAGATTATATTTTTGAATTCCCTCTAAAAGTGGCAAAATAACACTGTGTACGCCGCCTAGCAGAAGAGCCATCATTGCCCTTAGGACACGTTCCGTTTGTTTTATCCATTCTCATGCTTTTAAGGACATCATAAATAAACCTCACAATTAGAGTGTTTTAATAATGATGCCCGCTCCTTTCTGTGCAGCTTACGACGTAAAAATAGTTGACGCTGAGGAGCAGCGGTGCCATAGAGGCAACTTCACGAATACTAGAAATAAAGGACAAAAATGGATAGGAAGTTGAATAAGGACATTCTTCCGTGAGGGGCCGAGAATGGATCTGTGAATTTAGGGCCTTTTTTTTTATAGTAGTATCGGTTCAATCGAAGGTATTAGGCCATCCTAAAACGATTTTATTAGTTGCTTTTTCGAGCTGGCTGCACGCATGTAACCGCCCCATTTGATTAGGGACGTTTATAACATCCATTCGTTCACAGTGGAACATTTCTAGCCGCGACGCACGCTCAGCAAATTGCACGACACAAACACGAACCACTGAAGTCTCACTAACATCCCACGGTTTGCAGCATTCGTTGTGCTTATACGATTCCACAGTTTGCACAGATTAAAAAAAATCTTGTTATAACTCTTTCACAGCGTTTCTCGTGTTACCATTCCGTGAACAAGCACTGTCATAGCTAGGCTTTCCGTTGCATGAAATAAAACAGATACCATAAACATTGGTCGTCCGTAGCCCTTTAACGAATAGGGCGGAAACCTGATCATTATTTGTTTACTTTCTTATTTTTCTGCGAAGGTTTCCTTTTCTTCTTTTCGATGTTGTTGCTTTGTTATTGCGACGACATTCTAGCGTCTGTGTACAAGATTGCTATCGGAAACAATAGTGCCGAAGCAGCGTGTACTTTAGGATCTGCCAATTCAAGTTCAGTTTCTGAAAGCTTCAAAACTGCAATCCCAATTCAATGTTCATTATATGTTTCGACAACGGATGATGCCATTGGTCAAATATAGGTGTGTGTTCTTTGAGTCGGAGTAGTAGGGGCTGTGTACGGTTGGGCACGAAATAGTGGGTTGGCATCCCGACCTGATTACCGGCCTTGGATGCTGCGAAATGAAAGGGGCAAAAAACCAACGCTAACAAATAGTATGCTTCGAGCGTATACATCAAATATTTGTATGTGTAGTTGTTGTTCTGGTATTTCGCCACCGTTAATTTATGGTTGTCGGGGCTGGTAGTCGAACTCGCGTTTTCCAGTTCAGAAGTCTAATCCCTCAATGCCTATAGGCTGGCACAGCGGGGTTTCTAATGATGCCATGAGTACGTGGACGATAATCTATATAATGATATAGCTTCGACGAATCGCACTGGTGCGCCGTTTCCTCCATCCAGCACAGTACCTGGGGGCCCCGTGGCGCACCCATACCGGTGGCCGAGGATGCCGTAACACAAATGGTTGAATCTGACCGAGACGATTTGCTTGGACTTCTCGAATACCATATAACTATCTCGTACACTGGCCGAACCATATTACGGTAATTTACTCACTGACTACCATTTATTCACGCTTTATTGAAGCGAAATCCTGCTTGACTGGACGAAAATACGATAACTTTACTTTAGGTATGACACGATTGCCAATGTGTTCGGAGTTCTCCGCTGTCTACACCCAGTTGTCCAGAATCGATTGAATTGGTGAAACAATAAACACCAGTGTTGAACTTAAATTTAACTTTTTTGCGATTCTAAACTGGTGCAACAATATAGTGACTATTGTGTAAAACCCACCGCGATGGTGTAGAGGCTAAGTGACTCGGCTGCTGACCCGCACGTCGCGGGATCGAATCCCGGCTGCGGCGGCTGCATTTTCGAGTGAGGCCGAAATGCTTGAGGCCCGTGTGCTTAGATTTTGGCGCACTTCAAAGAACCCCAGGTGGTTAAAATTCCCGCAGCCCTCCAATACGGCGTCTCTCATAATCATATGGTGGTTTCGGGACGTTAAACCCCAACAATTATAAGTATAACTGTTGCATTCGGCATCCAGAAACTGGTGGTATGTGATATTCAAATTCGTAACTCCGTCGCGAAGTTCGTTAGAGCTGTGACACACCTCCAAAAGCATAAGCACAAAACAAACAAATGAATATTCACGGATGGAACGAAACAACAAACAAGCACAAACGCTACTCCATCGATGGCTTCATACTCTTTCCGTTGACGCACTTAACCTCGCACCATGGCCTATTTCGTGCTTAAGAAACAACGTAATTCCCAGCCTTGTCCTTTGGGGCATTTCCTCCCCCATCGATTGGCGAGCGGCAACGCGCTTGCCAATTGCGCAGGGTGAACGTGACGTCACAAGGTCACGAACATTACAACACGCTCGTTTCGCTTCCATTGTCACCCCGAGCTCGGCCGTGGCACGCAGTAAATGTGACGTCTATCTCAACTCGGCGATGCCTCGTAAGCGAGTACGCAGCCTGGAGAATTGCAAAAAAAAAAAAAAACAGAAAAGTGGAGGGTGCCAGAAAGAACGCATATAAAGCTGTACACAACGCGCAAGACTAAGTAATTCGTCAGCCGTGCATACGCGTGTGCGTGAGACCCAACTAACTCGTTATCGTGGCAAGATAGTTTCGCGTGTGTGCTCAGATTTGGGTGCACGTTAAAGAACCCCAGGTGGTCGAAATTTCCGGAGCCCTCCACTACGGCGTCTCTCATAATCATATGGTGGTTTTGGGACGTTAAACCCCACAAATCAATCATCAAGATAGTTTCGCGAGGCTCGTCTCTGGCACGCTGCGCCGAAAGAAGCAGCGGCAAAGGCGAGATGGCATGAATAATAAAGAGAAAAGGTGACGGGCGGTGTCGTCATTGATCAAAGCCTTTTTTCGCCAGGGCGGCTGGCGTATCTTGTATTCATGCATGAACGGCCGTACACAGCTGGCCAAATGGTTGTTGGCGCTGCGCCAGTGCTTCTCGTCTTCGACCGCATGCTCCTTACACCAAACGCGCTCAACTCTACGGGCTGCTGGAGCCACGGGCTCGTGTCCGAGACCCGAGACCAAGACCCTTTCGTGGAGACGAAACTTTTGAAATATTCTCGAAGAAGGATTTTCGGCACAGGGACGACGATATCTTTTTCCGAAACGCACGGGTGGCCGCTCGAAACTGGAAGATTATGCCCGCACCACGCAGTCGCAGCGGTACTTCGTTCTTTCTCGGCATAAGTGCTGGCAGATTTCATCCTCTTTCATTTATCACTCTTTGCCTGGTTTGAAGTGATTTACAAGCTCTAATTTACCGGGAATGAGGAACCCTCTCTTATTCTTGCGTAGTCGTGCTATAATTCGTAGCGTGACTACGATAATTAAGGCGGCGACAACGATGAATTTACGAAAGAAAGGACGGAAGGAAGGTAGGTAGGTAGAAAGAAAGAAAGGCGGAAACTTAGGAAACGAGAAAGAAAGAAAGAAAGAAAGAAGGAGAAAAAAGAAAGAAAAGAAAAAGAAAGAAAGAAAGAAAGGAAAAAGAAAGAAAGAAAGAAAGAAAGAAGAAAGAAAGAAAGAAAGAAAGAAAGAAAGAAAGAAAGAAAGAAAGAAAGAAAGAAAGAAAGTAGGTTTAGCACGCAACGGCTGTTGCAACGCAGTTGCATAATGTCTTTCACGGTACAGCGTGATAACACGATAAACTTGTGACATGCAAACACACACGCACACGTGCGCACACACAAATTCACTCTTCTACAGCAACTGCCCCACCGCGGTGGTCTAGTAGCTAAGGTACTCTGCTGCTGTCCCACAGGTCGTGGGATCGCATCCCGGCTGCGGCGGCAGTATTTTCAATGAAGGCGAAAATGCTTTAGGCCCGTGTGCTCAGATTTGGGTGCACGGCAAAGAACCCTAGGTGGTCAAAATTTCCGGAGCCTTCCGCTACGGCGTCTCTCATAATAATAGGGGGGTATTGGGACGTTACACTCGACATATCAATTAATTCTACTGCAGCACGCTGTCTTTTTGCTTCCGTTGACTGATAAGAAAGAAAGGAAGGAAGGAAGAAATTCTATATAAACAAGCCTCTGAAAGGCCATTCTGGACGAATAACGCAAGCTTTGTTCACAAGATGCTCTCATATAAACTTTTGAAATCTGATATAGCTTATAATGCCTCCATTGTGAGAGTGCAAGTTTAGTATACTGATTAAGGAAGATGTTGCCATCCACAGTG
Source organism: Rhipicephalus annulatus (assembly GCA_013436015.1). Lineage (NCBI taxonomy): Eukaryota > Metazoa > Arthropoda > Arachnida > Ixodida > Ixodidae > Rhipicephalus > Rhipicephalus annulatus. The sequence continues at coordinate 236,735 of WOVY01010958.1, forward strand.
CATCCACCCAGGAAAAGATGTGCGCTAGCTCTTTATTGAGTAATCAACATACCAAGTGGCACGCAGTAGAATAAAACCAAATTTATTGCTTTTACGTGAACGACCTTTCAGAGAAAGAAAGAGAGAAATAAATATTTATTCTCAAAACAGTGTTCAGAACGATGACCGGTACAGTCTGAAAAAGGAAGAAGAAGAAAGAAACACTATATTTTTTACGGCCAGCCATGTGCCTCCAGAGAAAAATGCTTCATCGAGTTAAAAACATTTTTTGAAATATCTTAGCCAAGCATTAAGTTTTGGTGTCTTGTGAAAGCTCGTTGATAATTGTAAATCTAGACTTGTTACGTTGTCAAGAAATTATGCCGTGTGTTATAGCTCTGTGGTTACCTTTTTTGAACTTATCTGTGTCATTGCTTTCTTCATGCATCATTGGACATTCAAAATAATATTATCTGCACGTGAACAGTTGTATCTATCCTTTCTGGAATCATATGCAGAACTTCGTATTCACGTAACGTTATTATTTTGCTGTGGATCTTATCCGACTCTGTGGGCCAGTTTTCTGGCATTTTTATTTTGTTTGTCTTGTTTTCATTTATTTTGCAGGCTAACTGACATGGTCAAGCTAGCTTCATTTAAAGGTACCAACATATCAAATCTACTCCTACGTTCGGTGGCTAATAATAATAATAATAATAATAATAATAATAATAATAATAATAAGAAGAAGAAGAAGAAGAAGAAGAAGAAGAAGAAGAAGAAAAATCTTGCTGGGGGATAATTTATTGGCTTCCCATTTTTATTAAGGCGCTGCCTGTCTTACTCAAATCTGGGCCACCATCACCAAAACACTGTACGCGTAGGAAGTATAATTATTTTACCTGGTCTGTGCCAAGAGCGACAGTCCGCGACCCAACCACTTGGATCGGTTCTTTGACGTCATTGTGCTGTTGTGAGTCTCGGCGGCAGTGTGAACTGAGAATGTGCGCTTTAATAATGAATTATTTGATTAATTACCAAATATTAAAACAACTACTTCATTGCAATATAATTATTCTTGATTTACCTATTTATTTTTCATTTGTTGATTTATTCATTTTCAATAACTCACAGGCTTCTTCATAGGAACCTGCATAGAGAAGGGGGTGCGATAAATGGTTAAATATAACATGTGTGACACATGAAAACGAAAAATGGAATGTAGTCCATGCATTTTGAAAGGAGCCCAGAGACACTGCGTTGCATTCGAGTGACAGACGAAGTACGAGTAACACGCAAGTAAAAAATAAATAAGGAAAAAGCGTGCGTACGTGTAAGGCGGGAAAATATGCAAACTTAAATAACAATGACCGTCAGTGATTGATGAAGGAGCGATCAAATTCAGTGAAGATCTACCGTACTACAATGCTATACTGTACAGCGTTACACAGTATTACAAAAAACTGTATGAAGTAACACACCCGAAACAGAATTAAATGAGAAAGAAACAATGAAACTTGAAATTATCGAGTAGGCAGTCATGGCAGGCTTTGCCATTAGGGATCGAAACAATATCACCAAGGAGTGCATTCCCCAAGTTTAATGGCATGTGACCGTGCAGAAGTATATGCTTAACTCCATTGTGTTACCAAACATTTGAAGCTGCCTTGATTATGGAGCCGCCTGGACGTGCATCGTGGTTTTCAAAGAAAATGAATGTGGTCAGTTGCATTATTAACGTGTCTCTGAAGCAGACACATAAGGGAAAGGCGCCGGTGAACATTACGAGGGTGTGGCGAATGTTCGAGTTTTTACTTTCGTAATACTGGGCTTGCACTAGTAATTACCAGTAATAAAATTGCCTGCGTGGTTCTGTACACGCTCGAAGTTATTAGGTATATCTCCTTAATGAGGGGACAAAACCACTTATGTGCATTCTAACTTCGGGTGAATGAACATGAAGTAGGCTAACGTGTGAATGTTAGGTGGTGATTAGGGCAAACTGCGGCGAATGTACTCAAGAATTTGTGATGCTTTAGCACGGATGGCAGTAGTGAGGGGCGGGTGGGGGGGAGGAATCGTGAAATATTTTGAGTTATGTGTATTGCAAGGTAATGTTTAGGCCACAAGACACTTCTTTTATTCGCTGAGATTCTGCCCCACAACACAGGCCAGAGTGGTCATGAAGAATATGTACGCATAAGTAGATGAAGCTTATTAGTAATGCTCACACTGCCCCGACGTGGCGGTCTAGTGGCTAAGGTACTCGGCTGCTGACCCGCTGGTCGCGGGTTGAAATCCCGGCTGCGGCGGCTGCATTTCCGATGGAGGTGTAGATGCTGTAGGCCCGTGTGCTCAGATGTGGGTGCACGTTAAAGAACCCATGGTGGTAGAAATTCCCGAAGCCCTCCACTACACCGTCTCTCATAATCATATGGTGGTTTTGGGACGTTAAGCCCCACATATCAATCAATAATGCTCACACTAATTGTGCACCCCAACCGTAAGCTGCGAGCCCGGCTGCGTCTTAGATGGAAACGGAACGTCAAACGAATGGCTTCAGACGCGTTACATCATCAACCTCAGAACCCCGACAACGACAATCCGAAGAAAGCTGAACGGGAGTTACGTGTTAGTTGACGACGTTTGTTCACTGATTATATAGGGTCCAATAAAGCGTGACTGAAACTTGTCTCACAATCCTAGAGTACGAATGGGCGTCAAATGCAACACTTCATACCCAGTACTGAAGGAGACGTCGCGATGAGAGCTGTCGTATCGTTGTTTGCGATCTTGCTGATTGACTTCTGTATTAGGGCGAGCTCGTTGCTGACATTCGTATAGCCTTGAGACGAACTGTTCAGATATGGTTGCCGATGCGTCACTTGGAACATCTAAGAAAGAGACGTCGATGGTGAATGCTGGGAAACGGCCGTAAATGGGGTAAAAAGGGGAATATCCAGTAGTTTTTTCGGACAGTGGTGCTGTGGCCAAACGTCACAAAAGGCACAATTATATCCGAGTTGTCGTGGTTGGGTGCCATATACATCGATAACATGTCTCTTAATGTGCGATGAAATCTCTCTGTCTACCCATTATTTTAAAGGTGGTTGGCTGACGTCGTCTTGTGTACTGTGCCACAGGTTCTCAGTAGCTTTTAGATTATGGTGGACAGGATACGGCTTGGCACGGTCACTTAGAAGGACTTGAGGTGCACCGTGGCGCAATAAGATGGCGTTGAGAAAGAAATCTAGAACACCTGAAGCATACCTTGGGCGTAGTGGAGCGGTCTCTGCGTGCCGTGTGAGGTGATCGACAGCAGTCATGATCCATCGATTACCTGCTGGCGTGATGCGCAGAGGTCCAAGTATATAGGTCTATCCCAACGATGGCCAAAGGTGTCTCGGAACACGGCATTGGTTCCAATAAGCCAACAGGACACGTAGTTGGTCGCTTCTGCCGTTGACAGAGAGGGCAAGATGCAACGTACTTAGCCACCAAGGTAGAGATGCCAGGCCAGAAGAAACGTCTCTGGTGCGGCTTTGTGTTTTGTAGAACCACAAAGAGCCTGCACATGGGTCGTCGTTAAAAGCGTCTAAGACCTGCGACGTAAAAAACGCGGAGGTACTGAAACCCCGCGGTGTCCATTAGTAGTGTAAACGTAACTATGCGCCCTAACGTAACAATGGAGCATATTGTTGTCGACCTTTAATGGTCGTATATAGTTGTCAACGCAATCTAGCATTACAGGTAGTGATCTGCCACTTAGGCGTTGGATAGGGCGGTTGCAATATGGATCATATACTGGCATGTGGTGAACTGGGTGTAGTGATTGGAGACCATCATATTCGATAACCGCTAGGTGGGATAATGTGAGGGATGACGCTCACGGGACGAGCGGTGAGCAGACGTACTCAACGATGACAGTGGTAGGGGGCAGTGAGAGAGATTGATTGATTGATTTGTGGGGTTTAACGTCCCAAAACCACCATATGATTATGAGAGACGCCGTAGTGGAGAGCTCCGGAAATTTTGACCACCTGGGGTTCTTTAACGTCAACCCAAATCTGAGTACACGGGCCTACAACATTTCCGCCTCCATCGGAAATGCAGCCGCCACAGCCGGGATTTGATCCCGCGACTTGCGGGTCAGCAGCCGAGTACCTTAGCCACTAGACCACCGTGGCGGGGCGGCAGTGAGAGAGAGCATCAGCATCTTGGTGCTTCTTGTCCGACTTGTAGATGTCGTCAAAATCGTACCATTGCGCACACTAGACAAGTTTTTTCAGGGACGATAGCCACCGTAAGGCATGATGGCGTGATGGCGTGACACCACTGTAAAGTGGTGTCCGTAATGGTCAACTTTTTGTATGGCCCAAATGACCGCGAGGCACTCCTGCTCAGTTATTGAGTAGTTCTGCTCAGCAGCTGTGGGAGCACGACTAGTATACGTAACAACTCTCTCTCTCGTGAAGTATCATCCTGCTGTAGAAGACCTGCACCAATCCCACGGCCGCTCGCATCGGTGTGCATACATGTAGGTGTGTTCTCGTCGAAGTGACACAGAGCGGAGTCGGATTTTAAGGCATGCTTCAGGGCGTGAAAGGCATGCGCCCAGTCGTCATTCTAAGCGGAGTCAGATGCTGATATCAGTAGCTTCTGCAGTGGAGACGCAATGGCAGCAAAGTTGCTGACGAAGCGGCAGAAGTAGGACGCCAGGCGCAGGGAACGTCGTATGTTTTTCTGATTTTCTGGTCAAGCGAAGCTTATCGTGGCAGCAAGTTCTAAGAACTCGGCCGAACGTCATCTTTGCTCATAAAGTGGCACAACACCTTCATGCTCTTGTTGGCGAAATGGCATCTTTGGTGTTAAGCTGAAGTACAGCGCTTCACCCAATCGATCAGGGTGCTGAAGAAAAGAAGAAGAGAAAAACGCCAGGCCTGCGCGGAAGGCGCAGGACCGTCACAGCGAACGCTAGAAGATCTATCTATCTATCTATCTATCTATCTATCTATCTATCTATCTATCTATCTATCTATCTATCTATCTATCTATCTATCTATCTATCTATCTATCTATCTATCTATCTATCTATCTATCTATCTTCTATCTATCTATCTATCTATCTATCTATCTATCTATCTATCTATCTATCTATCTATCTATCTATCTATCTATCTATCTATCTATCTATCTATCTATCTATCTATCCGCCTACGTCTGTGTGCTCTCGTGATTAAACTCTTAACTTGGGGTAAACCAAAATTAGTATGGGAGGGTAAGATGGTTTGACAAATACGAATCGCTGGTGATGACATGAATAATGCCGCAATCACGTTGCGCACGTCGTTGTACACTTTCGGCCAGAAAGTTGCACATATCCGGCCGCGGGTATGTGCCACTGGGGTCCGGGTATGTGCCACAGGGAATTGACACGATATGAAGTGTACCCTGGAACGACGGGAACACACATGGGTAATTTTAACGCCTGAGCGTTAACAAAAAGCTGACATCGGCAGCGTTGACCTGACGAGTGAAAATATTAGAAACCAGAGTCCCAGCATTAAACCCCAGCATTCTGCGTGGCAATCAAGTATTCTACCACGAGCCACGCCACGTCTCAGAACTATTTTTCAACTAGACCCTAATGTTCGTGAAACGTCAATTGCGGTTCAAGTGCTGGCTATGACATTTTATAAAAACTTCATATGTACTCATATGATACAGCCGTCATGTTGAATTGACGTCAATTGTAGTTAGGTGAAATCCGCGGAAGTTGATTTATGTAGCAGTGTCAAGGGCTACCATCCTCGCGAGCACCAGCGCTTCGTATCAGCTTACCGCTTCGGGTGTTGCTAACATCAATGTTTCTGTTGGGATCGTTACACAACTGCAAACAACTCGTTATATAAAACAGATGCGGCTGTCCAACGCATGTCTGTGCGTGCATTTGTACATATGTTTAGCGCCACTCCTTAATGTTTCACTCAACAAAAATTTACACCGCAGTCACCTTCCATGAGCATGCTTCGATTCCCAAGGTATCTGGGATCTGCCGAATGTTTTTCCTTTCCGTTTAACAGAGGAGCTGTTAATACTCGCCGTAATTTGTCCGTCGGAAACAGAAAAGATCATCATCGTAAACTGGCAGCGTTCTCTTTGTCCGCTCCATCATCGGCGCCTTCTTTATTTTCGTCTCTGACAGAATACGTGCGGTGATTTTTTCCCGGCGTGAGACTGAATAGTCTGGTAGGTGAGAGAACGAACACACAGGGAGAGAGAGAAAGCAAACAAAAAAAGAACAGAAAAATTATTGGGGAAAAAATTTCTTGCTGAGGTGGGATTCCAACCCGTGTCAGGACGAACAGACGACCGGCAGCTTCACCACACGGCTATACAGGCACACAAGCTGTGCGCAGCGTAGCCTTGTATAGTAAGCTAGAGGGTACGAAAGGTAAGTGATGAGGATCGATGTGAGGGCAAAGAAGAGGGAAGAGAGTAAAGCATAGCATAGAAAGAATTAGAAATAAATAAATAGAGACTGCGAAAGTAAGAAGAAGAAAGAGAGATATAAATGCAATGAGTCAGAGAAAAAAAAATAGTAGTAAACAGGAAGAAAGAATGGAAGCAAGAAAGAAAAAAATGGAAGAGAAAGAAAAGGCTATAAAGAAGGGGAGACAGGGTTGGCGACAAAGAGGAGAGTGAGAAAGTGAATTGAGAGGGAGGAGAAGAGATGTGCGGATTACTACAAGGATGAGGGAACAGGCGATAGTAAATGAGAGACCGAATGAGTAAGATAGGAATAGAGAGAAACTAATCAAGAAAGAGAGAAAGAAAAAGGAAATAACTATAAAAAGAATAGAAAGAACAAGAGGAAGAAATAGATACAAAAAGAATATAGGTAAAGTGAGAGAACAAAGACATAAAAACAGATATGAGAGAAAAACACGGAGAAACAGGAAGAAAGAAAGAGAAGAAGAAATAGGAACAAACAAGGCTGTTCAGCTCCGCACTTCAAGCTTGACGTCACTAATGCGAAGCTGTCCTAATTTTCTCTCTTTTTTTTCTGTAGGAGCGCATATGACTGCTTCGAAATTTCTCGCCATCACGGACACGTCTATGGCGCTACACGCCCCATGAATATAATGTGTGCGCTGTAATAAAAACAATAAAATGGACGAACTTGGTGCACATGACATTGACGATCGTTTCCTATATTTTGTGTGTGGTCTACGTCTTTAGGACATTCCGGTATTCTGTGAATGTAGCGTACCTTCGTGACGTGACACAGGAGGTCAAAGTCGAATACAAGACTGAGTGGCTACAGGCATTCCCGAAGGATACAGTATTATATAGGTGTGCGGGAACCTATTCTTCGAGCGACGCGCAGACGACGCATATGCAATCTGAAGGGACGACCTTCAGGAAGAGTAATAATGACGCGCGTCACAAGTGCCAAGCGAGTGACATGTTATCGAGACAGCTGTAAGCGCACTCGGCCGAGCGCCGAGGTTTTCCTCATTGGGCGTGCATACACAATGTCCGCGTTATAGTGCTTGCGAGCTCCATTCTGTCGCTTTTCTACGGAAAGTGCCATGAAGGAAGAACGAACACTACAGCGAACTGAAAAGAGAAAGAAAATACCCACTGGATTAGAATAGCATGTTCGCGGATAGATAAGGCGGCAGAAAATTATTGTGTATGTTATGTACACCCAGGTTTTTGTTTGTTCGTTTTTCAGTTCGGTCCAACTGCAATAAGCATAAGATTTGCCGCTCCTATAAAGCTATTTGGAATGCAGCATTCCTAAATACACTTGCGGGGCCACCTTTGTTCGTCATGCCTAGAGGAATGAGGTGGAATGAATGGGATTGTGGGCAGGTGAGCAGTCAGAGCTGGCACCAGGTCAAGAGGGGTAACACTGGTCAAACTGCGGAGCCGAAGCGGACGCTGCTTGAGAGGATGACGATGAAACACGAGGGAGGCAGCAATTGTACGCTACTCCATTGCTGCTTGCCAAGATAGTTATAGGATCTGGGCCAAAAGAAAGAGTGGCGTCGTCATACAATCGTGGTGTCACCAGAATTCGTAATCAACTCGAAGGTACCCAACAACAAGGACAACGGCCAATGTTGCTTATGCATGTCAACTCTGCTGAAAGTGTCGCTCTTTGTGTAACTGCAGTAGCAGCCGCGTTTTACGTGACAACTTCTCTCGTATGTACAAGTTCGCACAAGCTGCGGTCACATCGCTGTTTGCATGTCATCTATACCATTTGTGCTAATGATGCTTACGTTAACCTAATACGATGGCTGAATTATGTGTTGTTTTTGAACTCCTCTCCTGCGAGAAGTAACGAAAAAAGAAAAGTGTCAGGTACTACAAGTCTATCTTGCGCGTGCGACAAGCAGGAGACAAAAGTATTTGATGAACCATAGCATCAGATTATGCCAATCGTGTCAGCGAAACAACAAGAAACAATATCAAAGGAAACATTATTAGAGGGGAGCGGTAGAGGCAGAAACAACATTAGTATTTTTTCTACCAATTTACGCGCAAGTCGCTCAATTACTTCCGCCGTCGTTCCATCTATGCCACTGACGCCGACGCCAGCGGACCTGGCGTTCATATCACCAAACACCTCCCTCACTTTCGACATAGAACTTTACACGCCTTTATTAGGCATGGTAATGGTGAAACCCTCGAGACTTAGTATTTTACATGGTGTGGAAGACATGGCAAAACCAGTCAAATCTGAGGCCCAGAACAAACTAAAGAGGTGTCTCCACAAACGATGAAGTTGAAGAGCACCATATGATGATAGAGACGAAGAAGTGTCTTATAAATGTCCACAATAAGTAAGGTGGACATTTATGTGAGGAGTGGGCACTGTGAGGAGTGGCCTTCTCACAGTGGCGTGGCCTCCCAGGCCACGTCATCGTGAGGGGGCCACTAGTCACAACCACTGGGTGGGCTCCTCATTACAGGAGCTCATCGGCAACCGCCACAACTCGGGCTTGGTCGACCAGGGCCCTCTGGCTCGCCAGGTTGAATCAGCCGAACAGGGATGCCTCCCAGTCCTGCCGGGTCGGGTTTGGTTTGGGGCGAGGCGAGGGGTTGATCGGCACGCCCACACCATGTCCGAAGACTTCTCCGCACATCGCGGACATTGGCCAGTACAGGCCGGATAGAAGTGTTTTAAAACTACTGGGAACAGCAATGTTTTGGTGTAAAAGCGGAGGTGTGTGCGCTCCTCTGCCTTTGTAAGACCCTCAGAGGGTTTAGGATAGATTGTGTGGCCGAATAGGTATATATAACATCGAGTGGTTTCTCCAAACGTTAAGGCCATATTAAGTTCGGGATGCACTTCGGCAGGGTCAAAAGGCGTTGTCCGGAGACTGAGCGCACAGGCAGCATTGTCTGCCATTTAGTTGCCTTAAACTACGTGCCCACTAGCGGCGAAAACGCGCGCGGCAAGTGGCAGCAACGCGCGGCAAACGCGCGAACGTGTGCGAGACCCACTTTTCGCGGCACGCCACCAAGTGAGGACCAACCAAAAGCGAACCGCACAGTTGCGGCGCCACCTCGGCCCACTCGTCAAAGTGTGCATATACAAACGTGGATTCACATGTTTTGCACGAGGAAGTGTTGTGCGTGCAAATCGAAAACGCTCATTGCGTCTCCACGAGCTGCGTATGAGTTGGTGTGCTGCGTCTGTCTGGCTTCAGACTGGAAGACCGATTCAAGACTGCTCGCATCCACATTTGGTTTTCAAGATGACTTCATGGAATGAAACTCACCTGAAGAACGCGTTCAAGGTTGAAGCAAAAGATACGTGTGCGTGATAAAGAAATCGGCTGAACGAAGGCCGCGCGCGTGGGTGCCTGTTTTCACTAAAAGCATCGAACGCATCGAGACAACTCGAGATTATATACGGGCATCCCTGTCGCGTCGTATAAAACGTGAATGGGAACACGAACGCACGCGTCTGCAACGAACGCGTTTGCCGCACGCAGCACAGGGCGCGTTTTTGCCGCTAATGAGTACGCATACAGAGGCCCACATGAGCTGGCGCCCAAATGATCAAACGGGAGGCAGGGGCACCGACATAATTGCTATTTTGTAACATGGGATACGCCAGGTAAAAGAAGTATCCCTTTGCAATATTTCTGCTGGCCCCTCTCGAGTCGGTAATAATGACGCATGGTTCCCGGTCTGTGGCAGCTAGCGCACTGACGACTTTTTTCGAATGTGTTATCTTTTCGCGCTCTGAACGGGAGGCCATACAACGTGACATCAATGTGGCAGTGTTATGCGGAATCATCTAGGGCACGAGCAAGCAAAAATGAGAGAACCTTTCATTTTTTAAAATTTTCTTTCACTACCTTGTTCTATACCGTCTTGAAAAAGCCTAAACTGCATGTGCTAAATAGGAATACATAAAATAAGAGTAATCTTAATTGCACTTGTTGCCTCAACAAAATAAAATTACATTATGTCGGCATTAAGTACTCTTGCGCAATAAAAATAAAGACTACCCGCAATCGAGCAAGATACATGACAACGTCAGCGAAATATTCAGGAAGAAACACGAGGATGTGACTGAAGCAGGTTGTAATAATAATAGTAATAATAATAATAATAATAATGGTGGTGAGTCTCTCGGCTTACTGCACTGCCCCGCCACGGTGGTCTAGTGGATCAAGTATGAGCTGCTGACCCGAAGGTCGAAAGTTCCGGGATCGAATCCCGGCTACAACAGTAGCATTTTCGATGGAGGCAAAAATGTTCAAGGCCCGTGTGCTTAGATTTAAGAGCACTTATACCCGGCGACTACTTTCTGTGGCAGCACAGCCAAGGCTACGGAGTCGAAGCACGCTTGTCTTACTGCGCCACAGCATGTAGTCCCTCAACGAAAACGTTTGTATACTGTTCTGGGTAAGATTTTACCATTCGTCACTTACATTTTTTCGAATTTATTTTTTAATTAGTGAATAAAAACGTTGCGCAGTAGAAAAAAATTCGTTTCACGCTCTCTCAGGTTTTTTGGGGGTTTCTTGGCTTCCGTCGCCTTTTTACCTCACCGCATTCCTCACTGTCAAAGATGGCGTCCGCCGGTTGCAGCTCGTCAACGTCGCTAACGGAGGAAACACCGCCGCGTGCCGCGAGTCCACCAGCTGCGCAGCCGTACCAGGCGTTGTCAAATCAAAAGCTGTCCGTACAGGCCAAGAAGGTGGCGTACAACGTTTACGCGCAAGTAAGGAAAAGCGACCCGCAGCTGTCTGTGAGAGCCGCATGTCGGAAAGTCAGCGAGCTCACTGGTGTTAGCGAGCGCAGTGTCTTCCGGATTAAGCGGTACGTGCATGATGAGTTGTGTAACCATTACATGAATAATTGAATGTATCATTCACCCAGCAACCTGGGTCCACGCATCAGTAAATCACGTCACAATATTATTAAAAATTGCTCTCGAGTTCCCAAAGATGCGACTCGCGTTTCCTGGAGCGAAACGCGAGCAAACGCGAGCCGACGCGGACTGCGAGACGCGGACTGCGCTGGTGAAATCGAAACCGAAACACCCGTCGAAGCGGTCGGACTACTTGGCGCAGTAGCACTTGTGCATAGGATCCGCCCACGTAGCCTTGGCCGTGCTGCCACAGAAAGTTGTTGCCGGGTGTAGGAGCACATTAAACAAACCCAGGAGGTTGCAATTTCTTAAGCCTTCCACTACGGCGTTTTCCATATTCATATGGTGTATTTTGGACGTTAAGCCTCACATATCAATCAATCGGGCTGCTGGACTCGGGTCCTCGCCGCGGTAGTCTAGTGGCTAAGGTACTCGGCTGCTGACCCGCAGGTCACGGGATCGAATCGCGGCTGCGGCGGCTACATTTCCGATGGAGGCGGAAATGCTGTAGCCTCGTGTGCTCAGATATGGGTGCACTCGACTGCACAAGAACCCCAGGTGGTCAAAATTTCCGGAGCCCTCCACTACGGCGTCTCTTATAATTATACGGTGGTTTTGTGACGTTAAATCCCACATATAAATCAATAAATTACTGGACTCGGGTGGTGTCGAAATGCATCTCGTACCGACTGTTTTGTTACGCACTTTTCATCCGTTTATGAGGCCTCAGACTCTATAGGACACAGATAATACAACAGCCAAAGGCACTTAGCACATGTCGTGGTCTATCGCTTAATAAAAAGCTCATCTGCTCATGTATTAAGTGCTTAAGACCGTTATTATCGTCTGGCCCAGATGACATCCCTTCCGCCATAGTAAAGGTTTTTGGTAGTATCAAATGCATGCATTTCTTAGTCGGAGCATGTCAGGTGTATGTCGTTGTGCACGCACCGGCATGTGTTATCTCTTCGTTCTTACCCCCTCTCCCATAGCAATAGCTACGGGCGCGCGTGCTTATCCTCATCTGGCGGAGTCGCGGACAGTGAGTGAATAGGAGAAGCGTGCTCTGACTTGTGAGGAGCCTCAAATCGCGGGAGCTTCGCGGAGCTCCCGCGTGTGTGGAGAGAGTGTAGGAGAGGGAAGGTGCAGTGCTTCGCTGCTCCTTTTCTCGATGTTCGCTCTCTCTCACTCCTGCACCGCACTCTCCTGTCCGCTCGCTCGTACGTATATATAAATGGAATGAAGTGCGCGCCTCACTCTCGACCATTCTCTGGTTGATGAATGCGTAAATTGTTACAGTACAAATCCTCGTCTCGTCATTATTTTCGCCATTAAAATTACTACGCCCTGTACTATTGGCTCAAGAAATGCATTCGCATTTTATGATGACTTCGTTCGGGGAGTTGTTACTGACTACAATATTTATTGACAGTCAGAACGCTTCCACATTTCCAAGCATGTGGAAAACTGCGCGTTTTTCCAGTATTTAGGTAGGGCTGCAAGAGTGATGTTTTGATTATTACCCGATTTCTCTATTGTGTGCCACATCGAAGATTTTTCAGCTGGCTCTTCACAACATATTTTATATTAGCGTGAATAATTGATTGATTTCTAATTGACACGGGTTCCTCCCTGGCTGCTCAACTATACCACAAATATTGCTAGTTTCGTGACGCAAATCTTCTCCCCTATTTCTCAGAGAGGACAGGTTGGCGTAATCTACTGTGACCTGAGCAAGGCTTTAGACGTAGTCAGCCACTCACTATTTTTGGTTAATCTTACAAACTTTGATGCTGACTCGTCTGTTCTGAATCTCCTGCACATCTATCTGCTTATTAAATCATGTTATGTTGCTATGAAGGGCCAAACGTCTTCTTTGTCTTCCCGTTGATCTCGGGAGGATATGTTCAGGCATCTATCCAGATTATACATGCAAATTGTGCGGCTACACTCACGCATCACTTAGGTGCATTTTCTGGGAATGTGTGAATATAGGCGAAAAAAAAAAAACACAGTCAGTGAAGCTGCGGGGCGCTGACGGCCGCACTGCGCAGCTTGAATCTCCAAGCAGGATCAACTGTGGGCAATCCAGTAAGCCCATGAGGTGGTGAGGAGACAAGAGCTCCAGTCCTCCTCGGGGGCGGCCTATGCCAGGCCACGAATTTGCCAGAGTTTTTAATAAAGTTTTTACTACCTGTCATCGACTTTTGTGCGTAAAGTTAAAATATCAAAATATTAGGACATCATGTTGCGATATCCAGAAATGCAAACTGTACACTTCGAAGTTTGAAGGCGCTCTAGAAAGCTGCAAGTCACAACGAACAAGTGGTAGGTAAAGCCCATTAACAATGCTACATTCACACGAAGCCTTGACTCTACACGGAAAGCATATATGTATGGAAAGAACATCGGAAATAAAATAAGAAACTAAAAAGCTGGCAAAAACAATTTTATGCTTCTTATAAATCATTTCACGTCACTGTGGCGAGCCCTGCACAAACGAACTTGCGGCATGCACGCATACCCAATCGTCACCCTTCGAACACTGAGGTCTCTCTCTATCCGACGCAAGCTGACTAGTATATGTTACTTTGGCGGGGAGAGGCTGTACACCCGATCACCACCCACAGGACACCACAAGAGCACGGGCAGGACTTCAATGGTAGGAAGTTGGGTGTATGCGGACGAAAACGTGCAGCACAACGTGTCCTATTCGTGGCTACGGACACTTGCGAACGCTGTGGTGAAGTGGAAATCCTTGTACAAAATTGTCCCTGTGGTGTAACACTTCTGAAGCACCGGGAGGTGCAAAACGCTTATTTCGACTACGCTTGTATTTTCGAACTTCTCAATATTTGTACTTCTTATTTTTCTCCCCAGCATGGAGTACTTCCTGGAAAAGCTGCGAATGTCCCGTTCTACCAAGGATGACGAGACTCCTCCCCCGTCGCCTTACGCAGACCAGCAGCGAAGGCCGTCGAGGCTCCTGGGCTGCCAGCTTCACTACCCGTCTCCTACTTTCATCGACAGGGTGAGGCGGCAATGCTTATGGCATAAATTGTTCGCGCCTGACACCACTGTCCGTAAAGCACAGATATGAAAAATAGTTTGGAGGGGCCCTTCATCATAGACTCTGGTGTCTGGTAGGTACATTCGCACGTTAGTGTTCGGGGCCTTAGTGGGCTCTTTGGCTTCCCTTTGTGTTGCGTGGCACTGCTCAAGTGCATTACAAAGGCCACGTAGAAAGATGCGCGGGGTTGAGATCTGCTCCGCCAGATGCCGCTTAGATCCTGGCTGTTCCGATTCCCGTCCTGCCTGGCTCCAGTTTCCTTTGGTTTCAGTCAAATTTATTGCCCTGCTGAGTTGACTGAGTCGATGAATTTTCAATTATTATCTTGATATTTAATTGTCCCCTTAGTTGTAAACTGGAAGAGGATGGTCAAATATATATGCACGGAAAAAATATCATGTAGCTTAGTTCATGTGCCACTAGTAAGTGTATGAAAGAAGTGTACATTCAAGGGCTCGTTTTTGTCGTGTTAGACACAAAAATAATGAGAACTCATTATTACTAGTAGGTGTAGCATAATTATTTAACTGTATGATTTTATGCAGAACAAACAAAACGAAAACGAGCTACTCTTGAAACAAGACGAGGAGTGATAAGCTATGAAGGCCTTCAAGTAAGAAGGCACCAAACCATATGTGCCTTGAAGTCGTGAATTTCGACTGTTTACCCTGCAGACCAGATATATATTTCAATTTTCAAATATTGCAGACGCCTCTTTAGTAACACACTTAGTTTTCCTGGTACACTGTAGTCACCTTGTCCTGTTGACATTTCTATTGTAGTCTTAATTGTCGAGATCTCAACTAAGGCACTCACTGACATCTGGATAACCGTGAAGGATAAGTACCATTATTATGCTTCCAGCCATGTTTCATACGGTAGATTCATTATTTTTTTGTCCATATAGTAGACCACACTCACGGGATTGGTTAGCCTTTTTTTGACATTCACAGGTTTTTCTTTTTTTCTTTATTGAATTTACTGCCGTATAACGTAAAAGTGCTTAAACAGTGCTTTTTAAGATCTTCTTGATTTTTTGTAGTAGTAAGCTAAAATTTTGAATTAGATATAGAAGGCCTGACTTATACTAAAGAATGTCCTCAGAATAGTGAAGTGCTATTTTTATACATTTCTTCATCGGTTCAAAAGAACCGCGTATGTTGGCATTAATCTTTCGGATCTTCAAAAAGCGGTTAATGCTCTAGTTAAAGAACTTGAAAGTTGTTAAAAACAGTATAACCATTTCTTGCATCAAGTCGGCCCTCACGAAGTCTTGTGGCCACAAAATGAGTGATAATTTTAGCGGACAGGTTACGAGTCTTTTATATGTAGGTTATCCTCTTGATGCAGTGGCCACTCTCGCTGAATATTTAAAGTCCGTTATGTCAAGTCAAAGAATGGTTGCGAAATTGGTAGAAAAAAAAACGTATCGTAGGTTCACCGTACAACAATTGGGTATCTCACAGGCTAAAAAAAGTAGGAAGCAATCTGATACGGCGTTAATGTTGTTTTATGGCTGCCAATGAGCTAGGAAAAAATTTTGTCATTGTGCAGAGAAAAAATGAGCGAGTAAAAGACAAGAAGCAGACCTATATTTGTTTTGTACAATGCACCAACAAGTATACATTGATTGCCATACAAGTTTAGTGTATATAAGGTTCCTTTCTGCTCTTGTCGCTTCTACGTATGACAGAAGGGTCCTGCATCAATCAGAGATCACTGGAACATAAGAACTGGAGGTGCAGGGTCGAGAGCGGGAGTGCACGCCGAAATCGATAAATGCGAACTTTCGTGCAAACAAATAAATGAATAAGCGCATCTGATGATTGAGTCATATGGCTTATTTGCAATAGAGGTGGCGCATGCGTGACCCAATTAGTGATTACCTTGCACAAAGATGGAATAAAATCCCTTACTATTTCGTGAAAGCCATTTCGTGTGTAAAAGTGATATGTTGCATTTGCATGGACATGCGCAGATAAGTTTTCGTGCCATCTTTCTTTTCCGCTGGTTTGCGCTTCTTCAATTGTTGGGCAGGTGTTCGTGGTGTCCCGAATTCCTACTTGTGCCCGTGTTTGCACACCCTGTTTCGTTTAGAAGGAATTAATACATAACAACTTGATTGATATGTGGGGTTTACCGTCCCAAAGCCACCATATAATTATGAGAGACGCCATAGTCGAAGACTCCGGAAATTTCGGCCACATAGAGTTCTTTAACGTACGCCCAAACCTGAGCACAAGGCCTACAGCACTTTCGCCTCCATCGAAAATGCAGCCGCCGCCACCGGAATTTGATCCCGTGACCTGTGGGTCAGAAGCCGAGTATCTTAGTCACTAGACCACCGCGGCGGGGGTACCTCACACGTATGAAGCCTATAAACAGAACATGGCATATGCCCCAACGATTCAGTTGTCCGATTGGCATTCTTCCTAGCTTCATGTATACAACACGGGAAGTAAGTCAGGACTGCTAGCGTCTGGTGCAACAGGCAAGTCATCGTTGCACCAGATGGCGCTATAAATCGAACTCACTTGCGCTGACGTCGACGCCACGTCTATCGCCGTGTAATCCTGTCCAACGTGGCATCATCGCCTGATTGATGCGCAAAGTTCACAGGCGGCCTTGCAATGGCGAAACATCTCGACGTGTTCCCGCTCGAGACAACACAATCTGCGATGCCGTTATGACGATTGTGAAAGCTTCTATCATTCGCATACAGATGCCTCTTTGACTAGATGAAACCAACTCCCGAGCAGTATTTTCATTTTCAGCTCGCAGTTAAGCCATGATAATAATGTTAACGGCACGTATAAGCAATTCATTATAAATACCATCAATCACCGAAGTTTCACACAGGAGGAGGGATTGCAATTGAAAAATTATCTCGAAATTCCGGAGTTTTCAGATGATGGTGGCATCACTATACATATATTATTGTGTGAGATCACTGAGAGCTATTAGATATGCAAAAATTAATGCAAACAGTAATACAAACGGCTATAAGAACCGCTATAGAACGATGGCATGACACTAACCAAGAATAATTCCCACTAAAAGGAAAAGACAAGACTTTGCACTACGCGAATATATATATATATATATATATATATATATATATATATATATATATATATATATATATATATATATATATATATATATATATATTGCAGATGCACATGATACGTGTAAAGAACGCAGGCATTAGTGTCACAACAAAGAAAGGAGGCAGGCAGCAGGCACACAAAGAACTTTATTTTTATCCCGAGACTATACGCTGGAAACATTGGCAGGCCGCACCCACGGGAGATGCACCTCCTCGGCCATGTCATGGGCTCCCTGAATAGCCTGTGAATGGTCTTCTTTCTCGTTGCTAGTGAGAAGGGATCGCTAGTCCTTCTCTGCAGAGGGAGACACGGTGCTCTCGCGCAGTGCCGGATGTTGCCACAGCATGTGTTGCGCGGTGCAACGCGGGTTATTACGACAGCGAGGACAGCCTGGCTTTATGCCAGGCTGTCCAAGTACATAGAACATTTGGGTGGAGGAGCGTATGCCTTCGTCTATAGCAGGCGTAAAGTGATCGACTGAGCTCTGGTTAGATGTGGATGCGGCAGGGGGAACTTCTACCGTTCCAACTGTTGACGCTTGCAAATTTCATGAAATGTTGGGAGGAGATCTCGGTAGCAGCAGCTTGCGTCCTCAGTTTCCGAATGGTTCTCCCCCACGTGGAATGTTAGACTTCGTGTCCAGGAGTGTGCCGACTCGTTGGCATTAAGCATGGTGCCGTGTAGGTGTCGGCCGTGAGGTGTCGGCATGGTGCCGTGTAGGTGTGTGCCGGTAACCAGAGGACGTGCATTTTGCTTGTTCAATTGGCAGCAGACCGAACTCAAGCGGCTTCCTGGTATACCAAACTCATCATGAAAGCTCGGGCGGTGGCTCGCGAGTTTGTGTGGAGACGAGGGCCATCTTCGAAGAAGCGTGTAATGTTGGTCATAGATACAATACAATCAGGCAAGTGATTCCAGTCTCGTTTTCCATGCGTGGTATGAATGTATTATGGACAGTCACCGTATTGCAACGGAGACACCCGATATTTGTGGTCCACACGAAATGAATTATAAGTGTTTTTTTCAAACGAGCTAGTTTGTTAAAGACAAGTGGTGATGATCTTTATTGAAAACACAAAGATGAAAATCATTTTAGCGCTGTAAAAGAGAAGGTGGTTATGAGTTGTTTTTCATTGTCATCGCAAAAGATAAAATGTGTTTGCTATGTGGTTGTTATATAAAAAGACAGAGGATACGTTAAATAGACCATGCATACTATAAGACAAAGGGTATCTCAGGAAGCTACATATCGTAAGTACGAAAGCGCGGGTAAAACAAAAAAGGTATCAGCCTGCGTATTCAAAGCGTTAAGATGTTGTCGTCCGAATTCTGCTGAATACCTTACCTATAAGAAAGAAAAAACAATCATTTGACTGTTTTGTTCTCTTAGAGCATATGGTCAAAATCCTGGGTCCAGGCTGGAACTCACCTGGGCATCTAGTGTGAAACAGGCAAGAATTTTCTGAAGTTGCACTGCGTCTTGTGGAAGGCTCCTTGGAAGACTTGCGGGTGTTTATTCACAAAAACACCTTCAGAAATAGCTGTTCATAAGAGAAAACTTCAAAAGGTTTGCAAGTCTTGATGTTGCATCAATTAAGTTATCGAGGGCGGGTGTATAGTTAGGAATGAGTGCTTATGAAAGTAAACAATGGTAATATTGGGCCGTTGTTATGTTTTGACCACTTAGGCAAGTTTTTAACATGCACTTAAATAGCTGTTACATTGATTACGTGATTACGACCTCTTTTTCTCATTTAATCGTTCTCGAGTACTTTGGCCATGGCCCTACTTTATCAGGCGTTGTTTTACTAATGCAGCACAAGCAACCGCATAGAAAGCGAACGGGCTTTGAAGTTACGTCAAACAATAAATAAAAATGACGATGGCTTCACTCAGATATGCTTGGGTTGGTATAAAAAGAGGTACGGTCAATCTTATTGTTTGGCTCAGTTCTGTCTGGTTAGGCTTTTCGAGGTGTGCGGCTTGTTCTTCCTCCGTCTCCTCAGCTTGCTGCCTTTTCTTGGTTTCGTTCCGACGACTAAGCTTGGGTTCTTTCAGTCTCGCCGATTCACTTTCCATCGCTGCTGATGAATCTCACCGAGCCGCCCCTTCTATATACACGATGCAACGCCGTCTCCTGGTCTCTTGCTTCAGTGTGGTTTCATCGGCTCCATGCGCCGGGTCCTCCTCTGTCGTCATGCCAGATGGCACTGTGAGTGGCGCTGCCGGCGGTGGCTGCTGCTAGGCAACGGCTGAGCTCACGGTGTGGCCACTAACCACAGCTACACGGCGAAAATACGGCCAACGTAGCTCTCGCTACCATTAAAGAAGACCAATTTCATATCACCCTGTAGCGGAAGCGTCGAGTGTTTAATACTGGGCCATTCATGTGGTCCGTTCATTCTCTTCAACTCATCGAACTTTATTATGCAGAAGCACCACTGGTGCCAGTGGTGCATGTGGTTTTTTATGACAAACGTGTCATGTATTCCCCACAGGTGCTCTTGGCCCGGTCGCTCAAGGTGCGACGCACGGAAGGTGAAGGCGTGGCTGAGTTCAGCAACAGCGAGTTTGTTCAAGAGTGCCTGCGTACACACAACGAGCTCAGGCTCCGGCACGAGGTGCCTCCGCTGCGGCTCTGCTCTAAGGTACGCAGTTACACTGTGCCGCAGTGGATACTGCTGTAACAAGAGTGCGACTAGAAGAACTGTATACACTTGCTCTCTTTCACAAGCATACACGGAAACAAAAGTGACCCCATCAGTTACCCTTTGGGCGCCACAGTACCGTGGAACATAGGGTGCATCGTGTCCATTTTTCGATGCCCCAGTCCTCAACGCAACTGCGACACACTGGCTGTAAAACTTAACACGCCGGTATTTAGGCCGCAATCGCCTTCCGTATAACGGGTCTCATGCTTGGCCACCACCCGACTGATCACTGGATTCCTGCACCGTTCCACCACTCACTGTTAGACCTTATACATGCAGTAAATTTGTGAGTGTGTGTTTACAAAACCATAGAGTACCACGTCAAAGTTACTAACCTTAGGGGTTTAAAAAAAGAAACCATAAACGTGATGGGAGCGCTTGAAAAGGAGCAACTTGACGTTTTCATTCTTCCATTTTATCATCATCAATATAATATCATTGACATACCTTATGTCCACCGCTGGATGAAGGTCTCCGAGCGCTTTCCAACTACTTTTTATGCACCAGCTGACTTCAAGCTATTCTCACAAATTTATCTAATCTCAGAGGGCCACATAATAGTAATATTAAGAATGCCTTCTTTATTTCCATCAACGATGAAGGAGACTACGGGTAAAAGTTGCTTCAGGCACAAGCAAGTTGACAGGGGCCCACAGCCACCTCTACAATGCAGGCAGCGACAGCACACATGATGAAACAGAAGCAAAAAACATTACTGTTCATTCATATATAAACAATTACATCAGCATTACTTTTGTTTACTATGTGAGCCTAAATTGATGAAATGGTCGCGCAATGCTCGCACAGAAGTAAATGGTGTTTCAATGTTGGATTTATGACATGAGCTCAAAAGGGTTGATAAAGTGTAAGATATTCGCTGCATAGATTCAATTGTCCACACAGTGACCACCATTTAATATTCTGTGTGACGAGTGCCATGTTAATGTGTGTTTTTGCTAGATTAGATAGCTCACGGAAAAATTTTATGTTTTCTTTTATTTCGCGTTTGAACGCTAGACTCGTAAGGGTTAAAGACGCGAATTATATTTGCTTTTAAAAACAAATATGATCTGTGGGAGTTATATGAGACATAGAAAACTAACCGTAGAATTTTATTGTGTAGTATGTGAAGTCTTTTAAGATTAGTTTGTGTCGTCGTACACAATACAAAAAGAACAATAGTATAAGAAAGAAAAAAGAGTGCGTTGTAGACAATAAGCTTTATTTTAAAGGGTGACATACATCTGTGATGCGCCATCATGACGACTTCTTAAGATAACTTTCCTAAAAATGATTCTGCGTGTAGATCCCAAAGCATATTTTGT
This sequence comes from Rhipicephalus annulatus, assembly GCA_013436015.1. Lineage (NCBI taxonomy): Eukaryota > Metazoa > Arthropoda > Arachnida > Ixodida > Ixodidae > Rhipicephalus > Rhipicephalus annulatus. The sequence goes on from WOVY01010958.1 coordinate 258,337, forward strand.
GTGAAAGTGACTCCCAGTATTTTTACAATATTTATTATTTCAATTTTTTTCATGTAAATAAAGAAGGGGGATGTTATTGCAGCTTGTCTGCTTAGATTTTGGCCTGAAAGTTATGTTGTTAGTTTATTTTTATTAATTTGAAGAGCGTTTGCTCCTGACTATAATTGGAGACTTTTTTGAGCGGCGTTGAATTTGTTCTGAAGGCTACCAAGTTCCGGTGAGGAGAAAAATAGGCTAGCGTCTCTCATAATCATATGGTGGTTTTGGGACGTTAAACCCCTCTTATCAATCAATCAATCAAAAAAATAGGCTAGCTTCGTCAGCGTACATAACGTATTTTGCGTCACCGTATTTATTTATTAGGTCATTTATGTAATCATCTGCTATCCTACATAGTGCATTCGCTTAACAACTACCCATTCTTCACCTTTATTGCGCATTATCAATTACATGCCCTGAACGCATCGCACGGCCGGCTAGACTCCTACTTTTATACAATGTGATTTTAATTTCAAAATACCAGCTTTACGTCCGTTTGCTCAGTGCAATCTCCAACGTTTGCCTTCTTTTTTCTTAGTAACGTTTTTCGTTTTGCCGCTCTTTGCGTCATCTTTAAATGCTTCTCAAGTTTTTTTTTCGTTAACCTCAAAATGTTTCCTGATGTACTCAATGCTTGCGTATACTGTATTACCACGGGCCATCATGGACGAGCCATCGACCGTGGCATGTATTAACGAACACAGTTGGGGTGAAAGAAGGGAGCGCCTTTCCTGGGCTGGTTCCTTGTCTCTTGTTTGCTCTATGATCAATGCCTATACCAATGACCTATACCAATGTTATATATATTGGTTTTGTACTCTTGTAATCGATAGAACGCGAGGTGCCGCTTGCCCTCCGACCAGTCACGCGTACCAGAAGTGAGGCCTGTATAACGCTCACAAAAATTAAATTAAGACCAAGCGAGCAGTGGGTGGCTTTGCGCTCCCGTAATTTCGTCGCATTGGGAGGGCAGTTGATTGACGCACGATTCTCACACCATATACATTACCTGCCGTGGTTTCGGACGCGCAGGCTTTGTGGTATTTGAGTCATATAAATTTTCCTTGACTATATATATATATATATATATATATATATATATATATATATATATATATATATATATATATATATATATATATATAGTTTCTAAAGTACAAGAATTTTAAGATCAGAGATATAGAGAGAGATTAAGTATTTACAACGAATATGAATTATCACAGATATTCAAATTCGTGGTTTGAGAGTATGCCGCCAAGCAAACTTCGTCAGGAGACCTTTCGCCATCTCCTGCCAGCTAAGGTAAATATGCTGCTGAAGAAGAAACATTTAGCTAGAGATCTTTATACTTGCCTGGAAGCGCAAATAGAGCCGATGTTCTGTTTGATGCAGAGAATCATTTTTCATATTTTATTGCAATAAGTTTGGAAATTGCCGATGACACAACGACTGTGTGCCTCAGGTCCAGATAGGAAAAAAACTTTGCAAAGCACTCGAAACACATCAAGCAGCATTAGGTAGGACACTGATCAGCGGCTGCATCGGATCGCTGATAAATTCTGCACGTCATCAAAGCGGAAGAACAGCTGAAAGCTACAGAAAAATATTCCGTGAGATCACTCCAGAGAGAAGTCTCCTGGAGTGAAAAGGGTATACCTGGAACATGACAGACGACTTTGGTCACATGACCACTGGCCTTCAGTGTATGTATAGCTTGGCATCTTCACATCACCGCAAGTTTCCACGTCGCACTTCGTGTGGAAGGTCACGTTGTTGAAAATTCAAGTGACACAATGTCCCTCTAAATTGGCGCACAGCTTTCTCAAATAGTCCATGCGAAGTGCTCAAGATGTATTTTTTTGTTTTCTATTAATATTTTTGAGTGTGCTCCTTGCTGCAGCCGATTATGGGAAGAAAATCTCAAGTAAAACATATATGCGTGTCTGTTTTATCACCCAAAGTTGTCCAATTTTTCCGGTTTAACTTTTCAAAAAGTTTATTAGAATAGAGCAAGTAATATGTTTCAAGCGAATTACAATTTTTATGTTTGCTTTGGACAGAAAAGGGCTATCGGGTTAAGGTAAGGTACTTGAAAGCAACCAAAAGGCACGTGCTCTTGCGTTTTGCACCGCAGCGCTTGTCGAATAATGCGAGTATGTGACTTCTGCGACGCGCTCGCCTGCGCTGTTTCTTAGCGAGCCTGCGAGCTTTCCTTCGAATGCAATCGCTCAGTGCAGCTTGACTCCGCCCATACCACCGGTGTTTACTGAAGCCACAAGTAATTTCCGGAAGGAATAATAGAAGGGGGCGGCCAGCTGCCGGCGTCGCATTTCGAATCGCTACGCTTGCGCGGAGGTATACGCAAAACGTAGGCAGAATATGTGAGCGATGATAGAGTACTGTGTGTATTAAGTCTGCAGGTTCTGCTACTGAAAATAATCGACATAAAGAACTCCAAGTATACATGGGATGGCTGAGCAACGAAGGCTCTATAGACCTTTCAATATACATGCAAATAAGTATGTGGCATTAAAACGAAGTCCAAAAACATTGTCCTCACTCATTCAGCGCAGGAATCGCAAATTTTCGGCTCACGATTTATGCTATCAGCTCTTTAGGATTCGCACGAAGTAAAATTCAAATAGCAAGTAGCAAGAGAGTTGGTGTTGAAGAAATGAGAGTACATGAAAAGCACTCCGTGGAATGTAAGGTGTAAGCATCGCAGAAGTGAGTCTCAGACACTTTAACCTGTGGCTACTGAAACCAAGAGCGGTTGTAGATCCTAACTCCATACATCCGGAAATCAGACGCCTCAATGTTTCGTCAGGTCGAAGCAGAAGCGTGAAACGTGTTGCTTTCGCAGCTCTTGAGCTGAAATAGTCCCGTAAAGTGATTGCTGAGGAACGTTGTTTGATATTATGCGCATATACCTTCTGCGCATATACCACACGTTCCCGATTAGCCACATCAATTAGGTCGCCTCTGCTCACAACTGGACGAAGGTGGAAAAGATGAAACTAAACACACTCATGCGCAAAAGCATTAAACAAATCCTTGTTTACCTCAAAACACGAGTACTTTCCATCTCGACCAACTATAGGCATGCACAACTACATCGAAGAAGTGATCAAGGCCCAGACCACGGCCCAAGTGATTCTCCTCTCCTCCTCCAAGGCAGCCGCCGACTTCTAAGCGATGCTGACATGTCCCCACATCCCTACCTTGAATGCACAGTAACCATCCCCAGAGCTGTCCGCGCTACCTACCCCATTTCCGCGAAATATTCGCACAATTAAGGCAGACTCCTGGCCCAGGCTCACGCAATCCTCGACCGTACCGCTGCGAATCGCAACCGTCTTCGTCGATGCGGCGCAATACAATAACTCATCTACCTTCGCACTCGCGGTAGTAGATGGCGACGGAGCCCAGCCACCTCGGTTAGGCTAATAACAAAGGCCATAGCTGAGTAGGTTACTATAGCGTTAACGATGATTGGCCCCACAAACATGTCTACACAGACTCTCGCGCCGCCTTTCGGGCTTAAGAAAGCGGCAACATTGCTCAAGAAGCAGCCCACATTCTACAAACACGCAAATGCATGGGCTTGCACTACCTCTCTCGGTTCCCTGGCCACATGGACAAAGACATACACCCACAGCAATCTAACCTAAATAAAATTGCTCATGATCGAGCGTGAGAACTGACCCGCAGCGACGATCAATCAGCCACCCAAGAGCTGGGCCCAGACATACTGTTTAATCACTCTTTACTCACCTTCCACGAAATTACCTTCTACTACCGAAACGATGGAAGCCAATACCCTTTACCACATGCAAAGCTCCAACGCGTGCAAGAGGTAGCCTTTCGCATGCTACAAACGAGATCGTACCCATCACGGGGCCGACTCAGTTGTTACAACTCGGACATAGATTCACAATGCCCAGACTGCTCAGAAGTGTACTGCTCACTCGGACACATGCTCTGGCAATGTCCCGCGTTACCTCGAGGACCTCTCACCAGTAAGTCAGACTGAGATGAGGCACTCAGGAGCCCCAAATCTCCGAAACCAACAAAAGGCAGTCCAGAGGGCCCAAGAACTGACGGAATGCCACCACGTTCCCGCCCCGACTCGAGCATCGCCTACAGTAGTGACTGCTCGGATGTCTCTCGTGGACGTCCTGGTGGCTTAAACTCGTCAGGACCTTTAATAAAGTTCTTGACTGACTAATGACTGGCTTGAAGGTAAGGTGTAAGCATCCCAGAAGGTAGTCTCATACTCTCTAACATGTGGCTTGTGAAACCAACAGCGGAATAGATCCCAACTGTAAGCGTCCGGAAATCAGAAGCCACAATGGGTCATCAGGTCGAAGCAGAAGCGTCAAACGTGTTGCTTTTCGCAGCTCCTGAGCTGAACTAGTCGCATAAAGTAACTTCCTAGGAATGCTGTTAGATGTTATGCCATTGGTGCTGGAAAAGAACTCATGGAACGGCTATGATCAATATAGAGTTTTTTTTTCTTTGAAAGTTCAAACAGCCAGTCCGCGAAGACTGCACATTCGTTCAACTGCAGCATGCTGTTTGAAATATTATTTTCTCAAATTTACTTTTGAGTACCTTGATCATCTGACTCGCATTTCAGCCTTCTGGAGCCGTCTACTCCTGTGAATTTTTTTTTCGAAACAACAATAACATTGTTCTAGCTGTAAAAAGCACAACAATTTCGAAAAACTGGACCTTTAAACTGGCACATATGCTTTGAAAAGTCACAAACCCTTAAAGGCACTCATGGCAGACCAGTGTCACAATGTTTCGTTCTGTAGCAAAGCAGATCGCGTGCTGATCTCACTATATAATAGCACATTGTTTTATATTATGAAACATAAATATCAGGGCTAAATTCAAGGTATAATGAATGCCAACCGTACTACTGGCACATCACTCAATCCGAAGAAACAAAGATGAGGTCACCACTTACTACGTGGTTGTCTCCACCATACGCTTATTCTCTTCGTTTACATATTATATCCTCCTTAATTAATGATTTTTTGTTATGCTTGTTCAATTTGCTACTGACGAGTTTGTATATATATATATATATGTGATTTCCTAATCAAATTAGCAGTTGTCACTTCGCGCTCGTGTTGCGTACTACACATGTGCTTTTGTGAGACTTTTTTCGTGTTAAACCATTGCATCGCACTGTCAATTAAAAAGGTCTGTTCATTATTTTTTATTTATATTTCTGGCCTGAAGCCTGATTGCGTGGCAGCACTCTCTTTGGGAAGGGCTTTCCGACGTCTAATACCTGTTCGCATGGATTCTAATAGAGGATTTTTAAGTGAAAATTGTCTTCGCTCAGCTATAGATAAATTTTATTGTGGCCTCCTATCAGCTGCTCTTATTTAGCCGCTGCAGAGAAGAATATTGTTACGAGAAGGAGATTGACTCGGAAAAGTAGACACAAATATATTTACAGCCGGTGAATCGAGTAGCGCCAGCGATTCCGATTAGCTAGCGCCAGTATATCTTCTTTGTCCTCTTCATATCCATGCCACTAGTAAATAGCATGGCCCCATGCATCGGAGGCACCATCACGGAGCTTAAGAGGTCATTATCTGACGTGCTCTTGTGGCACTTGATCCGCGAGACATCAACAATATCACTGGACCACACAGCAGATGATGATGGATATATTGTACTGATCTCATAGGTGACAGGTGTTAGTTAACGCTATACATGGTAAGGTTCCGTGTAATGAGACACAAGTTTTTCTGATAGGCCCACCCGACGATCAGGAGACCAGAGTAAAATGAGGGTACCGGGAGCATAATATACGTCTCGATGTTCCGCATCGTACCGACGCCGTTGGTTGGTGTGCGACGCCATCAGCCGAGCGCGGGTGAGCTGACGGACATGATCGACTTGCGCGATGGCGTCGGGGCCTTACTCGCTGGTGGACGAAGTATGAGCTGAGATCACTGTGTCCAGTGGTAAAGTCTGCTCTCTTTCGTATAGGTAGAACAGCGAAAAGCCCGCTGTGTCATGACGGGATGAATTATACGCGAAAGTTGCGTAGGGTAAGGCAATATCAGAGTCTCGGTGATCGGGCGAGACGTGCATAGTGAGCATATATATTTGTGAGTGTGCGGTTAAATCGTTCCATGAGGCCGTTTACTTGAGGGTGATAGGCAGTAGTCAGTGTGAGTTGCATGGAACAAGAACGCAGGATGTCGGCGATGACTTGAGAAAAAAAATGTATGGCCACGGTCTGTGAGGAGTTATTTGTCTGAGGGTACCGTGAACAAATATAACAACCCGTAACAAGAAGTGAGTGACGTCTATTGCACAGCTTGTTAGTAGAGCTCGCGTAATAGCGTGGCGTGTAGCGTAATCTGTAATCATGGCTATTCATTTGTTCCTCAATGTTGATGTGGGAAAGGGACCAAGCAGGACTAACCCAACATGATAAATAGGTTCCGCGGGTATGTCGATTGGTTGAAGATGGCCAGCGACGGTGTTTTACGACGTTGACACAACTCACACGTGGTGACGTATCGGCGTATCGAGCGAGCAAAGCGTGGCCAGAAGAAAAGACATCGGACGCGCTCGTACGTGCGAGATACGCCAAGGTGTCCAGCCGTGGTAGCGTCGTGAAGTTCGGTGAAAACACAGTGCTGCAAATTCTCAGGCACAACAATGAGAAGGTCGGACCCGTCAGGTGGAAAATTGCGGGAGAATAAGACACCCTTTTGAAAAACAAAGTGACGGACAGAAACACCACTTGGGGAAGATTCCGTACGGCTGATGATGCCAAGCAGCAATGGATCCCGTTTCTGACCTTGCCCAATGGTAAGGAATATTTATTAACTGAGTAGTTAGGAAGACATATTGATTACGCACCGAAATTTGCATTTTTTGTGTATTCATAAGCCGTCAATCTGGCGACTCGAGTGACAACAATATGGTCATAAATATTTAGATTGACTTAATTTTAACATTGTCGTGCTGCTGGAAAAAAAGGTCCCGTATACGCGAGGCGTTTTATTTAAACACCCCGTTCATTAGCTACAGACCCCCGGTACAGCGCAATCATCTTCAGTAAGTGCATTAGAATTCTGATGTTCGTATACAAGCTATATGCAGCCAAGGTCTCTGCCTCCTTTTTTCGACAATTTTAATGACAGGTAGCGAGAAAGAAGACACAAACTAATCACTCTGTTTGTGGCTTCTCTACATGTCCGTGCTCTTTTGCCTTGCTGCATGTAATTATTTCAACCAAACTAGCACGAAAACGTGTCCGGACAAAAACAGTCAACTTTTCCGCAAGCAATTAGCTCGCTGCATGTCTGCAACATCGTGATGACTGATCGATGGTTGAATATCCAGACAAGTGAAAAGTAATGTACCAGGTATAATTTTCGTATTTCAGCATTAGGCGCCCTTTCGATAACAGAAGATGGAGGGGGGAAATATGAACCCTGAATTATGTAATTTATGAAGGAGCAAAGCACAGCGCTTTTGGGTCAAAAGGGGAGTGAAAGAAAAGAGCGCGAAAGGCCACATTCTCAAGAAATGAGTACCCGACGCCACGCATAATCTCAGGCCGGACAATTTTTTTAAAAAAAGTAAAACTGCTCGGTGACCCCACGAATCGAACCCAGTACCTCCTAGATTATAGTTGAATGCTCTAATCGATCGTCCACTGCTGCAGTTCTTGGTCAAAAATAGAAAAAATAATTAGAATGCGTTTGCCCAAGGTCACTAAAAGGTAGAAACCACGAAGTGTGGCTGTAGAATCGTGCATTATTTATTTTGTACATTACTGTCATGATGTTGAGATAGCCAGCTCTAACGTAAGCTACCTTCCCAAATTCCGTCTAGTATAAATAAAAAATAAAAATATATTGATTATGACAACGCTAATCAACTATTCTGAATTCATTGTCACTAGTGTCACTTTCACAAAATGAATACTCAGTTTGTTTCCATTATTCTTATTTATTTAACAAAGGTTTGGCTCATTACCTCACAACTCTCCTAATTAGCATTGATTCTCACATCGAAAGACAGTCACACTTCATCTCGCTTTCTGTGTGGCTGTCGCTCTCATAAAACGCTTACTCTACATTTTTATGCTGTCCAAGCATCCCACGCTGCTTTGCGGAAACTTTCCCTCACGTGTGCTGGGCCAGAAAAATGACTTCATTATCTATCACTTCGATTTCAGGCTTTTGCGGAGACGAAACGAGAGTCGTTCTCTTTTTTTTTCGTAGTTTTCGTGCGTGTGATAACGTCTTTTGACTTCAGCACTCATGTACACGTCCCTTGTTTTGTTTTCTCATTCAAACTCCGCTGGGCAAAATAACTGCACCGTGTTTTGTGAAAAGCAGTTAGCACTGAAACACCTCCCGACGAGTCTCCCTGGTTTTACGTAGACACTTATCTGAGCGTAAGCGTATCCATGTTCTCGCATTCCGGCTTTATCAAAATGCTGCAGTGCAAGGAACTAGCGAAATTACACTCACAATTTCATTTGATTACTGCTGTTCTCAATTTTTGCAGAATTCGTCCGCAGGCACAAAAGCCGCTCCTGTGTCTTGTAATAAGAATATTGTAAGAAAGGCAACCTTTTACGTCTAGCTACAAAACACCTTTACGTTCACCATATATACCGTTCTAGATTACACTGGATTAGTTGAGTAGCAGCGCAGCTTCAATAAAATGTATGGTAACTGGTCGCATTAAACAGGAAAAGACATTTGGGGCACATTTTCAAACATTGCATGCATCTATTTTTGCGTGGTTTCATTGACGTGGTGCACCTGGAGTGTTGTTCACTTGTACTTGGCGAGATAGTGCATGGATTATTGCTTAATGCCATCGAGAAATTTTGTTTTTAGCAACATACATTGGGGAAACGCGAGTGTCTGGCTTTGCACAGCACAACCAGACGCATATTACAACGCGGCATCGCGTAAACACTGTAGCAGACGCCCGCGGAACTGGAAGCTGAGATGCAGCAAATCATTGGCTATCATCGCATACTCTCGATGCTAGACGCTTTTCGTGCTACCTTGCTATCATCGCCCCACACTTCTTTCTTTCCTTGTCGTTTTATTGGCTATCGTGTGTCCTTCTCGCTCTCGTAAGTGCCGAATAAGTTAAATTCGTACCCGTGCTATCATAATTCCTCTAGATAAGAGAATTATTGGCTAAAAAAATGCGTAGTCAAGAAAAAGCTTTGTGAATATGGCCCCAGGTGAATACAGTGACATGTCCTTTTTGTTAAAAGGTGGGTGTGAGGAGCGGGTTGATTGATTATTTGATTTATTTATTGATCGATTGATTGATATGTGGGGTTTAACGCCCCAAAACCACCATATGATTGTGAGAGACGCCGTAGTGGAGGGCTCCGGAAATTTCGACGACCTGGGGTTCTTTAACGTGCACCCAAATCGGAGCACACGGGCCAACAACATTTCCGCCTCCATAGAGTGAACAGCGGGTGCCTTTTGGGTTGTGGTCATCCCTCGTTATTTACAAAGCAAACGAAACGAAGTTAAAAAGGAATTGTTCCAAAACATGGCATGTAGTGGGCAACAGCAGTTAAGAAGGAGAACTTAACTAGTTCTGTGAATTCTGTCCCAGTTGTGTAATACTATACAAATAATAATAATAATAATAATAATAATAATAATAATAATAATATCTAAGACGATACTTTAAAAACAACACCATATGATTTTAAGAGACGTGGCAGCTGCAGGACTCGGTAAATTTCTACTATCTGGCGTTCTTTAACGTGCACTGACATCGTGCAGCACACGAACCTTTTCGCCTCCGCCGAAATACGACCGCTGCGGCCGGGATCGAAGCCGCAATCTTCGGATCAGCAGCAGAGGACCTTAACCACTGTTCCTGTAAGGCGGACATCACTATACAGCTAGACAGCATACATAAAACACAATGTTTAGTGCATTTTATCATGGTAGCATGTAGAAGTATACACATGTGCATGTGTGGAAACTAATTTGTTTCAACACTTTGCACCTTGTTCCAGCTAACTCTACAGCCAGAGTTTGAAAACATGCAAATGTTCTCTATGACAACGCGATAAAATTCGTGTTGCTGAATATTGCATGAAATAATTGACACCATTTCATGTGTGTAGCGTGATCGCTTAATTAGGAGAGGTTATTCAACCAACTTTTGAAGCACTAAAACTGCACAAAACTTTCCATTTGAAAAAATTTAGATCAGTTTGCAAAACGTCTAGTTGGACAGTTTATAAGTTCACATCTATTAAGTATCGGTATGTTTTCGTTTACCACAAAGGCCCCACAAAATAAAACAAAAATGCCGATTAACAGATCGCTAAATCCAGCACATGTCAAATTAATGTCCCGATATATCGAAAAGATAACAGCGTTGCAAATAACGTACACTTCAAAATAATGAATGACATTGCGAAATAAACGTTAAATGCAAATCATAACGTGCAATGAAGGAAAGAGGAAGCTGGAGAACTGGAGGACGCTTTAGCTTCGCATTCAAGAGCAGATTGCGATAGCATGAATGGGCCCTCACTCGCATCACCTTCTGAGCTGCTAGCCAGCTGCTTCGGTTCTTGGTGCGTGCTTCAACTGTGCCGTAAAGAAATGAACGACTATGCGCGCCACATGGGCTGTTTCAAAGTGTTGTTGAAGGCTTAATGCAATAACTGTTGTTTAGCGCCCACTATGCCATAATCATTCTTTGCGAGTCAGCGAAGTTCACTATGCGTCCGAACATGCGAACCTAGCTGTTCACTTTGTTGATGGCTTCACTGGTGATGATTAAGCATGTCTGAGCACTTTGTAATGGGTGGACCTTTAAAACACCCACTCGTCTTTCAATTCACATTTTTGATGCGTGGCGCGATTCTACGTGCTGTTTTTTTTAACCTGAAATAAATATTGTGGCTCCGGGATAGAACACTTCTGCATGCAAACGGCCCGAGTCAATCCTCACTCTGACCCGGAAAATTTTTATTGTTCATTTTATTTGCGCCATTTCCGAGTTTTAGGTCCCAGACAAGATGATAATTTATCACTCACAACCGAAGACGCCGACGCCGGAATTTCTGCGAGACGAGCTCTTTAATGTTATCTCGCTGATATCAAATAATTGAGAGACTCATATGAAAGATGATGTCGCATTATCACCTGCATTTATGATGCTAACAGTTTTCTGATAGACCGCATAGTGGCACATACCCGTTAGGATGATTGTGGTTTTTTGCGACTGAGACGCGAGAAACAATTGATGATGATGACGATGATGACGATGATGAGCATTTAGCTTCGCTGGCCTTCGCCTACAAAGGGGGATCGGCCAAGAACCGGGTGGCAGGATCATCAAGTGAGTTTGTTATGAGTCAGGCATTCAGGTAGTCTCGTAGCCGGAAATAATAATGACAATAGACTAACAAGGTAATCTTTTTGTTGCCATTATGTATGCACACATGGAAGAGTGAACCTTCCTGTGGCTATAACCTAATGTAATCCATCCGAAGGATAAAATTACTGCCACGTTTATCCTTCGGAGGGATTAAATTAGGTTAGCTAAACAGCTTCGCCGTTAAAAAGAAAACAGGGTTATGCACAACTGTAGTTCGTCTGTAACATTCAGTTTAACATAACAAAACGAAGTGCTAATGACACTCTAAATGAGAATAATAATTTCAAATAAAAAGAAAATATCAAATTATTGGGTGACGCAATACAACAAAAAGTTGTGCTCTTAAGATATAGTTACCTCCCGACAAAATATTTTCTGACAACAATAATCAGCTTTCGGTCTACGTAGAATACGAAGAAAAGAAGAAATGCTCCCCGGTGGCGTTGTCACTCTTATTTTGTCCTCGCTATTCTCATCAGAGAAAAAGATTCCTGGAAGCCCCATTTACGGAGTCAGAATTAGTAGTAAATATTCTAGTAAGTTTATCACTTGGGAGCTGTTCATTGGTTTACTGCCATAGGGATGTCTGCTCTGCTGTGTTCAAATACATCAAAGCACCGAAAAAAAAGAAAGCTACTGTGTTAGTCTACTTTTTTATGCTCATATTCTTCGTTTGTAATTCGTCCTTATTTCCATCAGGAAGCTTAGATGGTCTGATGGCTTGCTCAGTAAGCGTTTTCATTTATTCGAATTTTCATTTTAAGCAAATTTACCAGCTTTGTTTCACACATCTGCCCTGCCGTAATGGTCTAGTGGCAAATGCACTCGGCTGCTGACTCGCAGGTCGCGGGATCGAATCGCGACTGCGGCGGATGCATTTTTGGTGGAGGCGAAAATGTTGTAGGCCCGTGTGCTCAGATTTGGGTGCACGTTAAAGAACCCCAGGTGGTCGAAAATTCCGGAGCCCTCCACTATACGGCGTCTTTCATAATCATATGGTGGTTTTGGGGTGTTGAACCCCACATATCAATCAATTGTTTAGGCACGCCACTTGGTTCTTCGCCCATCCTTCTTTGTGGATGAGCGCTATTCATACGAAAATTCATCATCATCATCATCGCACCCTTTGAGCGCGTGAAATCTCTCCATTCGTAAAATTTTATTTTTCCTACTAGACTATTTCATAGTTCATTAGATTACAAGTAATATGTAATCCTCTCTACCCCAGAGTGGGTGTGAGCCATTCATTTAGGCCGCCATCATCATCACTATAATCAACTTGCTCAAGCAGTGGCCTCTCATTATTGCGAACATTTCGGTTCTGCATTTCCGGCTGCGAGCCCTACGGCCAATGACCGCCGATGGCCATGCCCTGCTTTGTAGCCGTTCCGCTGTCACTACGTTCGATATGTCGACGGCCGCCGTACTGTGAGACGTGTCACTGGTCAGCGGCAGCGGCGTGCTCTATGCGAACTCACCAACAGGTTCCTTCGCTGCCGGGTCTGCCTTGGATACCCTGCCCACCATCAAGGTACCGTGGAATGATTGAATCTCATGAGTGGCCTCAAGTATTACTCTGTCCAGTGGACTGCAGGCAGTGCTCAAAAAGTTCTTTAAAGGCATCATGGGAAATCTACGGGTGGGATCTCATGCTGACAGCGGACACGAGCGTTGCGAGGGACACTCTTGAATGGCGCCCTGCGGCGCCGTATTGGTATACCATAGAAGCGGTGGTGAATATTCGCACTGAAAACGTCACCTGGTAGATTAGTGTGATCAATGGATCGCAGGCAGCACGCAAGAGGTTCGTCTTAGGGCCAGTGTGCCGCTTACGACTGGCAGGTCGCGGCGAAAATGGACGCGAGTCCTGCAAGTGTCTGTCACGAATATGCTTCGTCGGCAACGTATCCACCGTGAACACTTCCTGCTCACCACCAAGACTGTTCCTGCTCACCTCAGAACTGTCCGCAGTGCCGGCGTCAGGTCGCGGCGAAAATCGACGCGAGCCCTGCAAGTGTCTGTCACGAACATGCTTCGTCGGCAACGTATCCACCGTGAACACTTCCTGCTCACCACCAAGACTGTTCCTGCTCACCTCAGAACTGTCCGCAGTGCCGGCGTCGCTTGGGGGATCACTCAGCTGCCTAAAGCACCAAAGACAGCGCTCAAAACCTCCTTGGCCGGCACCGTGGCCAACGTGTAGCTGGTAGCTCAAGGCGAGATTGGATGCGAAGGCGAGAGCTGCAAGCGTCGCTCACCAACTGGTCTCTTTGGTGCTATTTTCCCTCGCGGCGAAATCAGTGGCTGCCGGGACGAAGCACGCTGCTGCCTATGCTAAGGAATGGCCGAGTGCTAACGCTGATGTATTTAGACCCACGATCTACAAACAAGACTACGAGAACGACTAGAGATATGAAGGTACTTGTGACATCTTATGGTTCCACAGAAGAAGCCAGTGTAGAGATCTATCCGAAATCGACCATATGTTCCATATACAACAGAATTCTGGCGCTGTACTTTTGTATGGTTATCAAGAATATAAAGCAAAAAATTTCAATGGCAATGTTTCGCAAGTAATAAGGTTCTACTACGAGTGCCTTGCATAGCCCAGGCACAACACACAAAACGAAAAAAAATATACATCTGAGACTATGCAACTTAGTGGGAATCGTGTACAAACTTTCATCTGGCTGTTTTGGTGACATATGGTGCTCTTGCAGCCTTGAGCGTTACTAAATTTTTGGCGCAACCTCTGAAGTACTGCATCCATCGTGCTTAGGAAAAATGAATTGCGGTGTAAAATAAAACGAAAATGCTCTATATATTTATTGTACATCCTATGTTTTCGTACTAGCGTGCATATTTAAACGTCGGTATCTCAAAACAAGGCAGCTTTGCACAGGGGTGCCATGCCTGCGCAGGAAGGGCGGAGGCCTTCATCTCGAGATGCGCGAATGTGAAACGAAGACAAAAAAAAATGGCCCTGTATCTGCATACTTCACTGCAAATGTCGTCGAAAGACGATAGTCTTGCGAGGGAAGAGAGTGAACAAAGCATTTATTTGATGTTCTGTGCGAGAAAATCGGTGAATGGTGTTTTGTAAACGCTGCGTTAGAGAGTCGCTATCCGTGCAGCAAAGGCGAACGAGCGCGCCCCGCCGCGGTGGTCTAGTGGCTAAGGTACTCGGCTGCTGACCCGCAGGTCGCGGGATCAAATCCCGGCTGTGGCGGCTGCATTTCCGATGGAGGCGGAAATGTCGTAGGCCCGTGTATTCAGATTTAGGTGCACGTTAAAGAACCCCAGGAGGTCGAAATTTCCGGAGCCCTCCACTACGGTGTCTCTCATAATCATATGGTGGTTTTGGGACGTTAAACCCCACATATCAATCAAGCCGAACGAGCGCATCAAGGCACGTTAGACACGAGCGCTATCTGGCAGTTATCTTCGAAAACGAAGGAAGACGTGCGCACCGCGCCGAAAGATGCGCACCTGTCTCGGAGGCGATAAGGCTTAGAACGCAAAGCGAAGGCCAGGTGCCACCACCGTGTCGGCTTAGCAAAACGTTGGAAACACTTCCCTTTTTGACCATCGCTTTGCATTGTCAGCGCAGAGTGATGAACGCTATGGTCCTTAGAATTACTTATGGGTGCCTTCTCTAGTATAAAGACGCTTATACAAAATATTGAAGTGTTGTTATGGTACCTCACATATGCGCAATAATTGCTTCTTAATTGACAATCGCACAAGTATGAAAGCTGAAACTTGAGCAGTATTGATGGGTGCTACGGATGGGGTTGGTCGTTCGGGGTATCGCGTATGGCTGTTTGGGTGATCGCTAGCGCAGATAAGCAGACAAATGAACAGACAAACAGACAGAAAGACAGACAGACCGACCGAAATTTTGGTGCCGAATGTCCCCAAGAAAAACTATCGTCTTTAAAAGTACACCTAGCCCCACCATAAGATTTATTCTCATAGCATAGTGAATTCATTCCCATAGTAAAAAAGTTATGCTGATTATTGCGGTAGTAGTTACCCTCCAAGTGTGCATGTAGACGTTACCCAAAGAATGTTTAAAAAAGGCCCAGAAAGGCCGCTCTTCGAGCTTTCGCTGTGACTATGCTGCGCGTTCTGCGCAGGCCTGGTGCTATTTTTAAGGGCGGATCTCTTTATGGCCTGGCTCTGTGTCCCCGAAGTAGTTCTAGTGCGTAACCACCGGTGGCGCATACCCGAAAGAGCGGTCCTTAGAATATCCGTTGGAGAGTTGGAGCAGATGATAAATAACTGATAAAAAGATGTGAGATGGCTGCACTTGGAGTGTTCACTAGACAGACGGACGGACATACAGATGGACGGACAGATGGGCAAACACACGCACGCACAGATGGATGGACAGACAGAGAGACGGCTGCACAAACAGATGCACGTACGGACGGCCAGACAGACAGACAGGTGAGCGAATGGACAGATGAAAAAAAAAAACGGATGTACGGGCGGGCGCATGGATGGACGGAAGCAAGAACGAATGGACGGACGGAAGCACGGACAGACTGGCGAACGCTTCGCCCCACCAATGATCACTCACTCCGTGGATATACTGTGATTTTTTTTGAGTGGCCAAGATGCATTACCTCGTTTTCATAAAGGAACACGAATTCTTAGTAGATGCAATGATCTCTCAACTTGTCAATATTCAGTGCCTCGATTACCTCCCTGCCGAACTGATGTTTGGTCTCTGTTTTCGCGTGATAGCGTTAAAGAGCTATAGTTTCACAATGTATATGATGTCGTCATCGATGCCGTTGCTTGTGAGCGAAAAATCAGCAGTGTCCTTCAGCAAAAATTTGAGACAGCTTAGTTTGAATGGGAATCACACACATGCCCTCTGCATGGCAGCAGGTTCTCTACCGCAGAGCCCCGCTACTGCTTCAAAGTATTTCGGAAAAATCTCACCCCGTATATGAATGTCACGCAGAACGTGTAGTCGTCTAACGCACGTAAGTCATAACGTGTGAAATGCGCACAGAGTGGGTGGTTTAAAGGTCCACCCTTTACCAGAGTACTGATGCATAATCAATCATCATTTTCAGCAACAGCATCAACAGAATGGGCAGGTACGCGTGACGCCTGAAGGACACGTAGTGGGTACTTCGCTAAATGCGGAAGGAATAATTACAGTGTATAGTGAGCAGTTCGCGAGTGTATGCACCCCCTACGTCAAGTATACTTGCGACAGGTGTTTTAGATTAGTTTGAACTTGTCAGTGTTACTCGCACAAGTTCCTTTCCTCGTGGTATGGTAGGAGACGAAGCGTCCCAATCATCAACACAATCATTCATTTACGGTCAACAACCCTAAATGGAGTGTCACATAAAGGGGGGGGGGGGGAATTGCAGAGTTGGAGTTGAAATTACACATAACTGAGCAAAGGTTTGTAACTAAACCTAACGCTATCACGCACGAATAATCTATTGCGTCCTAATTTTGGTGTAAAAGCCTAAGTGCATTATACACGTTTTTTGCGTCTCTTTCTTATTCCTTCATCTGTTTGTCTGTCTTTGAGCGTGTGTGTGTCTTTTTATATCTGTGTATTTTTGCCTGTCTTTTTGCATTTCTTGATATTTATCGCCTTTTCTTTCTCTTTCTATTTCTCGCTTAATTTGTCATTTCATTCATCTCATCACTCTTTCTATTTTGCTGTTTGTCTTCAATTCATTGTCCTTTTCTTTTTTAATATTTTATCCATTCCTTCATATTCATACTGTTCTCTTTCTAAGATGTGATTCCTTGTCTCCCTCTTTCCCTCCCCCACCTCCTCATTCCTCCCCTACCTTGCTACACTCAACCATACGAGCTATAGTAAACTACGCTTTACTAGCGTATATACCTGGATGACCGAGTGGGCCATACGATGGTCCACTTTAAACCGCAGGTGCGTGTGTTCGAATTCCACCTCGCCAGAAATTTCGCTTATTGTTTCTCTCTTGTTGTTGTTGTTGTTTTCCTGTGCAAATGGCTCGAACCCAAAGGAGGGGATTGGCCGATTATAAGGTGAATTCGCCCGATACCTTCAGCATTCTTTGTACTTCTTTGTTTATCTCTTTCACTCTCTTTCTACTCGTTCTTTCGAGCGTCAGAGTTATTGCATCCGAGCCCGCGAACACATAGGTGCATCTGTTCTGGGAGTGAAGCAGAAACTGAAAAGGAGAGCAAAGAGAGAGCATGCCGGTTCACGATGATATTAGTTTTCTGTC
Organism: Rhipicephalus annulatus; assembly: GCA_013436015.1. Taxonomy (NCBI): domain Eukaryota; kingdom Metazoa; phylum Arthropoda; class Arachnida; order Ixodida; family Ixodidae; genus Rhipicephalus; species Rhipicephalus annulatus. The sequence continues at coordinate 276,069 of WOVY01010958.1, forward strand.
GGCATAAACAACTCTACTGTTAGAAATTCCGCCAGATCCCCCGCGATCTGGGAGTCGATTTCATGCGAAGCAGTAAACAATGAACCTAAACGCCCAACTTCTCACCCCTGGGCTCAATTAACATGCAGATGGAGATTCATATGCACAAGCAATAGATGATGGTCCTGTTTGGCCTGTTTGGCCTATGTCAGAGTACATCACAGCAGCACGATTTAAAAAGCATACCACGGCCAATAACTGCAAAAAATCTTCTTTGTTTTTATCAGATTTTCCGCAAGCTATAAAGTTACCTTGGAATAGTAGGTGGTGTTCATCTAAAAAGAACCAAATAGTAATTACAATGCTGTTTAATAAGCAAGGCACTGTCCAATTCATGGCCTATCCCCTGGAGTGGGTTGCGCCAAGATGTTGAGGAACTAACCAACCAACCCACCTGGGCTTATAAAACCATCCCCCGAGCTTAAGGAAAGATACACCCTCCGGAAAGCAGACACTGCAAGAAACAGCTCAGACAAATCTTGCAGTCAATCTGCGCCAAGAGTTTTTCGGAGCGGAGCGGAAAGTTGCCATTTTCTCACACGCCTTCTTTTGATATACCGAGGTCTGGGCTCATTTTCTGCGGAGCTGCCGGTGGTATTTAACATCAAACAGCAGATAGTATGCAGATAGCATGCTAGTGGGAAATAGCCGACATAAATCAAGAGCGGCATTTGCATAAGATGCACTTCTTGCCATGAGGTGCCGCCACATGACGGTGTCGCTTTGCATAATCCATTAAGATTACATAGTATACTTAGTACAGGGATTACAACGGGAAAGAGCATGGGAGAGAGTGATCGCGCTTCATCACGCGCGCTCGTGCACTTCATGCCATCCCTCTCTGAGTAGCTTTTCAGCTTACTCGTCAGAGGAAAGAGAAAGCGCTTAAAATTAGCTAAAATTTCTGTAACTTTGTTTCGTTTTCTTCATTGTTGGAGTCGAATCGTAAGGCAATCTACCGCGATTATAGGCCATTGGATGGTTATGAGGAATAGTGGTCCGGCACCCGTCTAAGAATCTGTATACTCAGATGCATGCACCTGCTCCGAATCTCACACCCCTATTTGTCCCCACGCGCATGCAGCTCTGTGACCTGGCACAATACTGGGCCAACCACCTGGCCCACACGGACGACTTCTACTACCGCAAGTTTAGGGACGTCGGCGAGAACCTTTTCTGCCGATGGTCTTACGTGCCGGACTTCGACGTTACCGGTGAGTAGGGCTATGGCATGGATGACACAATAGTGCTGATTAAAAAAATGGAATCATATTACCAAAGTACTGAATGGGAAAAGTTATGGCAGCTTCGCACTACTGTGGTGCCAAGCCTGAACAGAAAGCGGAGCGGGGTGGCTGTCCTTGTTTCTCTTTTTTTCTTTTCTTTTCGTTGTTTCTTTGTCACTCTTCTTTTTTCTTTTCTGCCTCTGTTTCTTTCTTTTTATTTCTTTATGTGTCTTTTTGCTCGTCACTTGATCTGTATCATTGTGTCTTGCTTTCTGCTTTTTCTGTCTCTTATCCGTATCTGTTTTTATGCCTCTTTCTCTTGAGTTATATGTCTTTACCTGTCATATTATCTTTAACTCTCTCTCTCTTTTTGTTTCTCTTCATCTCTTTCACTCTTTCTCTTTTGTTGTCTCTTTATAAACTATTTTCTGGGCTGGTTTTTTTTTATCCTTTTCTCTCTCTTTCTATCGTTTATGCCGTTATTCGGTTTATTTTCATTTGTCGCTCTCTTTATCTTTCTGTTGTTTTTCTCTCTTCTTTCTCCCCTTTTCTGTGTTTCTTTTTCTTTACTTTCGTTGTTTCTCTCAATTTATTTCTATCGATTCTTTCTTCCTGTGTCTCTTTCTTTCTATCTCTTTCCTTCGCTCACCTCCATTTCACTTGTTGCACGTGCTTCACTTTGCACTGTTTAATGCTCGCCCCATGCTGTCTTGCCCGATCCCTGTGAAAACGAAACACAAGTTAGCGATAGCTGAAACAGCGTTGCTGTTAAAAAGAAAGAGCTCCCACGTGTAGGAAAAAAAGCTACAGCGAAGTTTATATGGAGTTTTCAGCATTAGAGGGCCTGCAAGAAACGTTCCTTTTGTGTTCTTGTCGGGAATCGAACCAGGAACCAACTCCAGGGTGGTCGCTCTATCAGTTGAACTAGCGAGCATGGGAGGAACTGCCGGCGTGCCAATGCGCTTAAAACTCAACTTCATAACGCCCTTCCATTACCGTTTTTGCCACCATGCGTGTTCCTTATTTGCAATATTCGTGCTCTATGCGCTTCGAGGTCACGATTGATCACCCTCGCGTTACCACTTGCTAGCGTCCTGGTTAAATATATAGAGCGACCACCCCAGAAAGGCATTGGTCTCGGATTTGGTTTCCAGACATCGAAGAATTTTGCGTCACCTAAGTAGCTTTTGTCCTAAAAAAATATCCGCACAAACCTTTTGTAGTTTTGTACTACATGCGGGTGGTTGAGTGAAACTATACTTAAGAGCTTGTTTTCTGTGTTAGACAGAATATTATTGAAAACTAACAGACAATAACGCAAAGGAAAGTATAGGGTATGTTTTTAGAAATAATTGTAATGTAAATGTGAAAAAAAATGGTGTACGAAAAGATAACTTGGCGGCACTGACTGACGCCTCCACCTTTAATGCACATGCATACCCTGTAAAGTGAACGGGAAGGGTGACCCCTACCATAGCTCAGTGGTATAACATCGGACACGTTATTCGAAGGCCGCAGGTTCGAATCCTGCTGGTGGCAACTTGTCTCTTGGTCCATTTTTCTTTCGTCACATTTACATCACAATTACTCCTAATAACATCCCCTTTACTTCTCTAGGTATTATTGTCTGTCAGGTTTCATTAGTGCAGGTGGTTGTCACTTTTTCTTTTTAGAGTCCGCACTGCTAAGTGTAACCACGGGAACACTTCTCACACTTCGGCTTCGCCTGCGAGCATCTCACTGCGGCTTTATGGGAATCAAACATTCAGCCTCACACTCACCAGAAGAATGTCATACGCAAACCTAACCACCGCGGCAGATATAGCAGAACTAATGCCCATCTTACATCACTGGTGAGTTGTTTCGGTAACGCCACGAGCCTTATACTTAAAGAAGACAGTTGCGCTAATTTGGAAGTGCAACATCGTCACTTTTGCATTTTCTGGGTCGCCGATGTTAGTATCGCGCTTTTGACAGCTCGACTTCTGCTTTAAAAAAGTTAATGACTTATCACACTGGCATTGTTACTCGCTATTCATAAAAAAGGAACTTTAACATGAAACCTATAAGGTCAGAACCACTCGAAATGGGAAATTTCTGCCAATCCTGACGCTGCAAATTTCAGCAGGAAGTGTCGAGATGGTGACAAAAAAAAAAGCATTTGAAGTATTTTGAATTCATTTGCTAAATCGCACACTGGCTATTTTCGAGTTTATATATACATGAAAATTCAAGAGAAAGTTCGTTCGTATCAAGATGGCTTCGAGGATCGAGACCGTCCGAAGGCCCATCCGCCTTGTGGACTTCTTCGAACAATTCTGTAGCACGCACTTGGTCCTTAATTCAGTACACGAGACACGGCGCTCGCACAATAACTGCGTCAATCGATCGACACTCTCACGGTGGTAAAAAGAACATTACAAGGGAGACTCGTCAATAAGAATACAAAATAAGAATACAAAAAAAGTATTCATCTAACTTCTGCTGGCAGCTCGCCAGCAAAAGTTCGAAAACTTCCATTGAAGCGAATATAACGGTTGCTGTATACACGCGGACGATGTACATGTTTAGAAAGAAAACGACAAATTATTGTTAAAAACATCAAGAAAAGGATCTATGTTAACTTTGTCACTATAATGAGTTACCAGGCCTTGGAAGCGCAATTCAGGCTTTTTTGTTAGTTAGTCAGTTAGTTAGTTAGTTTGTTTGTTTGATTGTTTGTTTGTTTCGAAGCCCAAAGTAAACATCAAGGATCGCCCGTTTCACCTTGACTTCCACAGATGCATTTTCTTTTTCTCTTTTTTTTGTTTCGGAATTTTCTATATGGCATAAACATTCAACACATAAATTGAGGCTGGTTTCGGTTATGTGCACTAAACGTTATCGATGGTCGGTCCCAAAGATCCGAGACTGGTAAGCTTGTCGAAGTAAATATGTATGTATATATATATATATATATATATATATATATATATATATATATATATATATATATATATATATATATATATATATATATTTACTGGCAGACTTGGTGCCTTTAGGTTGTATACAAGGGACTATTGGTCAGCTGCCAGTTACTAATAAGTTCACGTGCTACGTGACGCTAAACAGACTCATAAAGAGTGTGCCACACTCGCCGCCATGGCTACTAGTGGCGCTGACTGACACTCCCACGTTTAAACAGACATAGATACCCAATAAAGTGGCTGGGGGGATAGCTGTCATGGTAGCTCAGTGGTAGAGCATCGAACGCGTTATTCGAAGGTCGCAGGTTCGGATTCTACCCAGCCCCGCCGCGGTGGTCTAGTGGCTAAGGTACTCGGCTGCTGACCCGCAGGGCGTGGGTTCGAATCCCGGCTGCGGCGGCTGCATTTCCGATGGAGGCGGAAATGTTGTAGGCCCGTGTGCTCAGATTTGGGTGCACGTTAAAGAACCCCAGGTGGTCTAAATTTCCGGAGCCCTCCACTACGGCGTCTCTCATAATCATATAGTGGTTTTGGGACGTTAAACCCCACATATCATATATCGGATTCTACCCATGGCAAGTTATCTTTTCACCTACTTTTCTTTCTTCTCATTTACATTACAATTGGCCTAATAACTTCCCCTATACCTTCCTTGGCATTATTGTCTGTTAGATTTCATTAATATTGTGTAAACACGAAAAACGAGCCCTTAAGTATACACCTGCTTCCCTTATAATATATATATATATATATATATATATATATATATATATATATATATATATATATATATATATATATATACACGCTTACACATCCCGTAAGTGTAAATGCCATTACACATTTCACTCTCCTCGTGGATTACAGTTATGAGCATCGTTTTTACCGTAAGACGTAGACGTCTACGCATTCGTCTAAGACAACTAGAAGGCTATCTTCTTGTTCCTGCTTTCTGTGCCTCACCTGGTTTTCCACAGCCTCCGTCGGCTCACCTTTCTGCAAGCGACAATATGTATCGTGACGGCGTCATCATGTGACGGCAGGATGGCGTCATACGGACGTCATGAATGTTCGCAATCTGTGACGCTGTAGTCAGCGTAGTCCGATGAACTATTCCTGATTTATTCCCACACGCCTCGCCATCGTGCTGCGGCGAAGGAGGGCAGCAAGGTCAACCAGACGCGCGTCCGGTTCGCTATTCTATACTGGGGGAAGTGTAATGAGGTATCGAAGTAATGGGAGATAGAAAGAAGAAAGCATAAAAAACACTTTTGTGTTCCATAGCACTGAACGCAATATCTTGGGCACATTAAGTTGCACTGTAGACAGACGCGTAATGGTGCCTACTGATAGGCTACAAGTGCACGACATAAACCACCCAGCACCTGTTGTACGGACTCAGCATATTGCCACATTCCTTCCTAAGTTGTGTTACCGCCCCGTTGCACTGAGAGTAATTCTCAGCGCAAACCACGCCTGCACATGTGTTTGAGAAGCTTCATGGTTGTATAGTAGACCATTTCGTTAAGATTACGCCCACGGTCACAATTATACCGGAGGACGGTCACAATTATTCCACTGCGGCGTTTCTCCAAATATTATCGTTGTTTTGGCACGTCAAACCCCAAAAACGACTATTACCTTTAACCACTGATATACTGTGTGAAGAATTCAAATGCACTGAGACTATCTTAATAAGTACGGTACCTTGTTTCGGCCACTGTAAATAATACCTTTTTGTGGCACGTTTACAATAAAAATATATGGCATATATTTTTTTTTCAAAGTAAGGCTGCCTAAAGGTCTTGTGCTACGTCCCCAAACACACTATATAGTCAGGTAGTATAATATAGTGCTCCAGATTCACATTTGCTATAATTCATCCAGAAAGAAAAGTGCTTATATATGCCAGACATGCATCTGCAAAGTAGGGGCTATATATACGCCACGTGTACTTTGTACTGTAACTGTAGCGTAAAAAGATAGTGAACTTAGGTCTATCTACTCTTCGCGTTCGTTGCACACCACGCAAGATAACCGAAGCTGTGTAGTAATGAGACATTGATTGACCAACATTAGCAATGAAGAAAAACTATGCCAAGATAAATGAGCAGGGTAGTATTAGTTGCTACTTCTTTTTCTTGAAACCTTTAAAAGTTACTACCCATGGGTGGTAACGGCTAGGGTAGTAACATCTACTAATTGCTGGTAGTAACAGCAAAGGTGGCAACTGTTATCACCCTCGCCGTTACTAACTACGCTTACTACCAGGGTTGTAACATATGTGACAAACCGTTTCTACTACTCCAATGTTAACAACTACTGCTACCTTTTTTCTAAGAGTGTAGGTCTAATGATGTGGTCTCATACGCGTTTGTAATTCGTGAGGTTCCTGATATTCATAGGCTACCATATTTTAATGTAATGACCGTCTTTTTGCATTGCAATGTATTTATACTGCTGCCTTTTTTTTAATCTAGGTGAGCAAGTTGCCAGGTACTGGTACAGCGAGATCAAGTACTACGACTTCCTTCTCGACCCATCCATACTCCATGTTCAGGCAGGTAAGAAGACCCAGGTGATCAATCTCTGACATAAGCCATGCTTGTGACACGCTTTCGTGGCTTGTAACGGCGAGTTACGGTAGTGATGAAGTGAATCTTTACAATACCCGACGAACTCTGGCAGTGCTCACTTCACATGTTTAGAACTAAGCAAGATCATGTAACATAGCCGAAAGAAATGGGGTATGTATTCTTGTGGCATGATTTGCTTGGTCGTGTATGTATGCGTGTGTGAATACACATGCACATACATACATACCATTGGCGCACCGACAGGGGGCGGGTTCAGAGGGTTGTAACACCCCCCCCCCCCCCCCCAGAGGCCGACTTAACCCTCCTCTTATATGCCCCAAAGTCCTTGTCGCCCGCCGAGTCACCTACGTCAGTGGTGCACCAAAGGGGGAAGGAATCTGGAGTTTTAATTACCCCTACACGAGGTCGACCCCCCCTCCCCTCCCTCTAGTAAGTGCAGCCTTCTTTTCAAGTTCTCGTTTCAATTCATAAAGTGGCTTGAGGGCACAATTGCCTGATTTATTCTATTAATTATGTCATATTCACATATCTTATTTTATACTGAAAGAGCAGAAACCACATGCTCTGTGGCTCGAGCTGCATTCACTTCCAGTGAAGCAGCTTTGTACAAAAAAAGGTGCTATCGCGAGTCGTCAGTCTGACCGTTTTTATTTTATTCTTGATGGAAGATGGGCTGTGTACAATGACAATACCCTGCGTGACTTGGCTTCAGTGCATGGTGCCTGTCACTTCAAAATGTATTACATCTAGCAGCTCAACCAGCTGCCATGCAATGCTATTTACATGTATGTTGCAAATGAGCAACTTTTGCAACATACATTTGTAACACTTGTGTCCATGTGCCTCGAGTTGTCAATGAGTACACCCTCGCGCTGTCAAACGCTAGCTTCCTGGTTAGCTCAATTGGCAGAGTGACTGACCCAGATAGGTGTTGGTCCTGGTTCGAACCACGTACCAGGACGTATTTTTCGGCAACTAAGAGGCTTTCTTTCTCAGCAATCTTTATGAACTTCCTTGTGACTTTGTGCTACAAACAGGTGGTTGTCTTCTTTCCCTTTCATACATGTATGTTAAGAACAAGAGTTCGCCGTGTTGTTCACCTTTTATAACATTATCCGGTTCACACGGGCAAATCTACTGCACTGGCTTGCATACATGCAAATACCTGGTTCAGTTAGACGCTCCTAATGCAATTAGAGATTAGGATCTGAAGTGCTTAGATACCGCTAAATTATTGGTCTCACAAGGCTTGATTTTTTTGCCCTAAATGTGTGATGTGACGAAGCTGCAAAGTAATAACGTTGCGCTCAAGTTGCTTTAAATGTGCAACTTTCTTCAAATAAAAAAGTCATGAAGCTAATATTATACAACTAACAGGTAAGTTCATTCAATTGCCTTACTCGCTATAGAAGTGAAACACGTGGTGCTCATTTCCAATTTCGATGCCAGTGAAAGTTTCGTTACATTTTTCCATATACTTTACATTATAGTTAACATGAATTGTGTCCGTCATATAGCTTGTTTCTCTTCAAATAGTCAACAATAAGCACACTCCTTCCCAAAAAACATTCTTTTTGCATGATAAATGAGCTCCTCAAAACACGAAGTAAGAAAGAAGGCAAACTCGTGTCGCCGCTACAATGCTCTTTAGATTTAAAGTATTTCCAGTTGGCGTCAATTTTGACGTGCAAACGGTGTATAATTCAAATTGGCAGGATGAAATCAAGTTAACTGTCAATCTTCTGAAACAAAAAAAAAAGAAATAAATATTTCAGGCACCCTTGTTTTTCTAGATACAATGTGCGACTCTTCTTTTTCTTGCCTCAACACAATGTATTAAGTTTGTTAACTATATAAACTTTCTCAGGAACTCTGAGCCCGTATCTGCATGTCGCCGCACCAAATATAACAATGAAACACGCCAAGGAACAGGCTTTTACTTCATTCCGACCGTAGCCGTATCTTCTCAAGGACCAGATTCACCTGAATGACTGCCGTTTCATGAGATCTTAAGTCGCAATTATTCTCTCATATAAATTTATTGAACAATTATTCACATCCTCGTGAAACAGAGGCTCATTGTCGCTTTTAAATATTCTCGCAACTTGAAAATAACACTGCAAACACACCTACCCTAACTGATATCCTCAGTTCACTTCAGACCACCCGAAAATCTGCGATTCATCAGTAGTAAAGACAGTGATGCGAAGATCCGCAATCCGGTGCAGAACAACACTAAAGAAAGAGAAAAACAACACAATATATTTAGCAATCTCACCAAAAACGGTTAGCCAAGACTATTTATTCAAACCAAAAACACAACGATGCAATCTTAGAAATGCAGCAACAGTATTCCCCCACCACGACAGAAACATATCGCTCTCCGTTGTCCGAGGCGCCAGTGGAACCATCGCGCGTTTGACGCGAACTCGGGAGACGTGCCATTCTTGGAAGGCTGTGTCGGGTAATACTAAGAACGCGAGTGGCCCGTCCACTTTCGCTGCGGCGTTTCGTTACATTTTTCCAAATACTTTACATTATAGTTAACATGAATTGTGTCCGTCATATAGCTTGTTTATCTTTAAATAGTCAACAATAGGCACACTCCTTCCCGAAAAACATTCTTTTTGCATGATAAATAAGCTCCTCAAAACACGAAGTGAGAACGAAGGCGAACGCGTGTCGCCGCTAAAATGCAGGCACTGCGCCGTGTCGCCTGTAGGCAGACAGAAATTAGGTGCCTTCTTCCTTTTCCTCATGAACCACTAACAACAACAAACAGGGGGGGATAAAGGCCGAGCTAGGGCCAGTTCTCAACCGGAAACGACGCTGCGCTGCGCACGCATCTTCAAAGTGAAACCACATGTTCGAAGAACTGCTTACGTACTCAGCTACTGAAAAAAAAGCAAAAAAAGTCTCGCCGACTTCTCCCACTTTCGAACACGTGTTTTCTGTTTTCTTCGGGGCTCGCGCAGGCGAACGGTGTCTCCAGAAGGGTGGTCGTGCATTTTCTCCTAGACAGCGGACGTACAATGAGGACTGGAGTGGCGAGAAGAAAGGCGGCCTTGCGAGCGGCTCGTTCGCCAAAGCCACCGCAAACCGGGGAGGCTCTGTAGCAGAAGCACATGGCGATTAGTTTGAGCACATACGTACGCTGTGGTTCCTGCATTTCTGAGCAAGCGTGGCAGCTTGGGCTAGTTGGTAGGGCATGACGATAGTTAAAGCGCGAGAACCGTGTCCTTGTCTCTGTGTCGTCGTTTTGTTCTCGCACTATAACTAGCGTCTGAGCAAGCATTACAGCGTGTGCGCCGCCAGCATGGTTGCCAGCCACCCCGCAGTACCGCGCACATGCACGGACCCCAAGCAAGCACGACTGCCATGCAAAACCTACAGTTGCGAAGAAGGGAGCAGAAAAACGCCGTGGTAGGGTGGCTAGAATGAGGAGGTTGTTGTTGTTGTTGTTGTTGTTGTTGTTGTTGTTGTTGTTGTTGTTGTTGTTGTTGTTGTTGTTGTTGTTAGTGGTTCGTGAGGAAAAGAAAGAAGGCATCTAATTTTTGTCTACTTACAGGCGACACGGCGCAATGCCTAAGAGAGGTGTGAAAAGCGAGCCGTGGTGCGCGAGATCTTCGCTAGGTCGTGATTTAGTGCGGCGATCGGAGGCGCTGTTGCTAGCGCGACTACTAGCGCGACTACTAGCGTGGCGGAGACGGCTGCAGGTGGTGTGTGTGCCGGGGGAGGCTGTTGCAGTCACGCGGGATGCAGATCGTGCGCTCATAATTTCCCCGTTTTTGTGCACTCTGACGGGCAAAGTAAAATTAGCAAAATGGGAGTGCACTATCATAAGGGTGGACAAAGCACTCCAGGAAAATTCGCCATCTGCGAAAAACATTTCGATGCATAGTAAATGTTTTGAATTTATTCAAGTGTAGGAAATACTTGTGTGCATGTGTGGAAGGCATCGGCAAGTGGAGATACTGAACGATTTGTGGCGCCCTTGAAACGTCGGCCATTGCTTTTCGATAAATTTGTTTGTTTACCTCAAAATCGTGTCTTCTCACTTGGTTGTTAGACTCAGCGTGCGAGAATTCGTGCATATTGTGGAAAGACAGGAAGAATTCAGTGTGACAAGACTAGTTTAAAAGATGATATGGTACGCCCCTTATTCCCAAACCTGCCCCATTATATATCGGAGAGTTTGCCTAGAGAACGAAAAAGACGAAATGCTGCTTCATCGAACTACGTACCAGCAGAGAAGTGTCCCGATAGCCCTAGAGCAAGTTGGAGGATTGCCCAAATGACTCAACGAGCTGCTAAGGCAGGCGTTGGGATTGGGATCTAAGGGGACTTCTGTATGCGTCAGAGTATCTGTAAAGTGGTTGGCAAGGTACGATGCAGTGACCATAGAATGGTACGGTCCCGAATTCGCCTAGACTTGAAGAAGGAACGACAGAAACTGATACGCAAGAAGCCAATCAATGAGCTAGCACTGAGAGGGAAAGTACAGGAATTCAGAGTGTCGCTGCAGAACAGGTACTCGGCTCTTAGTGAGGCAACCAACCTTAGCGTAGATACAATGAATGATAATCTGACGAATATCATTACGGAGTGTGCAGTGGAAGTTGGAGGCAGGGTAGTTAGACAGGACACTGGCAAGCTTTCCCAGGAAACGAAGAACCTAATTAAGAAGCGTCAAATCATGAAAGTGTCAAGTACAACAGACAAAATAGAACTGGCAGAGCTTTCGAAGTTGATTAATAGACGTGAGGTATGCGATGTAAGAAGGTATAACATGGAGAGAATTGAACACGCTCTGAAAAACGGAGGAAGCGTCAAAGCAGTGAAGAGGAAACTTGGGATAGGCAAAAGTCGGATGTATGCACTAAGGGACAAAGAAGGCAATATAACTACCAATATGGGTAGGATAGTTAAAATACCGGAGGAGTTTTACAGAGATCTGTACAGTAGCCGAGACAACCACGACCTTAATACTATAAGAACTAGCAGTAACCCAGATGACACCCCACCAGTAGTGATAGAAGAAGTCAGAAAAGCGTTGGAGAGCATGCAAAGAGGCAAAGGATCAGGTAACATCAGATCTGCTGAAAGATGGAGGACAGATTGTGTTAGAAAACTAGCTACCCTGTTTACGAGGTGTCTCCAGACTCCCGGGGAAGAGTGCCAGAGTCTTGGAAGAACGCTAACATCATCTTAATACATAAGAAAGGAGATGACAAGGACTTGAAGAATCACAGGCCGATCAGCTTGCTCTCTGTAGTATGCAAGCTATTTACAAAGGTAATTGCTAGCAGAGTAAAGAAAACATTAGAATTCAATCAACCAAAGGAACAAGCAGGATTTCGAACAGGCTACTCAACAATTGACCACATCCATACTATCAATCAGGTAATAGAGAAATGCTCAGAGTATAACCAACCACTATACATAGCCTTCATAGATTACGAGAAGGCGTTTGATTCAGTAGAAACATCAGCCGTCATGCAGACTATACATAGCCTTCATAGATTACGAGAAGGCGTTTGATTCAGTAAAAACATCAGCCGTCATGCAGACATTGCGGAATCAGGGCGTAGATGAAGTATATATAAACATTCTGGAAGAAATCTACAGGGGATCAACTGCCACCATAGTGCTTCATAAAGAAAGCAACAGAATACCAATCAAGAAGGGTGTAAGGCAGGGGGACGCAATCTCCCCAATGCTATTTACCGCGTGCTTACAGGAAGTTTTCAGAAGCCTAGAATGGGAACAGTTAGGGATAAGAGTTAATGGAGAATACCTTAGTAACCTGCGCTTCGCCGATGACATTGCATTTCTGAGTAACTCAGGGAACGAATTGCAACTCATGATTACGGAGTTAGACAAGAAGAGCAGAAAGGTGGGTCTTAGAATTAATCTGCAGAAAACGAAAGTAATGTACAACAACCTCGGAAAGGAGCGGCGCTTCGAGATAGGTAATAGTGCACTTGAAGTTGTAAAAGACTATGTCTACTTAGGGCAGGTGATAACCGCAGAGCCGAACCACGAGATTGAAGTAACTAGAAGAATAAGAATGGGGTGGAGCACATTCGGCAAGCACTCTCAAATTATGACAGGTATATTGCCACTATCCCTCAAGAGGAAGGTATATAACAGCTGTATCTTGCCAGTACTTAGCTATGGAGCAGAAACCTAGAGACTTACAAAGAGGGTTCAGCTTAAATTGAGGACGACGCAGCGAGCAATGGAAAGAAAAATGGTAGGTGTAACCTTAAGAGACAAGAACAGAGCAGAGTGGATTAGGGGACAAACGGGGGTTAAGGATATCATAGTTGAAATAAAGAAGAGGAAATGGACATGCGCCGGGCATGTAGCGCGTAGACAGGATAACCGCTGGTCATTAAGGGTAACTAACTGGATTCCCAGAGAAGGGAAGCGGGTTAGGGGGAGACAGAAGGTTAGGTGGGCAGATGAGATTAAGAAGTTTGCGGGTATAAATGGGCAGCAGCAAGCACAGGACCGGGTTAACTGGCGGAACATGGGAGAGGCCTTTGTCCTGCAGTGGACGTAGTCAGGCTGATAATGATGATGATGATGATGATGATGATGATGATGATCTGTAAAACCTGGCAGAGGCTATGGAAGCCAAGTTGACACATTTGTTTAGCACAGTGCATGAGCCTGCATTCGAATTTAGCAGCCAGTCTTCTATGATCTCTAAGCAGTTTTCAGAAATTGGCTGCATTGAACATTGCAAAAAGCTGAACAAAACGGTGGTCAAATTATTTCGCGTGACGAGATTTTTTTTTGAACGGTCTGAACCAAGCAAAAAGCGATAAAATTCAAGCGATTGAAGCACTGTGTCACGTAAAAAATGTCCGTTAGTGACTTACTGTAAGAAATGGTGTTGCAGCCATAAAACTAAGTGTTGGCTCAGTTTCTACGCATGTTTCAGAATACCGCCTCAAGTGTAATACAAATCCAGCATTGAGAAAATGGCAATGCGTAACTGCACTCGGTATCACACTGTCTAGGCAGATTTAGCAGCAAACATTGTCACAATCTATCGTGGGTTAATACAAGATAATGGTGGCAAGCTAACATCATCAAAGGTACCACGCCCTGCTTGAGCAAGCTTTCTTTACTCCGTAAGACGTAGTTTAATGTTATACAAAATAAAATCGTTTTGGTTTCACCGAGCATATAAACAGTGGTGCTGTCGGAATGACGATCTGTCAAAAACTTCGCTCCAATGGAATGTTCATTCTGCGAAAGATGCGCGTATTCATAATTGGTGAAATTGCTGTTTGATATTTACTTTGACAAAACTGTTGTACTGGTGGAAAACTCGAAACGACCATCGCGGGTGCGTTCCAACGGAGAAAGCTGGCAGTGCCTCCGACTACAGCGCCACCGCTGCAGGCTCGCGACCGGGAGCCACCTCGGAGCGGCCGGTTTTCACACCTTCCAATTCTAGCCACCCTAGTCGTGGTATAATGAGAAAAAAATGGCTTTGGGAACTTGCGAAAGGTATTTTTGCTTTTTTTTTTCAGAAGCTATGTGTCACACCCTCTTCTTTTACCCCTTTTTTCTTGCGCGTGGTACATCGGACAAAAGCCACCCTTGCATGCATACGTTCAGTTCGTTTTCTAACCGCTACCACCACCACCACGTTAGTCCGCTCGCTACAACTTGTGCTCTGTGTCTGCTGCGCGAAGGTGCATCGGTAGTGCGCTTCCGCACAGACCACAAGCATCGCTGAAGGGCCAGTCGAACACGATCCTCACTGACCTCCCGAAAAAGATTCCGCATTGAGATTCAAGATGCAGCAACAGCACGGGAATCCTCGATTACAGCCAAAAAGGAAGCGATTACTAGACGCATACCACCGTCAGATGCGTTCATCGATTAGTCATCACTGAGAATGCTTCAGTCGCCAAACTTGAGCACCCGATTGACACTGCGAATCGGTAAGCGAAGTTACCATGCGGTTGATTCGTAAGCTGAGAATTTTACTACACGTGCGCTGCGTTAAACTGTACATATTCCTTATAATCAATACCGGAAAGCTTATATTCAATATTTGCGGTGCATTTTCATAATTGTAGTCTGACGAGGCTCAAAGGAAGTTAAATATATAGGATATTCTGTTCGTATTTTCCAGAAAATCCTCAGTTGCACTTCTTTAAGTGCCAAAGTTGCCAATTGGGCTTGTTTGTATCGTATTTACTGATTACTCAGGTAGAAAGACAAAATACACAATAATTGGGGCACAGGAAAGGCACACTGCGCCATGTGTCGCCATGTGTCTTTTTTGCGTTCTTTTTTTTTTTTGCTCTACCATAGAAGTCACATTCCTTTTAGACAGCATTGTTCGACCACCGGCCGGCCGACACGTCAGCACCAGAATCACTAAACAAAGCTGAAAAGCTAGAAAAATGAAGTATTTGCCAGACATCTCTGTCGAGAACTATGTTACGCATTGTTTTATTCGATTTCTCGTTTATTTTTACGTGCACTACTTTGTCGAACGGTTTGTTGTCCTTCTCAAGGTTTTTCAAAGTGTCCCGGTAAAAACACATATAGATCGTTGTCATTGTTGAGATAAAACTAAAGATAAAACTTGAGATAAAATTAAAGTGCCACATACTAAATAGTTATTATAGGTTGCATTACCTGCAACAGCAATAATAATAATAATAATAATAATAATAATAATAATAATAATAATAATAATAATAATAATAATAATAATAATAATAATAATAATAATAATAATAATAATAATATATAATATAATTATATTATTATTATTATTATTATTATTATTATTATTATTATTATTATTATTATTATTATTATTATTAATTTCCTGGTAATATAACCTATAATAACGATTTAGTATGTGGTACTTTAGTTTTATCTCAAGTTTCAACCCCCCTCCCCGCAGAGAGAAATCCTGGGTGCGCTAATTATACATACATACATACATACATACATACATACATACATACATACATACATACATACATACATACATACATACATACATACATACATACATACATACATACATACATACATACATACATACATACATACATGCCAGATGAGTATGCATGTTCATTCGATTATTCATGAACTTGTGAAGCTGTGCACACAGCTCGCAATCAATTGTCACAAGGTAAATTATCAGGCTAGTTCGTTTTACATGGCTGTTAAACAGCACTGAAGTTACAGGATATACAAAGCTCTGGAGACATGCGGAATGAAGAAGACACAACGGGTGCATATTATCAAATAGATTTTGTTTAAAGACAGGAAGGATTAACAACATAACAAAAGAGATGCAAAAGAACATGCCTGATCGCTTCATTAGAGGAATTGATATGACACAAAAGCGAAACATATCATCACAAAAGTAGTGTTTACTGTGTAGGAATGTTTGATATTTCAAAGCTTGTACGATGTCTATTGGTATTCGGCAGCTATTGGCCACAAGATTGAGCAGTGTCGCCGCCTGGTGGCAACTGGCCGAAACAGTGAAATGTGGTTTGCACCTTGCGTCGTCTGCTTCTATGTGTGGTTTGTCCGGTCATGTCAGCGCGAGTGTAACTGTTCTACGCATGCCTGAAACGACGTACGAAATCATTTGGTCTTGCTCGGCTGCTAATGCATTGTAATAAGAACGGCGAGTGCAACTTGCCAGAGTGCTGTTTATTGTCGTTGTACCCTCCATTCACCACAATAATTCTAGAGTGGGTGCTGCTTTATGTTCGAAACACATCGCAAAATGCTCTTGGCATCCTCCCAAACATGAGAACTGTAAATGTTGTGCGAATGCAGCGCTTTATGGCGACTCGATTGCTTAAAAAAATCAGGCTCTAGGCCATGCACTTGCGGGCTGTTGATAGGTATATAACTACGGCACTGTAGTTAATCGATCATGCGAGGAGCCTTAGTTGTGTTTATCTGGCCGGGGTACCACTACATACAAATATTGCTGTATTTATATGTATATATTACTTTCATATAAACTGTGACACTTTGGTACTTACACTGTACTTAAAACAGGGTTTTTTTTTAATGAATGTATGATCTTTATTGCACTGATATCTTATACAAAATAAGCACAAACTGTATGGTCCCATAGCCAAAGGCTAGTGCGGGTCCCATTGAAAGTATACATAAGTGAAACTGTAATAGTTCTAATTAAAAATAAGCAGAAGTAAACAATTCAAATTTGGTATACAAGAAGTAATGTTTATCTGCTAACAACAGTCACATGAATTCGATTGAACATAGAAAAATGGGGAAGTGCATAACTTGTAGTAAACACAAATATTTGGTGATTAGTGGCGTACAGAACTGAAGAATGATACTTGCAGTTGCAAGTATGAATAGTAGTTCTCTTATATGGCTTAATAACGAGAACAAGGGTATTGAAACATCTTTCAAAGAAAACACTAAACACATAAAGGGCAATATATATACATAATGAAAAATTACAACCAAAAGTATCAGTCAACTCAAGCAGAGAAAATTGCTTCAAAGTAGTATTTTTTTCAATGATCTGGAAAAGTTCTGGGTATTTTTATGTAACGCGGTATGCCATTCCAAACTTTCACTCCGGTATATTGTAGTATAGACCTTTGCTATAGGTGTTTTTTGTGGGCGGTATATTGAAGTTGTTAAAAGTTTGGTTCCTCGTTTTGCCTCGCGGAATACACAGTAAAGAAATTGGGAATGGTTCATTGTTCCTAACGACACCGTTAATACATGTAGCTAATTTTAGTTCCCGCACAAAACCAAATGGTAAGATCTTTAACCTAGAAAAAAGTGGTTTGCTAAGTTCGTAGTAAGGTGAGAAGGTAATCGTACGTATAGCCCGTTTTTGCAGCCGTCGTATTAGCTCAAGATAAGAGTCATACGTCGAACCCCAGGACTCTACGCAGTACAGAAGGTGGCAGTTAACTAAAGCAAAATACAAAGTGCGCAAAATTGTAATGTAAAAATATTCACGTGCTTGCAAAAGGACGTAACAACTCGAAGCTAGCTTCGAGCTGACTGCTTCTATTTGACTTTGCCATTTTAAACAGCTGTCTAGAACAACACCTAGGTAAGTAAAAGAATCAGTACATTCCAGGGAGCAATTATTGATGTAGAGTTGTATATCATGTGAAGTAGGATTTGTACGGGAGTGTAATAACATATATTTTGTTTTTTTTTGGCATTGATAGTAGGCCTGTTAGCTGTAAACCAATCGGCAAGCTTAGCTAGTTCAGTATTCATCTGTTCTTCTATGCCTGACAGATTTTTGCCGGTAATAATTAGGGCAGTGTCATCAGCATACATAAGCATCTCGGCAGTTGTTAGTACTAGAGGAAAATCATTCATGTATAGCAAGTAAAGTAACGGACCTAATACGGAACCTTGTGGCACACCTATTTGAATGGACCGGAGAGAAGAAGTAATGTTACTGATAATTACCATCTGTTGTCGACCTTGAAGGTAACTCTGGAAAAATTTCGACATAGTGTTGCGAAAACCATATCTACGTAATTTGTAAAGTAAGATGTCATGGTCTACTATGTCGAACGCTTTTCTGAGGTCCAGAAAAACCACTGCGGCGAATTTGTTATCTTGGAGGGCAGTATTTAAAACTTGGCTTAGTGTGAGCACTGCTGTACTTGTAGAGCGCATTGGAAGGAAGCCATGTTGGTGCGGACATAACACATGGTATTTGCTCAAAAAGGAAAACATACGTTTCGAAATTATTTTTTCGAAGATATTGTTAAGTACACTCAGTACAGAGATAGGGCGGTAGCAAGAAGGATCGGACCTATCTCCCTTTTTGTAAACAAGGGTGACTTTGGCTATCTTGAGTATTTATGGGTATTGACCGGCATATAATAAGTTTCAAGTTTTCAAGTTTCAAGTTTCAAGTTTATTCAACAACGATGTCAGTTTACAGAAAGTGTGTACAGGATTGGTAATACACACAAGGAGCCCCAAAGTTGGAAACTGTCAGGGGGGCTCCCATACATGATGTTAACGGGAGAAGAAACAAAATATACAACATTCAGTTGTTACGGTATCTTCAGTAAGAAAAAAAAAGCACAGTGCGAAAAAACGAAAGTAGAAAATACATATATGTTTAGCAAGGCAAAAAAGAAAACTCTGAAGAACAAACAAGCGCAAGTTATAATACAAAACGTAAGGACAATATAACATGTAGCAATTGTTATCACTACATTAAAAAGCAGTTGCTAAGATGAAGACAACTGTTGCAAAAAATATTTCTTTACTTGGTTTTTGAATGCATGCTCTGTGGTTGATGATTTTATTACGTAAGGAAGGGAATTCCACAGCTTGATTCCCGTAAATGTGGTAGTGAACTTGCCGTAGTTTGTGCGAACTTTAGGCAGAAGGCGGTTATCAAGCTCAGAAAACCTAGTAATATTATTATTTACAAGGCCTTCCAAGACAATGCCATCTATATGCACATTACCGCGAAAAAGCCTATACATCACAACTGATAACTTCAGCTGAAAGAGGTGATAAAGAGGATGTATATTAAATTCTGATAAAGTGGCGTTGCATTGGTTAAGAATGGCTGAAAGTCATGAGTCGAAGTGCTTGATTCTGTAGGCGTTGTAGTTGGTTGAGGTGGGTCAAATATGTGTTACCCCAGGCTGATATGCAATAAGATAAATGGCTGTGAATATGTGCGTGATAAAGGGAGTGGATTATGTGTGGCTGAAAATATGAACGAGTTTTGATTATGGCGCGTATTCCAAAGGTTATCTTGCGAATGAGTGATTGCGCATGAAGATTGAATTTCATATGCCGGTCAAGAACTACACCGAGAAACGTTGTACTGTCGGACATGGGAATTAAATTATCGTCCAGACGCACAGATATAGATTTTGAAAGTACAGTCGGGAAGGAATGAAAAACTATAAAAACGGTTTTTGATGGATTAATTCTTAACATGTTCATTCGACACCAGGAACTTATATTATGTAGATCCACGTTAATGTTTCGTTGTAGCTCATCGACATTGTTAGCATAAGTAAAAATGGTCGTGTCATCTGCATATAAGATACAATCTGTAGCGGTCAAAACATTAGGTAGATCATTAATAAATAGCAAAAAGAGCAGCGGGCCAAGGATCGAGCCCTGAGGAACACCTTGATTTACTTTCTTAGCTGCTGAAATTTTACCGTCAATCTGAACAACTTGAGTGCGATTGCAGAGATAACTAGATATAAATTGAAGTGCAGGGCCAGTTATGCCATACGATTCAAGTTTATGTATAAGAATTTTGTGATAATTGTGTCAAAAGCTTTCGTTAAATTCTATGAATACGCCACCAACCACGAAGCCTTGGTCGATTGCCCCTTTTATTTTATCGGTGAGGGTAGAAGCGCAAGCTCAGTGGAATAGCCAGGCCGAAAGCCGTACTGTTTAGATGTCAACAGATTAAACTTTGTCAGGTAGGATATTAATCTTGTATGCATAAGACGCTCGATTATTTTGCTGAAAAATGGAAGAATACAATGGGCCTATAATTACTCAGAAGTTCGCGATCACCTTTTTGTGCAACAGGTGTTTAATTCTACCACTTTTAGGGAATCGGGAAATATGCCTGCTTTACCACATCTTGTTAACAATATCTGCAATGACAGGAGATAGCTCACTAGAGACTAACTTGATGTGGGATGGATGAATAGAGTCAAGACCAGGTCCCGTGGACCTGAGCGAAGTTATAACACGAAGAACTTCTCTGCACTCGTTGGTCGCAAGAAGAAGAATAAGGCTGGCGAGGTAATGTTGGTAATGGGGGATTTCTCAGAGATTCACAGGTACTGCTAAAATACTCACTGAACGCATTGGCGATATCAGTTGGATGGCTGATGTTTCTGCTTCAGTTCTAATTTTCGTTATCTGCTCACGACTTATTATTTAAGAATTCGTTCATATGACCTGCCAGTTGCGCCTCGTATCATTGCCATTATCCAAAATTTTTTTCTGAAAGTATTCTCGTTTTGCACATTTAAGTGCGGCTGCAAAGCGTGTTGGAATATTTCTTGAAACGAATTTTAAGTTCAGAGTTAAATGGCTCACAAGTCACTCTTTTGTGAAGTTGGTTTTTCTTCAAGATACATCGAAGTAGCGCCCTTGTAACCCAAGGTTTTCTGGGATTACTAAAATGACGAGCTGTGATATGTACCGTCGTGCATACGTTAATGCATTGTGTAACTGTAGTCAAAAATAGCTGATAAGCCTTTTCAGCGCAGGATTCACTTATTACGACGGTCCAGTCAATTGATTGTACCATAGATACGAATTTTTGGGAATTAAAAGATATCCTCTCTTTGTTTTCCTTACACTTGTAAGTTTCTGTGCCCAAAGTCAGGAATATAGGGTAAAGATCCGTTATATGCTGTGCTCAATGACTCCTTCTGTATTGTCTGTAGCAAAATGGTTAATATGTGGTCAATTAACGTATTAGAACCTGCTATGTCACATCTGGTGGGAGTGGTTATTAAAGATTCAAAACCGTAGCCATGTAAACACCCGAGATAATCAGAACATGACTGATTAGTAGGGTCGATAATGTTGACGTTGATGTCTCCGCAGATGATGATATTTTTGTTTTCGTTCGTAATAGTGTGCAACAACTTATCGAACTGAAAACAGAACTCAGATGTGAAGATGCTGGGCGAACGATAAATGCACCCTAATACTGTGTTCCGGCCATCGACTGAGAAAACACTCTTGTCAAATTCTATCCATACAGATTCACAGAACGTATTAGAAAACGCAAGGTCATTGCGGCGTTTGTATGACAATGACGATTTATAATAAAAACGGCGGATCCACCGCCCCGTGGTGTAGCACGATAGCAGTACTCTGCATTGTATCCTGATAGCGCATACAAGTTCTGTCGTCCGGCGACAACCACGTCTCAGACAAACAATAAATGAGAAATTGTGATTAATTAAAGAAAGAAATGCAATGAGACTGTTGTAGTTTTTACGTAGGCTGCGAATATTCAAATGTATCAGTGATAGTTTTGGGTTTTTATCACTGAAATGTTTTTTCAGAGCTTTACAGGAAAAAATTGTTGCGTAGGTTTTTAAAATACGAAGCAGTAAATAGCAATACTGGTAGGGCTAGGCCAAACACCAGCAAGGTCACCCGCACTAGAGATACGGTATAGACGCGGCTGTCGTCCGTCTTCTGGCCTTAATCATGCAGTGATCAGTCCAGAGATGTTTCCAGCCTTTAGCTTTTTTCAGTTCAAGTGCCTGTGCGAACAGCCGTTTCCTTTCTTGTGTAAGATGATCATTGCATATAAGGGCTTCTGATGTTTTGGGAAAA